>JAGFNQ010001810.1:132050-250092 GCA_024364735.1 Boesenbergia rotunda | reverse complement strand
AGGCTGACTACGTCACACCTAGCCCAAGTAACGTTTTCTCGTCCTGCGGATTCTAATTACTCTCATGTATTTAAGAGATTCATACTCTGAACATGTCATGCTCTGGCCAGAGGCTTCGAGTAACAATCCGACGATAGGCCTCGGGTATACATCTCCTCGCAAGGAGTGTGAATCCTTTATAGGCTGTTCAATCATCTTCGGGCACTTCGGCTTATACCCAATCATCCTGGATCCACACCTCCTTGGAGATGCTTGCTTAAGATGTCAAAGTATAAGTCTCCACGACCAAGATGACTTGAACACCGCAAGTCAAAGGAACATCGCACTTAAGCTGCAGTAAGAACTTCACTGACATATCTATATGTAGATTACCATATGAAGTTTTACAGCCAGTCACTCCAATAAACTAGTTCCCTTAACTAGCATTCATGTTTATCTCCGGACAACTCAATGTCACCAGCCAGTGAGAATCAGCTGATTAGAGAATAACTCATGTTAGTCTCAACAGAATTGATAGTGTCCGTACTTATCAATTCATCGACTAGGGACAATTTCAATACTTCACAATTGCACATGTAGAGATAATCACTAGTTGTGAATTCATCACAAATTCTCTCATGCTGTGAATTGTATTGCGGAAATTCAGTAAATGAGTTTAAAATCTCAATCAAATATACAAACATGTATACTCAAATAGTGAATATTCATTTATTAGAATAAATGATTACAATCATAAGGCGATTGCCTTAGGACACTTCTCTTATATCACTAACAAACTCCCACTTGGCCTAATGCTAATCGCTACGGTACCCAATACCACAGGCTCTAACATGACCCTCAAACTTACTTTGAGGCAAGGCCTTAGTTAAAGGATCCGCTAAATTCCTTTCAGTGGGAATTTTCTGAATTTGTATATCATTCCTACTTATAATCTCTCTGATCAGATGATAGCGGCGAAGCACATGTTTGGATCGCTGATGAGACCTTGGTTCCTTCACTTGTGCAATAGCTCCATTGTTGTCGCAGTAAACCGGTATTGCTTCATCAATGGTTGGAACCACACCATGTTCTGAGACAAACTTCTTGATCCAGACTGCTTCCTTTGCTGCTTCCGAAGCTGCAATATATTCCGCTTCCGTGGTAGAATCCGCTACGGTGTCTTGCTTGAAACTCTTCCAACTTATTGCGCCTCCATTCAAAATAAATATGTATCCGGACTGAGATTTGGAGTCATCCTTATCTGTCTGGAAACTGGCATCTGTATACCCACGTATTACTATATCACCTTCTCCATATATTAGGAACACATCCTTAGTTCTTCTTAAGTACTTGAGGATTGTCTTGACAGCCGCCCAATGATCCATTCCTGGATCAGACTGGTATCTGCTTGTGACACTCAGAGCATACGATACATCGGGCCTAGTACATAACATAGCATACATGATAGATCCTATCGCGGATTCATGCAAATCCTCTCGTCTTTTGTGCGCGGACACATAGACTTCGAAAGGTTGATCCCATGCCTGATGGGAAGGTAACCTTTCTTGGATTCTGACATGCTAAACCTTTCTAGCACTCGGTCTATATATGTAGACTGTGAAAGACCAAGCAACCGTTTTGATCTATCTCTATAGATTCTAATCCCAAGGATATAGGTTACTTCTCCCAGGTGTTTTATGGAGAAAGTTTTGGACAACCAAATTTTAACTGACTGTAAGACTGATATATCGTTTCCTATAAGTAATAT
The DNA here is from genome assembly GCA_024364735.1 of Boesenbergia rotunda. Lineage (NCBI taxonomy): Eukaryota > Viridiplantae > Streptophyta > Magnoliopsida > Zingiberales > Zingiberaceae > Boesenbergia > Boesenbergia rotunda. Next base: position 248,345 of record JAGFNQ010001810.1, on the reverse strand, counting down.
GTCATCGACATATAACACTAGGAATACGACTGTACTCCCACTAACCTTCTTGTACACACAAGGTTCGTCAAGATTTTGTGAGAAATCAAACTCTTTGATTGTCTCATCAAAACGGATGTTCCAGCTCCTGGATGCTTGCTTTAGTCCATATATGGATCGTCGAATCTTGCATACTTTGGTTTTATTAACCGATGTGAAACCTTCAGGTTGTATCATGTATACATCCTCAAGCAGGTTTCCATTAAGGAAAGTTGTTTTCACATCCATTTGCCTTATCTCATAATCATAATGAGCTGCTATGGCCAGGAGCATCCAATGGATTAAAGCATAGCTACTGGTGAATAGGTTTCGTCATAATCAATTCCTTGTTTCTGACGATATCTTTTTACCACTAATCTAGCCTTAAAGGTAACAACATTACCTTCCTTGTCGATTTTCTTCTTGAAAACCCACTTGCACCCTATGGGCTTAATCCCTTCAGGTGGGTTAACCAAGTCCCATACTTAATTTTTGTACATGGAATCCATTTCCGACTTTATGCCTTCAAGCCATTTATCCCTTTTTGAATTTTTCAGAACATCTTCATAACTGATAGGTTCGTCATCGTTAATGAGTAACACGTCCTTCGATTCACTTATGAGAAATCCGTTTCTCTCTGGAATATTGCGTGTCCTATCAGACCTACGAAGAAGTGGTGTTGTTTTAGGTTCAACTGATAGCTCATCTTTATGAGCTATTGGTTGTGGGTCTAGAATAGGTGTCTCTGTAATGTCTATTGGAGTTTCTTGAACTTCTTCAAGTTCAATGCTACTCCCACTATTTTCTTGTAAAAGAAATTCTTTTTCTAGAAATACAGCATGCCTTGAAACAAACACCTTTTGTTCCATGGGATGATAGAATTGGTAACCCTTCGTTTCCTTAGGGTATTCAATAAATAGACATTTATCAGACTTAGCATCCAATTTGTCTGATACAGTCCGCTTTACATAAGCAGGACAACCCCATATCTTTAGGTGAGATAAATGAGGTTTCTTACTATTCCACGTCTCATATGGAGTAGTAGAGACTACCTTAGTCGGGACTCTGTTTAGCAAGTAAACAGCTGTCTTAAGCGCATAGCCCCAAAAGGATTTTGGAAGAGTTGCATGATTCATCATAGATCTAACCATGTCCATCAAGGTTCGGTTACGCCTCTCAGATACACCATTATGCTGTGGTGTATATGGCGGACTCCATTGAGACAATATCCCATTGTCCCTAAGATAATCTTGAAACTCTTGACTTAAGAATTCACCACCCCGATCGGATCGAAGTATCTTAATACTTTTGCTAAGCTATTTCTCTACTTCACTTCTGAACTCTTTGAATTTCTCAAAAGCTTTAGATTTGTGTTTCATTAAGAACACATACCCGAATCGTGAGTGATCATCGATAAAGGTAATGAAGTAGCTATAACCTCCTTGTGCAAGAGTTGACATTAGTCCACATACATCAGTATGTATTAGACCAAGCAATTCTCCCACTGGTTTACCTTTTTCGAAAAAGGGTAATTTGGCCATCTTGCCTTTTAAGCATGATTCGCATGTATCAAATGAACCGGGTTCAAATGATTCTAGAATTCCACATCGGTGTAATTTGGTCATGTGTTTCTTACTTACAGGGCCAAGACGACAATGCCACGTATAGGAGTCTATTTGATTATCTATTCGAGCACGTTTGTTGCTAACTTCGATATTGAAAACGTCATCGGATAAATATAACGTGTAGATACCATTGCATAAAGTTCCGGTCCCATAAAGAACACCATTTAAAGTTATGTAACAGCAATTGTTACTAAAAGTTAAATAGTAACCCTTTTCATTCAAGCATGAAATAGATACAATATTCTTTATTAACGAAGGAACAAAATAACAATTATCCAATTCTAAGACAAGTCCAGTAGGGAGCTTTAGCAAATATGTTCCGATGGCAATAGCAGCAATCTTTGCTCCATTTCCAACTAGCAAATTCGCTTCTCCCTTAACGAGTCTTCTTCTATTCCTTAGCCCCTGTATGTCATTACATATATGTGAGCTACACCCAGTATCAAGTACCCAGGTGTACGAGAAAATAGAGTGACATTCAATAACGAAGTAGCCTGAAGAGGATGGGGCATCGGATGCCTTCTTCTTCAAGGATTCAAGATAAACCTTGTAGTTTCTTCGCTAGTGGCCCTCCTTGCCGCAGTGATGGCAAGTGCCTTTTGGTGCCTTTTCAATCCTTTTGGCCTTAGTTAACTTATTGGTGTCCAAAATGGAACGCAAATTCAGAGAAGACATGATCAGGTGATTATCCTAGAAATACAAATTGAGGTTATGTGATGAGAATGATAAAGAATGCATCAATATACATTAATTAAATCCTATTTATTTTTCGAATTGAATATACCCTTTTTATCAATTCGGGAGATCGTAGGAACATCTCCAAATAGGTTGATATCTAACCATAGATAAGAACAACCATGGCTGGAGTCCATCAAGTTATTCTTAGCTATGAAGGTAGGTAATTATACCGATTACATATTACACATATGTAACTATCACATTATGCTATCAACTAATTGAATGTTTGCATATATCATTGGGTTGTTGACTCATTAACAAGTATGCAACAATATACATAGCACCCAACTGCACCTCTCTTCACATCGACCTTGGCTGTGGCATAACAAATCGATGCTCCAAGCTTAAGGCTGACTCATTAATCAAGAAATAGTTTTAATATGGTTGGAGCTCATTCAACCGTTTAGTTAGGCTTGAATGTGTCCAACAACCAAAACTAAGGATTGACCTCTGACTCCAACTATATTAATCATAAACTAATTCCATGGTTTGAACATATTGAGGTTCAAGCCGGGCATGGATGTGCCCATCAACCCAAACGAGAAACAAAACTCCGGTTCTAACCATATTAATGGAAGGTGTTGGCCTTAATATTTTGTAAGGGGTTTTGGGTCTCATCCTTTTCTTTTATGCACATTCATGACATATAATTATGTCATGTACTAACGATTTCCTTAATAAAGTATGTATGTGACTCAATTTATCAAGTCTCATTAATTGAATTAGGAACCGGATTTCCTAATTCTAATTTCATACTTTATTCAAGGAATTGTTTTGGGAAATAATTTCCTAAATTATCATAATCAATTTTGGAAATAATATGTTTAAGACTTTGATTTCTCTAAATCAAATCTTATTAAATTAAGAGACAGATTTCCTTAATTCAACCACATATTATTTTCATGAAAATCTTATTTAAGGAAATATACTCTATAGGAAACAATTTTCCTAATTAATTTTGGAGACAATAATATGTAAGAGCATCACTTCATAAATCAAATAAGGAAATTATCATTTGAGAATCACCTCAAAAATTTCCAAGATTTGATCACATATTTTATTTATGGAAAATTAATATCGATAACTTAATTTGGACGGCTCCCCGAGGCTCAATCCAAAATAAGAATTTATTGATAATATAATTTGGACGGCTCCCCGAGGCTCAATCCAAATTAAACATTTGACAGCTTAAATTAAATTTAGGAAATTTAATTATAACAACTAACTTTAAATTGGACGGCTCCCTGAGGCTCAATCCAAAATAAAGAATTTTGTAAATAATTTAATTTCCAATTATGAATTTAAATGCCAATTAATATTCCTATAATTTGTCTAGACTTTCTTGAAAGAAAGTGTCCAAAATTTTGAGCTTTCCATAAATGGAAAGTTTCCAAAAATAAAAGGTTTTCAGAATAATTGTAAGTTTCTGGTACAAAGAAAACTTACGTATTTCCAAAATTAGAAAATTTTCAAAATAGGAAATTTCCAAAATTAGAAGCTTTTCAAAAATGGAAAGTTTTCACAATTATCATAAAATTTCAGAAACAGAGGTATTTCAAAAGTTTACGAAATTTCATGAGGATTTCCAAACCTTGAAATTCCTAAATCGGAAATTTACGATAATTGGAAAGTTTTCATAATTGAAATTTTTCCAAAATTGAGATCATGACAAAGTTTTCCACAAAATAATTATATGATTATGTCGAACACTAACCGGCTCTGATACCACTGTTGGGACCGGGTGCATGTTGACATGGATGCGGGTTCGTAATTTTAAAATTAATTACGTGCAACGGAAGATTTAGCATAAATAATTTCTCAGATTATTTAACCGCACATCTAAGCATTCAACTTTATCTAGTGTAGACATGATCATATATTTAAAATTTTACAGAAACGTAAACTAATTTACTTATTACCTCGTGTAACTCGAAGGAAGGGACGAGATCCAACCGTAAGCGTCCCTCGAAAGCTCCGCCTCTATTCGCGTCCACGCCGAGTATCTTCGGGATGACTTCGCAAAGCCACGAGTTTCGTGTTCTCGAGAACTACTAGATTCTCCGAGAACGCGACAAGAAAAACCAAGAGAGAAGTAATCACATCGGAAAAACTCACTACCAAGGTTGGCTGGAATCACAATTTCGGCGAGAAGGAGGAAGATGACTTGCGCCCAATCCCAAGGTGATGATGGTCGGAGAGGAAGATCGTCCCAACGGAGAACTTCGTCACCTCGGTGCTTCTCCTTGTGTTCACGGTAAGAAGAAGGGAGAAGAACCTTGTGGCCGGCCAAGAGGAAGAAGGGAGGAGAGGGAGAGAGCCCAGGCAAGAATACTTGGATGGATCGTCTTTCATGGCACCCCTTGGGCCCTTTATATAGCGAGCTCCTCCTCAATCAAGCCTCTCAATTTTGGCATAATTTTTATATCAAACCATAATTGATTTTTGTCTCATGATTAAAATCAAATTTTAATTCGTGATAAAAAAAATAATCAAGCCTTTTAATTTTGGCATAATTTTTATATCAAACCATAATTGATTTTTGTCTCATGATTAAAATCAAATTTTAATTCATGATAAAAAAAAACAATCAAGCCTTTTAATTTTGGCATAATTTTTATATCAAACCATAATTGATTTTTGTCTCATGATTAAAATGAAATTTTAATTCATGATAAAAATCAATCAAGCCTCTTCCATCTTATGGAATAAATCTCCAATCAATCCATGATTGATTAAAACAAAACAAAAGAGAATGAGAGAGAGAGGGCCGGCCAAACCAAGGAGAATATTCTCCTTGGCCAGCCCATCTTGGTTCAAATAAATTACGGGCCAAAATTTACACACAAGAGAATTCAACTCATGTGATCGGCCATGTTTTCATCCAAACCATAGGTCCATGGTTCAAAACCCACTAATGGATTAAATTTTATCATCTTTGATTTATTATAAATTTTTATAAAACAAACCAACTCTTTGGTTCATTTTAATTAAAATAATCCCATGGATTATTTTAAGCTTATAATAAAACATACCACCTTGGATCAAATCCCTTAATGAATTAAACTTATTTAATTCACCCATTAAGTCTTTAAAGACTTAGTCATTCTATGCTTCCGATGCGTCTGAAATAAATTCAGTTTTGACTAATCGTTTGGCTCAACCAAACTTAATTTTTCTTGATTGGAAAAATCCAATTTTCAACTAGTTTTAAATCCCTCGGATTACTCGTAGTGCGTGTGACTAAATAGGCTTTCGATTTATATTGGTCGTCTATAATTAATCAATTAATTATAGAACGATCATGAGTGACACCTAGTAGTACTTCATGATCCCCAATTAATCGAAAGATCAACGGTTGACCTCAGAAATAATTCTGAAACCCTTCAGCAGCTATAATGAATCGTGCCCCATTCCCTTCACCATCTTATACCCACTTGGATAAGGACATGGTCTATGTGTGTCAGTCCCCACTAGGCTGACTACGTCACACCTGGCCCAAGTAACGTTTTCTTGTCCTGCGAATTCTAATTACTCTAATGTATTTAAGAGATTCATACTCTGAACATGTCATGCTCTGGCCAGAGGCTTCGAGTAACAATCCGACGATAGGCCTCGGGTATACATCTCCTCGCAAGGAGTGGTGAATCCTTTGTAGGCTGTTCAAACATATTCGGGTACTTCGGCTTTGACCCAATCATCCTGGGTCCACACCTCCTTGGAGATGCTTGCTTAAGATGTCAAAGTATAAGTCTCCATGACCAAGATGACTGGAACACCGCAAGTCAAAGGAACATCGCACTTAAGATGTAGTAAGAATTTCATTGACATATCTATATGTAGATTACCATATGAAGTTTTTCAGCCAGTCACTCCAATGAACTAGTTCCCTTAACTAGCATTCATGTTTATCTCCGGACATCTCAATGTCACCAGCCAGTGAGAATCAACTAATTAGAGAATAACCCATGCTAGTCTCAACAGAATTGATAGTGTTCGTATTTATCAATTCATCGACTAGGGACAATTTCAATACTTCACAATTACACATGTAGAGATAATCACTAGTTGTGAATTCATCACAAATTCTCTCATGCTGTGAATTGTATTAGGGACATTCAGTAAATGAGTTTAAGATCTCAATCAAATACACAAACATGTATACTCAAATAGTGAATATTCATTTATTACAATAAATGATTACAATCATAAGGAGATTGCCTTAGGACACTTCTCTTATATCACTAACATCTCGCTCCTATGTTCCCAGTTCGCTGACATCAATCACAATTTTTATAAAATACATATGAATCATGAAATAGGGTGGGCCAGTACAATCCACACTCTTGCACTTTCCTAGTAGTTCTTTGGGGTCCAAAATGCCCCCCACAAGCTGATGAATGATAAAATATAAGAACAGAAGAAAACTCATGGTCTGGTACACATCTCCTAATTATTTGATCATTACAAAATTTCCATAAATAAGGATCATCCCACACATAGAATTTTGCATCACTTTTAAATTTATCTTTTTGAGCTTTAGAAAAGTGTGTAGGGAAAACATGTGCATCCAAGAAATTAACTAGGTCTGCATATCAAGGTGTCTCACCATGTACTGCAAGAAGGTGCTCATCTCTAAAATCGTCGTCAATGGTGTCAGGTGATCCATCTCCTTCAATTCTGCTTAGGTGATCTACAACTAAGTTCTCTTTGCCACTTCTGTCTCTGATCTCCAGGTCAAATTCTTGGAGCAGGAGCATCCATCTGATCAGTCTATGTTTAGCATCAGGCTTTTTCAACAAGTATTTTAGAGCTGCATGATCAGAAAAAATAATAACATGTGAGCACAATAAATAAGATCTGAAACGGTCTAAAGCAAAAACTATGGCAAGAAGCTCCTTCTCGGTGGTAGTGTAGTTTGCTTGGGCGGCATCTAGGGTCTTGGAGGTATAGCATATGACATGAGGTGCTCCCTCCACCCTCTGTGCTAGAACAGCTCCCACTGCAAAATTAGAGGCATCACACATTAATTCAAATGGCAAATTCTAATTAGGTTATTTAATAATAGGAGCAGAGGTAAGAGCCTCCCTGAGTCTGTGAAAAGCTTCTTTACACTTATTATCAAAGCAAAACTCAACATCTTTCTGCAAAAGTTTTGTCAAGGGCCGAGCAATATCGCTAAAGTCTCTAATAAATCTGCGGTAGAAACCTGCATGTCCAAGGAAAGCACGCACATCCGTACGCATACGGGGTAAGATAAAAAGAAATAACATTTATTTTTGCAGGTTCTACCTCTATACCTCTCCTAGAGACTATGTGTCCAAGTATAATACCATACTCTACCATGAAGTGGCATTTTTCAAAATTAAGCATAAGGTTAGTCTCAATGCAACGGTGTAAAACCCTAGACAAATTTTCTAAACATGAATCAAAAGACGTGCCAAAAACTGAAAAGTCATCCATAAATACCTCCATACAATGCTCTAACAACTCACCAAATATACTTACCATGCATCGCTGAAATGTTCCTGGTGCGTTGTAAAGTCCAAAAGGCATCCGTCTGTAGGCAAAAGTGCCAAAGGGGCAAGTGAAGGTAGTCATCTCTTGGTCCTCTAGATCTATACAAATCTGGAAGTAGCCTGAATATCCATCCAAAAAATAGTAATGGGACTTCCCTGCCAGTCTTTCAAGCATCTGATCAATAAAGGGTAAAGGGAAGTGATCTTTCCTGGTGACCTTGTTCAGCTTTCTGTAATCAATGCAGACTCTCCAGGAATTCTTAACTCTGGTGGGCACTAGTTCGTTGCTTTCATCTGCCACCACTGTCACCCCAGATTTCTTGGGCACCACATGTATGGGACTAACCCACTGACTATCAGAAATGGGGTAAATGATACCTGCCTGTAGAAGTTGAGTCACCTCTTTCATTACAACGTCCAAAATAAGTGGATTAAGTCTCCTTTGTGGCTGCCTCACGGGATTAACATTTTCTTCCAAGAATATCCTGTGCATACAGATAGCTGGGTTGATACCTGGTATATCTGATAAAGTCCACCCAATTGCCTTCTTGTAATGCCTCAGGACTTGCAATAATTTCTCTTCCTGCTCTGATTCCAAATGTTGTGCAATAATAACTGGAAAATTTTGCTCCTCTCCTAGGTACACATATTTCAAGTGGCCTGGTAATGGCTTTAGTTCAATCTGGCCCTGCTCAGTGGGTATGAGTGATCCTTGGGGCTCTGTGCAATCCCCTACACTTTCATACCTGTGCTCTGAATCCTCTGAAATCTCAATAGAGGTAGGTGATCCTTGGGGCTCTGTGCAATCCCCTACACATAGAAAATCCTCACCAGCTGGAAGCGAATCTGAAATAAACTCTAAAATATCCTCTGTCTCAATAGCAAGTACTCCCTCAGCCTCCTCTGCAAAAATATCTCCTCCAGAAAAATCATGTGAAACTCCCTCAACCTCCGAATCTGAATCAACCAGTCCATCCAGAATGTCAATGCTCATAATAGAGTGATCTTCCCTAAGATACTTCATGGCATCGAAAATACTAAACTGGACTAATGTGTCTCCCACTTCCATCGAAAGTGTGCCAGCATAAACATCAATCTTTGTCCTGGCAGTCTTCAGAAAAGGCCTCCCAAGGATGAGTGGGGATCTATGTGCAAGATAATCTCCTTCCATGTCCAGAATGTAGAAGTCTGCAGGGAAAATCAACCCCTTAACTTTTACCAAAACATCTTCAATAACTCCTGCTGGATGTGTCTGGCTTCTGTCAGCTAACTGAATCACCACTCCAGTGGGTTGTAGAGGGCCAATGCCAAGCATCTTGAAGACAGATCTGGGCATTACATTGATGGAGGCTCCCAAGTCTAGCATAGCGTCATGAAACATAGTCCTCCCTATCTCACATGATACAGTAAAAACTCCAGGGTCTTCACACTTTTGAGGTATGGCATGGATGACTGCTGAAACATTTTTCCCCAGGCTAACCAACTCATTCTCCTTAAGCTTCTTCTTGTGAACACATAAATCTTTCAAGAATTTTGCATACTTAGGAATCTGTTTAATCATGGTCAACAGGGGTACATTAATCTCCACTTTGCTGAACAATTTAACAAGCTCATTGTATTCTTTAGTTTTCTCCTCCTCCGCTTGCCTTTTGGCTTGAGTTTTTCGCTATGGAAAGGGCAAGGGAACAGAAATTTCTTTCTCTTGAACCGAAATTGGAGGGGCTGAATTTTGAGCTGCTGTCTCACTTGATGTAGCTGCTGTGAGGTTGGTTTCGCCACTGATTTCTCCCTCATTTTCCACCAAAATCACAGGATTACTTGATGAAGGAGTTGAGCTCGGACTAGGGGTGGAACCAACTGATTTTGAAGTGGTTTCAGGGCTGATTGGTGCTGAAAATGTAGGTGCTGCCTGTTTTCAAAAAAATCTGCTCTTGGACCCTTTTGAGTTGAAGTAACCTTCCCACTCCTCAAAGTAATAGCGCTAACATTTCCCTTGGGATTGGGAGTAGCTTGAGAAGGTAGTTGGCTTGATCCTTGAACTTGAATTTGATTCATCCCACTAGCCAATTGTCCCATTTGCCTTTTGAGGTTTTGTATGGCAGGATCATTCCTTTGTTGTTGTTGTAAAATTTGTTGAAACATTTCTTCTACCCTTTGTTGTGGCATATTTCCCCCACTAGAACATCCATAGCCCCTTTGGTTAGCATAGGGCTTTGATTGACCTTGAAATGATGTAGTCAGCTGAAAAATATTACCCTGCTGTGATTGTTGGAATTGGGGCTGTTGGGGCTAATAGGAGGGCTGAAATTGTTGCTGAAATGGCTGATAATTGGGCTGGAATGATGGTTGAACTTGCTGAGAATTATAGCCTTGAAAATTCTGATTTTGAAATGGGAATGGTTGTGGTGAAGATTGAAACTGAGTGGGCTGAAATCCTTGATTTTGTAGCTAAACATTTTGGTTGTAAGGCTGTGAGGATTGGAAAACTTGCTGGTTTTGAGGTTGGAACATCTAAAATGTTTGAAAACCTTGCTGCCCCTGCTGAATTGGCTGAATTGAGGCTGGAATTGCTGGAATTGCTGCTGAAATTGCTGCTGAGGTTGCTGAAATGTTGGCTGAAATGGCTGAATTTGGGGCTGAAATTGCTGCTGAGGTTGCTGAAATTGTTGTTGTTGTGGATTTTATTGGTAGAAAGAATTTCCATACCTCAGATTTGGATGATCCCTCCAACCAGGGTTATAAGTAGAGGAGTAGGGGTTATTCCGGGCTTGAAATTGTCCCCTAACCAATGCCGCTATTGTCACATCTTGTTGGAGGTTGGGACATGAATCTGAATTATGTTCCTGACTAGAGCAAATACCACATACCCTCATCACTTGGCTTGATTGTGGAGGTACCGAAGAGTTGGGATTTTGGCTTGCATTATTAAGAGTCATTTGCTTTATCAATGATGTGAGCTCTACCAGGGAATTCTTGATTTCTTTCTGCTCATTTGATACCATCTGAACTTCATTAACTCCTCTAGTGGACAAAGCTCTACTCCCAAACTGTTATGAGTTCTTTGCCATGTTTGAAATAAGCTCCCTAGCTTGATCTGGTGTTTTGTTAACTAGGGCTCCTCCAGCTGCAGCATCTATCATGATCCTATCCATCTGTAATAAACCCTCGTAAAAGTACTGAATGAGGAGTTGCTCGCTGATCTGGTGCTGTGGGCAACTAGAGCATAGCTTGTTAAATCTCTCCTAGTAGTCATAAAGAGTCTCCCCCACCACTTGCTGTATACCACATATGCTCTTTCTGATGATTGCAGTTCTGGAGGCTGGGAAGTATTTTTCTAGAAATGCCTTCTTCATGGAAATCCAGCTAGACACGTGCCCAGTAGGTAAATAGTAGAACCAATCCTTTGCTGCTCCAGTCTGGGAAAATGGAAAAGCCCTCAGCTTGATATCTTCCTCTGAAATACCCTGAGGCTTCATGGTGGAGCAGACAACGTGAAACTCATGCAAGTGTCTGTTGGGGTCCTCCCCAGACTGTCCTTGAAATTTAGGTAGCAAGTGGATGAGTCCGGATCTAAGCTCAAAATCGCTAGTCAGCTCTGGATAAGCAATACTGGAGTACTGAAATGTGTCATCTGGTGCTGCAAGTTCTTTCATGGTCTTCTGGTGGTCTGCCATGATAATGCCGGAATGAGTAGGAATAGTCTGAAGAGGAGGAATATCAATAGCCTCTGAAGTTATGCTTTGGTTCCTCCTTGCTCTGAAAATTCTCTCAATTTCAGGGTCAAATTCTTCGAGATCACCACCAGCTGACCTGGTAATAAAATAAACAAATCGCAGCAAATGTATATGGAAAAATAAAGCAGATAAAGTAAATCACAAGATATAGAGATAAACATCAAAAAATGGATCAAGAAAAATATGAAATAAGCACACAAGCTTAAACAAACAAACTCAACTAGTGTGTTCCCCGGCAACGGCGCCAAAAATTTGATGCAACCCAATGATATAGGTATCATGAATGTGGGTCTCAAATTTAGATATTTGTAAAGCTGGAAACCCTTTTTGCTAACAAGGATAAAAATGTAGTAAGGGGCGACAGGTCGTATTTTTCCTAGGGCTAGTTAAGGATGTTTGATTCAAGCTCGAGTTTATGTGTCGTCAAATATTTTTGGGTTTCAAATAAGATTTGGGTTTGGTTTCAATTAGAAATGAAAACGCAATGAAAAGAAAAGAAAACTTAACCATGGAACTTAAGCTAAGTAATTTCAACTATGGAACTCAGCCAATAGGGAACTTAATCAACCAATGCAAATTTGCAAAATTTGGAAATCAAACTGATATCAAATCAAACCTAATTTTGATTGATACTAATGCAGAGATTTGTTTCAGGAATCACCACTCAATACAAACCAAATGCTAAGCAATCTATGAACAGCTGATACAAAGGCAGTGCCGAAACTCCACTTGATACCAAATGCAAGCAACTAAAAACTAATATGCAGAAATGGAGACTGACATTCAGTAACTAACTGGATGTAAAACAAACTAATTTCAAGCACCATAGCACACTAAAGATGCATTTAACTTGGTACCAATTAATGCCAAAGCTTCTCTTGATACAAAGTGAAGAATTGAAACAAACTTGATACCAAGAGGAGGAGAAAAAAAAACCTATGTGCCAAAAAGAAAACTGATACTAAGGGCCAAAGCTGTAACTGACAATTTAGAAATGACACTGAGCAACTCAGCTTGGAAAACAAAGCTATCAATGAAGAAATATGCAGGACTGAATCAAGAAAGTCAGACCAAAAACTGCTCAATTCAGACACAAACCGAAAGCAAAAATGAATGTGCAGGAAATGCAGAAACTGTGTGTAGAAGTTCAGCAAACAAATTGGATGCAAAACAAACAAACAAGCTGAAATTGAAGCACCAATCTAAAGATCAGAAAAGGTTCAGAAGAGCTATGTTTAATTGACACAAATTTCAGAAATGATGAACTGAAACATGCTGAAATAAAACTGATATGCAAGCTAAGACCAAATGCATAAGTTGATATAAAGTGCTATGTAAATGAACAAGCTACAATGGAAATTCAGAAGAAGAACTAAAACTCGCTTGATACAAAATTCAGGAACTAAAGCAAAGAACTAACATGCAGGAAAAGAATTGATACACAGCAACATAAACTGAAATGCAGGAACTTTAAACTGATACTAAGCAAACTGAGATTAAATGTAGAAATAAACTGAATTGCTAAGCAACCTTAGATCAAGTGCAATGTTCACTAAACAAGCATCTATCTAATACAAATGCAAAAATGGAAAGATAATAATGGTAGAAACAAATCAGAAATCTAAGTTCAACTGATTCAAAATTCAGAAACTGTAAATGAATTGCAGAATTCGAAACTACAGCTTAGAATTGAAAATTCACTATGAAATTAAATTTTGATCCCTTTCTTAGCTCAAGATCTTCTTGCCGTCACACAAGAGTGAGCCTCGAACCCCTTAGCTCAACAAATCACTGGAAAATCTGTCTCAGTGATCAAATCAAACTCAAACTCTGCTCCTCGATCTCGTTGTGTAGGATTGCGATGATGGCTTGGGGATGATCAGAACACTCCAGAGAACCCTCTGGCTAGCTCAGATGGATGAAAGCGGCACACAATCGAGATCCAAGTAATCAATTGGCAGAGCTGATGAAACCCTCACTCAGCTCTGTTCTTGAGTGAATTGGAGCTGAAAATCTCACGGAGAAGAAGATCCGACGATCTAGAACTTGATCCAAGGTGGGAATCCAAGCGGTCGCGCGATCGGATGAGAAGAGACAAAGAAAACAGTAAAGAAACGAAGAACTCCCTAAGCTGCGGCAAAGACGCGACCACTCTGATCGGGGGCAGATGGCAATTTATATAGTTTAGAAATGAACGACCGAGATTCACTTAACTCCATCCAATGGCTAGATCTCTTCAGATTTAAATCAAACTTTCCAGATCTTGATCAAGGGTCAGGATCTGCCTCTCAGTAGCTCGGATCTTCCAGATTTGCAACGGATGGCTCAGATCAGCCTGATCTTTGAATGGACGGTCTAGATCCTCTTGAGCTTGATCCAATGGCTAGATGATCTCTGATTTGGATGAAACCTTCAGATCTTGATCCGAGTGCTTGATTAGCCTTAACCCTAGCTCGGATTGCATCAAAAGTTCTCAGATGACTTAGATCTAACCGTTTTTGAATCGGACGACCCATATTAGTTGATGCTTGATTACTCGATCCGGGTCCACTTCTGACTTATGTTTGACATAGCATGACCTAGGTCCATGATCCTTCCAAGCCTACAAAAGTAGTTTAACAATTATTGGCAAAATAATTCAAATGTATCAAGATTTACAATAAAGTCCAAATTAGAATTAATTCAAAGAACCTAAGGTAAATTCAAGATTAAGTAGGTAAAATATGGGTCAAACATGGATTTTAGAACCTGAAATGATCAACAAAATAGTACTTATCAGGCACGAAGACCTAGCCGAGGGTTGGGCACCGAAGTCCTGATTCGAGGAATTGGGCACGAAGTCCTGTTCAAGGATCGGGCATGAAATCTTAGTGAGCGAAGTTGGATCCTAGTGAGTGAAGCTTGGTGGACGAAGTCCTTGTGAGTGAAGTTGGTCATGAAGACCTGACCGCAGGTTGGACAAAAAATCCTAGTGAGTGAAGCTAGATAAAAGTCCCGGTGAGTAAAGCTAGGCAAGGTAAAGTCCTATTGAAGCTAGGCAGTGGGAAACCCTAAGGAGTTGACCTTTGGTAGAAATGTCTTGGAGAGTTGACACCAAGCAAAAGCCTAGTTGGCCAGGTAGACTTACAGAATTTAGGTTTAGGATTGTTTGATTGTCTTGTGTTTGTTTGTCTTGCAGGAACCTTGAGTTGGAGGCAAGATAGGAGTGCAAATGCAAACGAATTGAACAAGGCCCAGGTCAATAGCTCCCAGGCGACCTCAAGGCATCGGGGCACCCCCATGACCTCGCACCCGTATGACCCGGGCACCCCTATGGCATGGGGGCGCCCTCAACATAATGTTTATCCCTACGTGTCCTATTTGCTAGCTGGATCAGATTTGATGATGTAGAGGGTGCCACTATAGGCTCTCGAGCACCCGGATGACTACTATATAAGGGGTTTCACCCCCTCAGTTTAGAGCATCAATTTTTCCATTCGGCTACTAATTCTTTGCGAAGAAAAAGCGCTATGATGAAGCTTTACGACCAAGGAGGCTCCAAGAAGAAGTGTGTGGCGCTTCGACTTCTAGAGTTGGTCGAGACCTTCACATTTGGTTTGCATATTACAAGTTGTATTTATTTCATTATCATTATTGTACTTGTAATCAAAACTATATGATGGGTTTCTCTACCTCCGAAAAACTTCCAGAAAGGAGACCACTAGTGGACAGGCATTTCCCGTGATTAGGCCTTGGACGTACTAACCCTGGGGGGTTGGGAACCAAGTAAAATCTCACGTGTTCTTGTTGTGTGTTTTTCTTTTTTTTTTATTATTCCGCTGCATACTAACACTCTTGATAGAATGAACGAATGAATGATCGACGATGTTTCGACGAAAAGAAAATGCCGATATTCACCCCCCTCTATCGACGCCACCGATCCTACAATTGGTATTAGAGCAGGTTGCTCTGATCGGACTCTCCGCCGAAGGATCAAGAAGACCAGGAATTGAGGGGAGTTAAGGGTGAAAAAGGTATATTTTATTAAGCCTGATTTTAAATTTCACACCCTACTCATAAGATTTGAACACCACCGACAACAACGGAGGTACCAGTGCCAGGAGTCTGGAGGGACAAGAACCATATAAGGTGTTTCACGTGCTAGAAGCATGGGCACTACAAGAATCAATGTTCAGAGTGGTGGAAGGGCGGATCAGCAATACCAAAAAATGCGAGGATGGTACAAAATTTTAATATTTGCTGAAATATCCCTGTTAGCTTAGATTCAAATTTGCAAGATAGTTTTCTTTCCAAAAATACCCCTATGCATGCCAACGTAACCTTTAATTTTTTAGAAAAATTAGATTCTCTACATACTAAACATAATGTATTGCAATTTTCAAATATCCTTAGAATATTTTCTAACAAAAAAACTATTTTCAAAATAATGATTAAACATAATAATGTTTTAATGAATTTCATACATGATTGTGTGTACTTATAAATAGATTTTAAAAATTATATATCTTTTTAAAAATTGTTTGACCTATACATAGACACAAACCCTCTAGGTCAATACTAAAGTCCCTTAAGACACTTTGGTAGAGTTCCTTGTACTTAACAAGGGTAACTAGAAGGTGTCAGGTTTAAGGGAGTCAATTTTTATTTTATTTTCAAACATTTCAGTTGAAAAATTATTTTTGAAAAACTATTTTAAAAATAATTATCATTTTTAAAAATAATTTTGCTCAAAAAATTATTTTTTTACAAAAATATTCATTCAAAAATTTATTATGTTTTTTACAATATTTTTTGAAAACAAATCTTCAAAAATTATTATATCATTCAAAAATATTTTTCTAAAATATGCTTTAATTGCTCTTATGATTTGGATAAACTCTAAAGGCACATAGAAAGTTTTCCTTATGATCTGTAAGAATTTTTAAGATTGTGTTAGGCGTAAGGGGAGTCTCAATTAAAAGAACAATTCATCTTTTAATTTTAGATTATTTTAAATTCCTTTTAAAAAAATTATGTAATTTTTTTCATTTGAATCAAACCCTAAGAATCAAAAGAAGATCAACTTATGGTCAACAATCTTCCTAGAACTATGTCATGTTTCGGGGGAGTTCAAATTAAAAAGAACTATTATACTTTCAAAAATGCAATACTTTAAAAAGTATTATATTTATAGAAAACTATTGTCTTTTCAAAAATACTATCATTCCATTTTTCAAAATATTTTTTTTGAAAATCTTTTGGTCTTCTAAGTATTTTTAGAAAATTATTTGGCCTTTTAGAAAATTTTTAGAAAAATATTTTAGTTTTGAAAAATCACGAAGACACATAGGGAAGTTTTCCTTATAGTTAACAAGGTTTCCTAGAATTGTGTTAAACTGGGAAGGAATCCAAACTATTTTTTTTTCATATTGAAAATACTTTATTTTGATTTGAAAATCTCTAAGATATAGAAAATTTTCTTGTGGTCAATAAGATTCGTAGGATTGTGTCAAATTTAGGAAAGTTCAAATCAATAAAGTATTTATCCTTTCAAATTTTTTTCAAGTAATTAGCGTTCCTTAAAATATTTTCTGAAAAAAGGTACTTAGTTTTTTTTAAAAAGGTTTCTGGAATTCAAGCTTTTCATAACAAAATCCTTAAGTATTTCTAAAATCACATTATTGGTGTAAATTTTTAACTTAAAATCTTTGTTATTAACTTAAATTTCTTTTTGATTTCTGTCAAAGGGGGAGAAAGTACCTTAAGTTATATTTTATTAATTTTTTTCTCCAAGTATTGATATAAAACCCTTAAACCATAACCTAACTTATGATTATTGTCAAACATCAAAATGGAGAGATTGTTAGTGCAAAAGCCATCAGAAATGAATAGTCAACCTCTAGTATTTCGATGTTTGACAATATACCAAGGTCTAGTCAAAGTGATCAAGGGTTAAGCCAAACAAGAATTGATGTTTGGTAGGTTAAACCCAGGTTTGATTAGTTTGACCAAAGGGTTAGCCAAACAGGACCTAATAGAGTGATTAACACCCAGGGTTGGTCACCTTGACCAAGGCTTAGTCAAATAGAACTTGATATTTGACAGAGTGATCAAACCTAGATCTGATATGTTTGATAATATACCATGGTTTGGTCAGTTAGAGCAATGAGCCAAACAGGACATGATGTTTGGCAGAGAACCCAGGGATGATTAGTTTGACTAAAAGATAAGCCAAACAGGACTTGATGAGTGACCAAACTTATATTTGGTCATTTAGACCAAGGACAAAGCCAAACAGGACTTGATGTTTGGCAGAGAGAAGGCTAGTCAAGATTAAGATGACTAGAAAAGAAATCATTATCGAGGCACGAAGACTCGATTAATGAAGTTGGGCACGAAGTCATGGTTCGGGGACTTAGGCACGAAGAACTGGCCAGGCACCAAGTCCTAGTTCCAAGAATTGGGCATGAAGTCCAGGTCGAGGATCGGGCACGAAATCTTGGTGGGTAAAGTTGGGACCTAGTGAGTGAAGATGGGCACGAAGACCTAACCGTGGGTTGGGCACGAAATCCTAGTGAGTGAAGATGGGTAAAAGTCTTGCTGAGTGAAGCCAGACAAGGTAATGTCCTAGTGAAGCTAGGCAGTGGGAAACCCTATGGAGTTGACCTTAAGTAGAATAGTCTTGGAGAGTTGAATCCAAGCAAAAGCCTATAGGTCAGGTAAACATATAGAATTTAGTCTTAGGATTGTTTGTTTGTCTTGTGTTTATTTTTCTTGCGGAAACTTGAAGCTTGAGGCAAGAAAGGAGAGCAAACGCAAATGAACAAGGCTCGAGTCAGAAGCTCTTGGGTGCCCTCAACGCATGGGGGCCCCCCATGACCCGGGTGCCCCCATGAATTGGGCATTCGGGCGGCCCTATGGTATGGGGGTTCCCTTTACAAATTGTTTATCCCTACACGCCTTGTTCCCTATGTAACGCCTGAAAATTTTCCAGAATTGTCCAAAATAAAAAGAAATATAAAAATTTCTTAAAGGGGTCGGAGCTGAGGCTCGAACTCAAGACCCCTTGTATAACAATGATTTATGTTTCCATTATGTGGTGGTAAAGCATCACACTAAGATATGGAAACAATATAAGATAAGTGTCAGTAAACGCCTCTTTATGGAAGTTGTTTCAACTTTCACTTAGTATATATTGTAGGACCGGTGCCGTTGATAGAGGGGGGTGAATATCTACCATAAAAATCTTCTCGTGGAATGTTGTAAACTTTTTGGTTCGTACTTAAACAGAGTGTTAGTAGCAGCGGAATATTAACCAGTAAAACAGACGACAGATTGCACACGGGATTTACTTGGTTCCCAACCCCCCAGGGTTAGTACATGCAAGGCCTATGCACGGGAACACTCGTCCACTATTGGTCTCCTTTCCGGACTTTTCGGAGGCGGAGAAACCCGTCTTATAGTGCAATTATTACAAAAAAAAAGGAAATTCAGTGCAGAATCATAAAAGCAAACCAAAACAAAATGGTCGAAGACTTGGCCGATCTGGACCTCCGAAGTGCCGCGCACTTCCTCCTGGAGCCTCCCGGTTGTAGAGCCTCGTCTTTAGCGCTTTGTCGTTAGTCAGAAAGCTCATAATGGATCTTGGAAGTTGTGTCTTGAGCCTTGGGGTCGAAGCCCCTTTTATAGGCTTCATTGGGGCGCCTGTGATCACCGGGGTACCTCAAAGGGCTTGGTCAAACCTGATCTCCGCGTTGAACTCATCGCAGCCGATAAGGCATTTGACCAGGGTGCCCTGGACCTCCCAGGCGCCTCAATGAACCCAGTCAAAGCTTATCTCTACTTCGAACTCGCAGCAACAATACAGCATTGAACCAGGGCGCCTGTATCTATGGGGGCGCCTGAATGGAAGTCTGTTCTACCTTCTTTGACTAAACCTGCTCTGCTTCCTTTGACTGGGGCGCTTGATAACTAACATTTTGTTGATAAATTTAGGCTCTCAAATCCATGTTTTGATCCGCTTTTATATGCTTAAGTTTGCATTTATATTAGGTTTCATGTATTTCTTCTATTTTGGCTTTTAATTCAAATCTTTGTATATTTGATATATTTTGGCACTTAAATGTGAATCTAATTTTGTAGGATTCAAATGACCATGGACCTATATCAGATTGGACCAGACATGAGCCAGAATTGGATCCGGATCAAAGTGATCAAGCCTTGGATTAATATGAGCCGTCCAATCAAAGAACGGCTAGATCTGAGCCATCGGTCAACTTCTGATCAATCCGAGTTCGAGATAGAACCAATCATGACCACAGATGAAGATCCGAAAATTTCATCCAAATCAGAAGCAATCTGACTGTTGGATCCAGCTCAAGATGTTCTAGACCATCCAAGTAAGAGAAGGGATGATCTGAGCTATCCGCCATAGATCTGGTTGATCCGAGCTAAGGACAGGTAGATCAGGACCATTGATCAAGATCTTGGGAGTTAGGTTCAGATTGGAGAAAATCTGACTGTTGGATGAATCCGATACAATCACAGCCGTCCATATTTTCAGATGGGAATTTAAATTAGACTTCTTCTCCATCGCGCTTGGGGGCCACATCGTGTAGTTGCAGATCGCCATTTTTCTGCTATGTTCTTCGTTTTCCTCACAGTTTCTTCCTAGATCGCGCGACCAACATCAATTCCAAGCTCGTTTCCAAGTTTACAGATCATTGAGGTATACTTCCCGGTTGAGTTCGCATTTAATTTTGTCACTGAGAGGAGCAAAGGGGAGGGTGTCGTCGGAGCTCCATTCCGCTGGTATCTTCCAATTGATCGCGGGCTTGTCTTCGTCTTCGGAGCAATCAGAGCACTTAGAGGGGTTCTCCGAATGCCACTAAGGGTTCCTGAGCATCGATCGCCAGCTAGTTCATCAAGGAAGAGGAGATCACGGAGTTTCTCAGCCACTGATCGGTGACTGTGATCGGACAGAGGGAACTCTGATCGGTCCCGTGACCGATCAGTAGAGGACCTGATCGGTCGGCTGACCGATTATGGTGGCTAATTCGTAGCAGCTTATCCAGGGAGTGTTCCTTCACTGATTTTTGAGCTAGGGGGTTCATAGCTCAACTTTTGTGTGATGGCAAAGGGAAAACTTGATAATGAATTGGGTTGATGTTCAACTTAGGATAGTTTTGGTTTTAAACATGCATTTCTTTAAGTTGTTCAAGTTGTTTCCATTACACTTTAAGCCAAGTGCTTAAGCATTGATTTGTTCTAGTTCTAATTCCTTGCAATTAGTTCCTTGCACTTAATTCCTTGCAATTAGTTCTTTAAGTTGAATTCTATAATTTGGCTTTAATTGTTTAGTTGCTCCAACAGGTTAAGAGTAGTCCTTGCAAGTTCCTTATTTGTTCCATGCTTTAGTTGAGTTCATTCTATTCTGTTCCGAATTGCTATTTTATTCCTTATTGTCAAAACCCCCCATTTTATCTAGAAAACCCAAACATCAAATGACAAATAAACCTGCAAGCTCGAGTTAAACATTCATTCAACTAGTCCTTGGAAAAATAAGACCTGAGGCCCCTCTACTACATTTTATCTTGCTAGCCAAGGGTTTTCAGTTTTATAAATATCTAAGTTTGAGTGCTCATCTTGACACTAGTATTGGGCACCATCAAATTTTTGGCGCCGTTGCCGGGGAATCACTAGTTGAGTTTGTTTATGTTGAGCTTGTGTTTAATATTTATATTCTTTGATTCGATTCTCATTTGTTCTATCTTTTTGTATACGGTTGCTGCCATTTTGTTTGTTTTGTGACAGGACTGCAGATACTCAAAAAGTTTTCAACTGAAGAATCAGAGCTCAAAAGTTCATTGTTGGAGTTAAAGTTTTTGGTGAAGCAAATGGAATTCCAACAAAGACCCAACATTTATTCATCTACTTGCAATTCGGGTTGGGGGAATCATTTTAATTCATAACAGCCCCCACAACAAGAACAACATCCATTTCAAAGCTTTCAGCAGTCCTATTCAAATTTCCAGCAACCGAATTATCAATTTCAGTCTCAACCACAGCAATTTCAGGCACAATTCCAAGATTTTTAGCCAAGCCAGTCTTTCCAAGAATTTCAGCAGCCATTTCAGAATTTTCAGCAAGGTTACAATCCTAATTTTTAGCAAAATTTCCAACCTTTCAATCGGCCACAACAGCAATTTCAACCACAATTCCAAAATTTTCAGCAAGGGTACATTCATAATCAGCAGGGTTTTCAACCATTCAATCAGAATTTTCAACCTACACAATTTCAACCCTCACCACAACAATTTCAACCTCAAACTCAGAGTTCTCAGAGCTACAATTTTCAGCAATTCCAACCATGTTTCCAGCAAAATTTTCAGCAATTTTCACAGTCAAATCAAATCTGTAATCAACCCCAACAACCCTATTTTCAAAGTTCACAGCAAGATAGCAATTTTGAACAACCTAATGCTACATTTCAAGTTCAATAAGAGTTCCATGCTCATCAAGGAGATTTTGAGGATTCTAGTGAGCTTGAGGCTCAACAACAAAGGCTGGAGGAGATGTTACAACAGAAAAGTTTACAACAACAAGAGTATAATTCTGCTCTTAAAAATATTGAGAGACACCTGGGACAATTGGTTAATGAAATGGAACAAATGCACACCCAAAGAGCAGAACAATTACATTCTCAAGCTACTCTTAATTCTGAGGGGCATGATTGTGAGCTAACTTTGAGGAATATGGAAGTTGTTTCAAGTCTCAACATTCTAAGGGGTGATTTTCTTGAAAAATTTTCAGCAACCTATTTTCCATCTCAGATCAGTCCTGAAAATGATTCTACATCAGTTCAAGGTGAACTTAGTGCAAGTCTAAGTCCTTCTTCAATTGATCTTGAAATTTTGGAGGAGGAAGAAGAAGAATTCAGCAATATCAGGGGACCTACAGCAGCTATTCCTCCTAAAATTCCTGTTCAGAGTTCATTTTTAAAATTTTCAGCTCAAGTGGAGGAGCCAAAAGTTCCTTTACCATTCCCACAGTACCCCAGAGAGGATCCTCCTATCATTAGCATGGGTATTTCAGATGAGGTTGCTGAGGCAGAGTTAATTGTTGATGAAATTTCAATTGATATTCAAAGAGGATGTTTAATCTTAGATGGGATGAAGCCCCTTTTATAGGCTTCATTGGGGCGCCTGTGATCACCGGGGCACCTCAAAGGGCTTGGTCAAACGTTATCTCTGCATTGAACTCGTCGTAACCGATAAGGCATCTGACCAGGGCGCTCTGGACCTCCCAGGCGCCTCAATGAACCCAGTCAAAGCTTATCTCTGCTTCGAACTCGCAGCAGCAAATATAGTATGGAACAAGGGCGCCTGTATCTATGGGGGCGCCTGAATGGAAGTCTGTTCTACCTTCTTTGACTAAACTTGCTCTGCTTCCTTTGACTGGGGCACCTGATAACTACCATTTTGTTGGTAAATTTAGGCTCTCAAATCCATGTTTTGATCTACTTTTATATGCTTAAGTTTGCATTTATATTAGGTTTCATGTATTTCCTCTATTTTGGCTTTTAATTCAAATCTTTGTATATTTGAGATATTTTGGCACTTAAATGTGAATCTAATTTTATAGGCTTCAAATGACCATGGACCTAGATCAGATTGGACCAGACTTGAGCCAGAATTGCATCCAGATCAAAGTGATCAAGCCTTGGATTAATATGAGCCATCCGATCAAAGAACGGCTAGATCTGAGCCATCGGTCAACTTCTGATCAATCTGAGTTCGAGATAGAACCAAACATGACCACAGATCAAGATCCAAAAATTTCATCCAAATCAGAAGCAATCTGACCGTTGGATCAAGCTCAAGATGTTCTAAACAATCCAAGCAAGAGAAGGGATGATCTGAGCCATCCTCCACAGATATAGTTGATCCGAGCTAAGGACAGGTAGATCAGGACCATTGATCAAGATCTGGGGAGTTTGGTTCAGTTCGGAGAAAATCAGACCGTTGGATGAATCCGATACAATCACAGCCGTCCATATTTTCAGATGGGAATTTAAATTAGACTTCTTCTCCATCGCACTTGGGGGTCGCGTCGCGTAGCTGCAGATCACCATTTTTCTGCTTTGTTCTTCATTTCTGTTCTTCGTTTTCTTCATAGTTTCTTCCCAGATCGTGCGACCAACATCAATTCCAAGCTCGTTTCCAAGTTTTCAGATCATTGAGGTATACTTCCCGGTTGAGTTCGCATTTAATTTCGTCACTGAGAGGAGCAAAGGGGAGGGTGTCGCCGGAGCTCCATTCCACTGGTAACTTCCACTTGATCGCGGGCTTGTCTTCGTCTTCGGAGCAATCAGAGTACTTGGAGGGGTTCTCCGAATGCCACTAGGGTTCCTGAGCATCGATCGCCAGCCAGTTCATCAAGGAAGAGGAGATCGCGGAGTTTCTCAGCCACTGATCGGTGACTGTGATCGGACAGAGGGTACTCTGATCGGTCCCATGACCGATCAGAAGAGGACCTGATCGATCGGTTGACCGATCAGGGAGGCTAATTCGCAGCAACTTATCCAGGGAGTGTTCCTTCACTGATTTTTTAAGCTAGGGGGTTCATAGCTCAACTTTTGTGTGACGGCAAAGGGAAAACTTGATAATGAATTGGGTTGATGTTCAACTTAGGATAGTTTTGGTTTTAAACATGCATTTCTTTAAGTTGTTCAAGTTGTTTCCATTACACTTTAAGCCAAGTGCTTAAGCATTGATTTGTTCTAGTTCTAATTCCTTGCAATTAGTTCCTTGCAATTTATTACTTGCAATTAGTTCTTTAAGTTCAATTCTATAATTTGGCTTTAATTGATTAGTTACTCCAATAGGTTAAGAGTAGTCCTTGCAAGTTCCTTATTTGTTCCATGCTTTAGTTGAGTTCATTCTATTCTGTTCTGAATTGCTATTTCATTCCTTATTGCCAAAAACCCTCATTTTATCTAGAAAACCCAAACATCAAACGACAAATAAACCTGCAAGCTCGAGTTAAATATTCATTCAACTAGTCCTTGGAAAAATACGACCTGAGGCCCCGCTACTACATTTTATCTTGCTAGCCAAGGGTTTTCAGTTTTATAAATATCTAAATTTGAGTGCTCATCGTGACACTAGTATTGGGCACCATCAAATTTTTGGCGTCGTTGCCGCGGAATCACTAGTTGAGTTTGTTTAAGTTGAGCTTGTGCTTAATATTTATATTCTTTGATTCGATTCTCATTTGTTCTATCTTTTTTATATGGTAGCTGCCATTTTGTTTGTTTTGTGACAGGACTGCAGATACTCAAAATGTTTTCAACTGAAGAATCAGAGCTCAAAAGTTCATTGTTGGAGTTAAAGTTTTTAGTGAAGCAAATGGAATTCCAACAATGAACCAACATTTATTCATCTACATGCAATTCGGGTTGGGGGAATCATTTTAATTCACAACAGCCCCCACAACAAGGACAACAACCATTTCAAAGCTTTCAGCAGTCCTATTCAAACTTCCAGCAACCGAATTATCAATTTCAGCCTCAACCACAGCAATTTCAGGCACAATTCCATGATTTTCAGCCAAGCCAGTCTTTCCAACAATTTTAGCAGCCATTTCAAAATTTTCAACATGGTTACAATCCTAATTTTCAGCAAAATTTCCAACCTTTCAATCAGCCACAACAGCAATTTCAACCACAATTCCAAAATTTTCAGCAAGGGTACATTCATAATCAACAGGGTTTTCAACCATTCAATAAGAATTTTCAACCTACACAATTTCAGCCCTCACCACAACAATTTCAACCTCAAACTCAGAGTTCTTAGAGCTACAACTTTCAGCAATTCCAACCAAGTTTCCAGCAAAATTTTTAGCAATTTTCACTGTCAAATCAAATATGTAATCAGCCCCAATAGCCCTATTTTCAAAGTTCACAGTAGGATAGCAATTTTGAACAAGCTAATGCTACATTTCAAGTTCAACAAGAGTTCCATGCTCATCAAGGAGATTTTGAGGATTCTAGTGAGCTTGAGGCTCAACAACAAAGGCTGGAGGAGATGTTATTACAGAAAAGATTACAACAACAAGAGTATGATTCTGCACACCTGGGACAATTGGTTAATGAAATGGAACAAATGCAAGCCCAAAGAGCAGAACAATTACATTCTCAAGCTACTCTTAATTCTGAGCGGCATGATTGTGAGCTAACTTTGAGGAATAAGGAAGTTGTTTCAAGTCTCAACATTCCAAGGGGTGATTTTCCTGAAAAATTTTCAGCAACCTATTTTCCATCTCAGATCAGTCCTGAAAATGATTCTACATCAGTTCAAGGTGACCCTAGTGCAAGTCTAACTCCTTCTTCAATTGATCTTGAAATTTTGGAGGAGGAAGAAGAAGAATTCAGCAAAATCAGGGGACCTACAGCAGCTATTCCTCCTGAAATTCCTATTCAGAGTTCATTTTCAAAATTTTCAGCTCAAGTGGAGGAGCCAAAAGTTCCTTTACCATTCCCACAGTACCCCAGAGAGGATCCTCCTATCATTAGCATGGGTATTTCAGATGAGGTTGTTGAGGTAGAGTTAATTGTTGATGAAGTTTCAATTGATATTCAGAGAGGATGTTTAAGCTTAGATGGGACAGAGGAGGTATCAGCTACAGAGGAGGCTGAAGATTTGGAGGCTTGTATCTGATTCATTTCCAGTTGGAGATAATTCTTTAGGTGTAGGGGATTACACTGAGCC
Organism: Boesenbergia rotunda; assembly: GCA_024364735.1. NCBI lineage: Eukaryota > Viridiplantae > Streptophyta > Magnoliopsida > Zingiberales > Zingiberaceae > Boesenbergia > Boesenbergia rotunda. Next base: position 221,964 of record JAGFNQ010001810.1, on the reverse strand, counting down.
CCAGGGATCACCAATTTTGATTGACATCTCAGAAAATTCAGAGAATAGGTGTGAGAGTGTAGGGGATTGTACTGAGCCCCAGGGGCCACCCATACCTACTGAGGATGCATTAGTTATGGAGGAATTGGAGGAGATTGATAGTAAAGCTTGTGACACTCTTAATGTCGATTCTGAAGTGATACAGGACCCTTCTCGTCTTTTATTTTGTGATGATATTGCTATTGTCGGTCCTAACTTTTCTAATATGGTTGTTGCAGATATTATTGATGAAGCATGTGCTGAAGATGATTATATAGGTGTAAGGGATTGTACAGAGCCCCAGGGACCACCACCATTGACTGATATATTAGAAGATTCAGAGGACAAGAATGAAAGTGTAGGGACTTGCATGGTGGAAGCAAGAACCCTATAATCACCTGTGTTAGTTGACTGTCCACCAAAACCTGAGATTGAAGTGGAGCATTTACATGACCAGGAGGAGGCTATGGACACATCTACTCTTGTAGAACCTCCAGGTATTCTTCAGCATGATCAGGTAAGTATTTCTTCTATTTCTTTAGAAAAATTCATTGAGGTACCTATTATTGGTTGTGATAAATCTCTTGATACATCTTATGCTAAAATTGATTGTGAAAAACCCATGGAGGCACCTAAAGTTGATTTAGTTGTTTGTGAAGCATGTTGTGATACATCTTATGTGGTTAATAATTGTGGAAATTCCATTGAGATACCTAGGATTGAGTTTGTTGGTTGTGATGATATGCTTGACACATCTTATGTACAGATTGATTGTGAAAAGCCCATGGAGGTACTTAGTGTTGATTTTGTTGAATGTGAAGCATGTCTTGATACATTCCATGTAGAGCCTAATTGTGACAATTCCATAGAGGTACCTAGACTTGATTTTGTTCATTGCGATGAATTTCTTGATACATCATTTGTAGAAATTGCTTGTGAAAATTCCATAGAGGTACTTAAGGATGATTTTGTTGAAGGTGATAGATTTCTTGATACATCCCATGTAAATACTGGTTGTGATGAATGTCTTGATACATCCTTTGTAGAAATTGACTGTGAAAAACTCATAGATGTACCCCAGATTGATTTCATTGGCTGTGAGCATTGAGGTACCCAAAATTGATTTTATTGGATGTGATGCATTTTTGGATACATTTTATATAGAGACTGATGGTATTTCATTTCTTTCTTACCCTGCACGCTTGAGGGAGGTATTGCATGGTTTTGCAGGGTCACGTAGGCTTCTGGAGTGGGTGCTCCATCTAAATAGACTCCAACCTCCTGGAAGGATTTCCAAAAAGCATCAAGAGGGAGGAGTTGATATTACTTTAATTCGAAGCACTCCACCTCTAAAATGGATCTTGTACCTTAATCGCCTTCGGCCACCTGAACATTTTTCTGTGAAGTTTAAGTGTGGGGGAGCAATGCACCATGACATGGATCACATGAAAAATCCTCTTTCGACCAACCAAACTCCTCCACTACCGCAATGGAGGTTATTTCTTGATCGACTCCGCCCGCCATAAATAAAGGGGAGTTTGTTCTTTCTTGCATTTTATTTCATTGCATGTTTCATTTTTATATTTTCTAGAAGTAAAATTTTCTTTTAAAATGAGTTCTTGTTAATAAATGCTTGGTTAGTGTAGATTGAATAAGAGTCATTGTAGATACTATTTTATCCCTTTTGGCATTTTATTTCTTGCATGACTAGGAATAAATGTATCCATCTAGATTTTCTTATATCATTTTAGAGTCCTTTGAAAGCAAATTAAATTTGGTTGTTAAAACTTAGGATTTGAGCTAATGGATGAACATTTTTGGATGCTTGAGTACTTCTTGGTTATGGACTCTAGATTGATGACTTGAGATGAATTTTTTTTTACCTAGTGAGGATTAGCCTTATTTGTAAATACACACATGTTATTGTACTTTAGAACTTGCTTAGGTTCTTTCAAAGCTATATTTCTATGATTGGACCACATTTATAGAGGTGAATCATTTTGTTTTCTATCTCATATCATTTTTGCAATTTTGTTGTTGATATACTCTATATTCCATTTTCCTTCCATAATCTTTATGTCATCATAATCTTTTCCATGGACTTGGTTGTTCTTAATGTTTCTTGATGTTACTTTGCCCGAGACGGACAAAAGATTAAGTGCGGGGGAGGATGCGAGCATTCTATCAAATACAAGGGAAGAGTGCCAATTTGAATTGAGTTTGTATCAAGAGTGAGTTGCAAAAGTTGGTTAGTGAAGACTACATGTGGAATATCTAAATTCCTAGTTATAATTTGAGGTTTCAAGTGCTTTGAGGCATACTCCAAAAAAAAAGAGGTTTTGTAACATTTGGTAACATACAAGCAAAGTTGTGCCAATTTGAAGGAGTTTTGTATCAAGAATGAGTTGCAAACACACCCATCAGCTTAGTTGCAAGAAAAAGAATTTTTTTTTTGTGATTTGAAAAGTGAAGCAAAAGAAAAAGAAGTTAAAGAGCAAAGACACATCCTTAAAAGTCCAAGTTATGGATAGGAAACAAGCTCCATTGGACCAAGTATCAAGTAGGAACAAAGGATGATTTCATTCATTTGAAACCAGCTAAAACTTTTTGAAATTGCTGAACATATTTCGAGAGTTGGAGCTGATCTTTGGAAGGAATTAAACTGAAAAAAATAGAGCAGCTAAAAAAAATAGAAGAAAGAAAAGGAAAGAAAAGACAATGTAAAACATAAAGATTCAAAAGATGGTTAGATTTCTGATGTGAAGTTAAGAACAAGAAGTTAATTGGATTTCAGATGTAGTTATTGATTGAAAGAAGACAAAGTTCAGAAGACAGTTTCGGGAATTTTGCAAATTTCAGCTACTGATCGTCACCTGATCGGTCTCCAGACCGATCAGGAGCTATCCAGTCCGATCCCCAGTCCGATCAGACAATGTCTGATCGGACCAGTGACCGATAAGCAGGTTGGCACACTTCATTCAGCATTGTTTTCATCCAAAATCAGAGGAACCATGCAATTCCTACTCACCTTAGCTCGGATTTCACTCAAAGATACCATCAAAAGGGTCAAAGTGCATTGGGATACATTTTTGGGTGTCCATGTCTTCCACTCTCTTACTTTTCCATATTCCCTTATCATGTCATATTACTTTCCCATATTTTCTTATCATGTTATATTTCTTTTCTATGTTTCCTTTTCATATCACATTTCTTTACTTCCTTTATTATAATTCTTAAGTATCAAGTTCATTGAACTTTCATTTCATTTCTATCATTTCATATTTCTTTAACTTGTTTGAATAAGTTTTTGTAGATGTGAATCCAAATCAAGAATAATGGTGGAGAGTAGATAATAAACAAGCCTATGGTAGTGCAAGAACCATGGTTGTGTTGGAGAGAGCTCCATTTCCATCAAGAACTTAGAACTTAGGAAGAGAGTCACTTTAAAATTTCCTTTGCAAGGTTTTTTTTTGTGAAATTCATCTCAATGAGTCATGATGGATAAAGTTTGCTAAGTTGATGATTTAAGGACATGTTTCTAGTCCATTGACTTTGGTTTTTTGAGAATTTATAACTCTAGGCAATTTTCTTCCAATTGCTTCTAACTATGATTGAGACTAATCTAGGAGGATACATCCTTAGTTTACTAGTTGGCTTGTGCGAGACGCCCAAGAGTAAGTGTGGGGGAGTTGATAACTACCATTTTGTTGATAAATTAGGCTCTCAAATCCATGTTTTGATCCACTTTTATATGCTTAAGTTTGCATTTATATTAGATTTCATGTATTTCCTCTATTTTGACTTTTAATTCAAATCTTTGTATATTTGAGATATTTTGGCACTTAAATGTGAATCTAATTTTGTAGGCTTCAAATGATCATGGACCTAGATCTGATTGGACCAGACTTGAGCCAGAATTGGATCCAGATCAAAGTGATCAAGCCATGGATTAATATGAGCCATCGGATCACAGAACGGCTAGATCTGGGCCATCGGTCAACTTTTGATCAATCCAAGTTCGAGATAGAACCGATCATGACCACAGATAAAAATTCGAAAATTTCATCCAAATCAGAAGCAAACTGACCATTGGATCAAGCTCAAGATGTTCTAGACCATCCAAGCAAGAGAAGGGATGATCTGAGCCATCCGCCACAGATCTGGTTGATCCGAGCTAAGGATAGGTAGATGAGGACCATTGATCAAGATCTGGGGAGTTTGGTTCAGATCGGAGAAAATCTGACCATTGGATGAATCCGATACAATCATAGCCATCCATATTTTCAGATGGGAATTTAAATTAGACTTCTTCTCCATCGCGCTTGGGGGTCGCGTCGCGTAGCTGCAGATCGCCATTTTTCTGCTCTGTTCTTCATTTATGTTCTTCGTTTTCTTCACAGTTTCTTCCCAGATCGCGCAACCAACATCAATTCCAAGCTCGTTTCCAAGTTTTCAGATCATTGAGGTATACTTCCCGGTTGAGTTCGCATTTAATTTCGTCACTGAGAGGAGCAAAGGGGAGGGTGTCGCTAGAGCTCCATTCCGCTGGTAACTTCCACTTGATCGTGGGCTTGTCATCGTCTTCACAGCAATCAGAGCACTTGGAGGGGTTCTCCGAATGCCACTGAGGGTTCCTGAGCATCGATCGCCAGCCAGTTCATCGAGGAAGAGGAGATCATGGAGTTTCTCAGCCACTGATCGGTGACTGTGATCGGACAGAGGGTACTCTGATCGGTCCCGTGACCGATCAGAAGAGGACCTGATTAGTCGGCTGACCGATCAGGGAGGCTAATTCACAGCAGCTTATCCAAGGAGTGTTCCTTCACTGATTTTTGAGCTAGGGGGTTCATAGCTCAACTTTTGTGTGACGCAAAGGGAAAACTTGATAATGAATTGTGTTGATGTTCAACTTAGGATAGTTTTGGTTTTAAACATGCATTTCTTTAAGTTGTTCAAGTTGTTTCTATTACACTTTAAGCCAAGTGCTTAAGCATTGATTTGTTCTAGTTCTAATTCCTTGCAACTAGTTCCTTGCACTTAATGCCTTGCAATTTATTACCTGCAATTAGTTCTTTAAGTTCAATTTTATAATTTGGCTTTAATTGTTTAGTTTCTCCAATAGGTTAAGAGTAGTCCTTGCAAGTTCCTTATTTGTTCCATGCTTTAGTTGAGTTCATTTTATTCTGTTCCGAATTGCTATTTCATTCTTATTGTCAAAAACCCCCATTTTATTTAGAAAACCCAATCATCAAACGATAAATAAACCTACAAGCTCGAGTTAAACATTCATTCAACTAGTCCTTGGAAAAATACAACCTGAGGCCCCTCTACTACATTTTATCTTGCTAGCCAAGGGTTTTCAGTTTTATAAATATCTAAATTTGAGTGCTCATTGTGACACTAGTATTGGGCACCATCAGCGCCCCAGTTGATGGGGGCGCATGGATGAAGGGGTTTTTTTCCTACTTTGATTGAGGCGCCTCCTTCAATGGGGGCGCCTAGATGAAGACCTTCCAGCCGCGTTGTGTGTTGTTCTCTTGCTTTGCCTTCCATTCTAGGTACCTGCATGATATACAAATACAAAGGAAATATTCACACAATCTTAGCCTTAACGAGATGGTTCTGACTTCGGATTTCCTCGAAACCCTAGGTCGTACCGACACAAGTTCCCACCCTCGAGAACGCGCCTTTCACTTACTCCTTTCAGGAGACAGTTGCCACCCAGTCCATTTGGGTGGACTTTTGCTTAGCCTCCGATACTCTCGGATCTCGAGACACACGAACCTCGACCCGTCTCTAATTCTGTCCTTAGTCATCGCTCAGCTAAGTTGCTCAATCCCTCAGACCAAGACTTCGTGCCCAAACCCTAGGTCCAGGACTTCGGTGCCCAACCCTCGGCCAGGACTTCGTGCCCAATTCCTCGAACCAGGTCATCGGTGGCAAACCCTCGTTCAGGACTTAGTGCCCAATTCCTCGAACTAGGTCTTTGTGCCCAACCCTTGGTCAGGTCTTAGGTGCCCAGCCCTCGGCCAGGACTTAGTGCCCAATCCATGATCAAGACTTCGTGCCTAGGCTAACTAGGACTTTGGTTCTCATTGTTACTCTTCTCTTAACTTACCTTTCCCTTGTTCAATGTATCACTGACATAAGCATATTGTCAAACATTGAAACACTTAGAGGAGGTCATCACTGATGCAACTTGTACCAACAATCTCCCCCTTTTTGATGTTTGACAATATCTTAAGTTAGATTGGATCAAAGGGCTAAACCTTGGGATAAAATGAAATAAAAAATTTTGAAACCCATTTTTGATCTTTTGGGGAAACCTTCTAACTTCCGCTCACTCTCCCCCTCCCCTTTTAAAAAAATATTTTGTTTTTTTGATCCTTTGGTAAGAGAGAAAAAATTTCTAACTTAAGTGCACCTCTTCCCCTTTGTCATACATCAAAAATCACCAAAAAAACTTGCAATAACAATGAAAATATTTGGTTCTTTTTGAAAAATTAAATTGTTGAAGCATAGCAAAAAGCTAGAAATATTTTGAACTTTTAGTATAATATGATAAATAAAAATAATGTTATGCAAAACATATTAGTACTTTGGACAAAAAATTACTAGTATATTTGAGAGATGTCTGGCACTTTTCAAAAAATATAATACTTTTGAAAATGTATAACTTTTGAAAAAAAATCCTGTGACCTTTGAAAAGTGCAGGTACTTTTGAAGAATATTATGATCTTTGAAAAATGCAAGTAATTTTAAAAAACATTATGATCTTTAAAAATTAAGTAATTTTTGAAAAATTTTGAAGAGTATAAGTACTTTTGAAAAATATTAGAATTTTAGAAAAGTATAAGTACTTAGAAAAATATTAGAATTTTTTGTAAAGTATAAGTACTTAGAAAACTATTAGAATTTTTTGAAAAAGTATAAGTACTTAGAAAAATCTTATTTTTAAAACATAATATTTTACTTGACTTGGTTTCTTTTCCAGTCTGACACAATCCTAGAAAACCTTGTTGACTACAAGGACATTTTCCTATGTATCCTGAAAATTCTCCAACTCAAGTAAACATTATTTAAAAAAACTATTTTGAAAACAATAGAGATTGAAAGTGATAGAGAGATAATATGATTAAAAACAATACTTTGAAAAAAATTATGTTTTCAAAAATGACTTAATAATGCAGTGCCTGAAAATATATTAAATAATCCTTTGTAATTTGACCTCCCCCTAAACTTGACCCAGTCATAGGAATCTTGTCGACCACAAGTACTCTTCCTCTAAGTCTTTAGGGTTTAGTTCAGATCAAAGGAATTATCTAATAATTTCAAAACAAATAATTACCAAAAAATCTTTTCAGAAGTTCTTCTTTTGACTCAGACTCCCCCTAAATTTGACACATCCTAGGAGTCCTTGTAGATCATGAAGTGGACCTTTCTCTGTGTCTTTAGGGTTTATCAAAATCAAATGAGAGACAGGCACAATTTTAGAATGTATTTTGAGATTTCGAAACATATTTTGAAATGAAGGTAATTTGTCAGGCATAGTTTTCGAAAAACATAAGTAGTAGTATTACAGCACAGTTTTCGAAAACCATTTTAAAAGACAGTGATTTTTCAAGGACAATTTTTAAAAGACATTTTAAAAGATAGTGATTTTTCAAGCACAATTTTCAAAAGACATTTTAAAAGATAGTGATTTTTCAAGCGCAATTTTTGAAAGAAAATTAAAAGAATAAATCACTCCCCCTATACCGTTTGACTCTATCTAAGTGCCTTAGGGGACTTTAGTGTTGACCTAAGAGGCTTGTGTCTAATTGTGTAGGTCAAACAATTTTTCAAAAGAATATAATTTTAAAAATTTATCATATATAATCAACCAGACAAGCATGAATTCCATAAAAACATTATTATGTTGAAGTATTATTTTGAAAATATATTTTTTAAAAAATATTCTAACAATTTTGAAAAATGATTTTGAAAAATATTTTTCAATTTATTAGTCCTTAACATCTCACCCATTATAGATGTCTCAATACAGCAAGCATGATTACCTTATGAGTGCTTTGTGAGATGCTTGAATCATTTTTCTTAATTCATTGTTAAATCTAAGATTTAATTGAAACATGTGTTAGATTCAAATTTATCAAATAGTAAAGTGAATTTGATTTTCAGTAATTGGCTTCCAGGTCTTGGTGAGGCACAAGGCCTTCTTTGGCCGTAGCCTTATTGGATCATCAACCCTTTCCTTGACAAAGCCTTTTATCGAAAATTCATTTTCAAATTATTTCTTGAAAAATTTTAGTCTAACTAGCTTAGGTTTTGGATCGGTAGCTTCGGCTAGTTCCACCAAACGACTTCCCTAACGTACTATCATCCCACCTCCACCTAATACTAGGTTGTTCAAGTTTCAACTATTCTTTTTCCTATAGCCGTTCTAAATCATGCGTAAAATTAAATATGAATGACATGACATAAATTTTTTAAAGAAATAGCAGATGCATATTCATGGCATTAATGTATGATTCAAACAAGTCAAAATACTTAATTATGTTTCTAAAGATGTATCAAATTCCTGATTTGATACATGTCGAGTGAACCCGCGAATATGTCAACCCACTTTGACATATTTAATTTTATTCAATTAATTGTTGCGGTTTGGGTAAGATTTTATTTAATTCGAGTTTAAGTTATTTAAGAATTAATTGGATCTAAAGTCAAAGTTAATTAAAGTTGAATTAATTAAGAATTAGAATTTGAATTAATTAAGGATTAATTAAATTAATTAAGAATTAAATAGAATTTGAAATAATTAAGGATTAATTGAATTAATTAAGAATTAATTAGAATTTGAATTAATTAAGGATTAATTGAATTAATTAAGAATTAATTTGAATTTGAATTAATTAAGGATTAATTGAATTAATTAAGAATTAATTAGAATTTGAATTAATTAATGATTATTTAGGATTAAAAAAATTGTTAAGATTTAAATTTTAACATTTCTGGGTTAATTAATAATTGTGGGTTTAGCTTCATCATTTTCATTATTTCAAAAATTTCTGATTCCATTACTATTTCTTTTTATTTATCTTTTCAAGTTTTTCTAATAATTCTGATTTGTTTGAATCTTTGTGAACTTTATTAACTATAGCCTTGATCTTAGATAATTCCTTTTCCTCCTCATCCTCAAAATTACATCCTTCAATATCCTCAAGGTAGGTAGAGTAATTTGGGCCACTAGCTAAAATTTTGTAATAATCTTCTACATTATCCATAATTAAGTTATTATCTAAAAGAATTTCATTTTCAATATCTTCAAAGGTATCCACAAAAATATCTTCAATATTTTCAGAATTGATCTCACAATTTTGAGAATTATCTTTAAGATTTTCAAACTTGAATTCAGAATTATCTTTAAGATTTTCAAGTTTGAATTCAGAGTTATCCTTAAGATTTTCAAATTTAAATTCAGAGTTATCCTTAAGATTTTCAAATTTGAATTCAGAATTATCTGAAGATTTTCAAATTTTTCGGAATTACAATTATTAGAATTTTTAGAATTAAAATTAAGATTAATTTTAGAATTAATTTCAAAATTAATTTTAGAAATTAATGAATTAATATTACAGATTACAAGGTTAATTTATTATATTTTAGCATTATTTACTTTTTCTAACTGGTCATGCAAGATATCTATTTGACTATGCAATACTTCTAATTTATCAGAAAAATTATCTACATAGGATCGTGCAGGAATTTGAAACATTTTCGGAATGTAAATTTTGTGTACCTTTACCGGACACTTATTTTTGTAATGTCCGTATCTTTCGCATTTGAAGCATTTGATGTGGTCCTTGTTCCTCTAGACTCCTGGCGCTGGTGCCTCCTTTGCTTCCGGTGGTGTAGTTCGAATCCTATGAGTATGACACTGATTTTTGTAGTGTCCTCTCTCCCTGCACTTGAAACACGTAATATGAAATTTAAAAATAGACATTTTAAAATAAAACATACTGATTCACCCCTAGGCTCCCCCTCAACTCCTGACGTCTTTGCTCCGTCGACGGTTAGTCCGGTAAAGAGCGGTTTGGTTGTGATACCAATTGTAGGACCGGTACCGTCGATAGAGGGGGGTGAATATCGACCATAAAAATCTTCTCGCGGAACATTGTAAACTTTTCGGTTAGTACTTAAACAGAGTGTTAGTAGCAGCGGAATATTAACCAGTAAAACAGACGACAGATTGCACACGGGATTTACTTGGTTCCAACCCCCCAGGGTCAGTACATCCAAGGCCTAAGCACGGGAATGCCCGCCCACTATTGGTCACCTTTCCGGACTTTCCAGAGACGAGAAACCTGTCTTACAGTGCAATAATAACAATAAAAAATATAGGAAATTCAGTGCAGAATCATAAAAGCAAACCAAAACAAAATGGTCGAAGACTTGTCCGATCTGGACCTCCGAAGTGCCGCACACTTCCTCCTGGAGTCTCCCGGTCGTAGAGCCTCGTCTTTAGCGCTTTGTCGTCAGTCAGAAAGCTGATAATGGATCTTGGAAGTTGTGTCTTGAGCCTTGGGGTCGAAGCCCCTTTTATAGGCTTCATTGGGCGCTTGTGATCACCGGGGCGCCTCAAAGGGCTTGGTCAAACCTTATCTCCACGTCGAACTCCTCGCAGCCAATAAGGCATCTGGCCAGGGTTCCCTGGACCTCCCAGGCACCTCAATGAACCCAGTCAAAGCTTATCTCTGCTTCAAACTCGCATTAGCAAATACAACTTTGAACCAGGGTGCCTGTATCTATGGGGGTGCATGAATGGAAGCCTGTTCTGCCTTCTTTGACTAAACCTACTCTGCTTCCATTGACTGGGGCACCCCAGTTGATGGGGGTGCCTGGATGAAGGGTTTTTTTCCTCCTTTGATTGAGGTGCCTCCTTCAGTGGGGGCGCCTGGATGAAGACCTTCCAGCCGCGTTGTGTGTTGTTCGCTTGCTTTGTCTTCCATTCTAGGTACCTGCAAGATATACAAATACAAAGCAAATATACACACAATCTTAGCCTTAACGAGATGGTTCTGACTTCGGATTTTTGTGAAACCCTAGGTCGAACCGACGCATGTTCCCAACCCCGAGAACGTGCCTTTCACCTACTCCTTTCAGGAGACGGTTGCCACCCAGTCCATTTGGGTGGACTTTTGCTTAGCCTCCGATACTCTTGGATCTCGAGACGTCCGAACCTCGACCCGTCTCTACTTCTGTCCTTAGTCATCGCTCAGCTAAGTTTCTCAATCCCTCAGACCAAGACTTCGTGCCCAAACCCTAGGTCCAAGACTTCGGTGCCCAACCCTCGGCCAGGACTTCGTGCCCAATTCCTCGAACTAGGTCTTCAGTGCCCAACCCTCGGTCAGGACTTAGTGCCCAATTCCTCGAACCATGTCTTCGTGCCCAACCCTCGGTCAGGTCTTAGGTGCCCAGCCCTCGGCCAGGACTTCGTGCCTAGGTTAACTAGGACTTTGGTTCACATTGTTACTCTTCTCTTGACTTACCCTTCCCTTGTTCAATGTATCACTGATTTAAGCATATTGTCAAACATTGAAACACTTAGAGGAGGACATCACTGATGTAACTTGCACCAACATATATAGGATAGAAAAAAGAGGAAACCAAAGGTTTTCTCATTCTCCTTCTCCCTTTCACCGAAAATAAGAAAAGAAAAACTAGGGTTTCTCTCCAAGAGAAACTAGGGTTGCTCTCCTAGTGCCAAAGGGTGGGCGGATCATGCGAAGGAAGTAGACGAGGAGTACTACGCTAGATCCAACGCCGGTATAGTGAGTTGATAAGCGTAAAGATGTAAGTAGATCACTCACCTACATTAAAAGTAGTTCTCGGGTGATTTTTAGTCGTTGTAGAACATGATTCTAAGTCTTTTGGTGTTTGTGATCTTAGTATAGCAAGACCAAGGTCTTGATTCACCCCAAAACAAGTTTTGGGAGTTAAAGCACGCAAGGTGCTGGATAAAATTTCAGAGTATGACCGAGGTCTTACTAAGCCCTAGAATGAGTTCTGGGACTAAGAAATGATATAAGTACAAGACCAAGGTCTTGTTGTGTCCTAAAATGAGTTTTGGGAACATTTCTTTCTATGTACAAGATATGTGCAAAGTTAAGCATTTTGAGTACAAGCTTGAGTACAAGTTTAAGTATATTACTTTTTTATTTAGTGGCATGTACCGGGCTGAGACCCACAGATCTAGGCGAGCCTAGTAGAGACGCTCTAGTAGGGTTCGGTGGCTAGCTACCCCGAAACCTATTAGGGATGTGTGCATTGGTACTATGCTGGGCCCATCAGCAGGATGTTTATCTATTTTGAAGTATAAGAATATAAAAGTTTTAAGTTTTCAAAAGCAAGCATTTGTTTTAAGCATGTTAAGCATTTTTCATTTCAGGCCAGGTTTTCAAATGCAAGCATTTGTTACAAACATATTCATGAGCATATTCATGTTAGTTATAGCATTTTTAGTTGCACATGTTTTAATGCAAGCATTCTTTAATCCTGAGCATGGTTAATATCGATTGCATGTTTTGTGAGAGTAGGTGTCTACTTACTAAGCAAATTGCTTATAGTTGCATCCTTTTACTACAGATAAAGGTAAAGAAAGGATGTAAGGCTAGGAGGCTAAAGGAAGGATGATTTGTGTCAATGGTGACGGAACAGTGGAGTGAGATCCTTTGGGATGAGATTTGCTAGTGCTCTAAGTTATTTACTTAAGTTTCATGATAGTAGTTCATTTCCGCAAAGATTATAAGTTTGAGTTGTTATTCCGCAAAAGATTTTAAGTTTGAGATGCATGTTAAATGGGGTATGACCTAGTCTACATGTTGTGGTTAATATGATTGTGAGTTTTATAATTCTTAGTGTATTGGAAGTAGAAATGTATCCATTGAGTTGTCCAAAGTTTCTGAAGTCTGGACTTGAATTTCCAAAAGTATCAGTCGACTACTCAAGGAGTCAGTCGATTTCCCTCAGTGAAATCGAGGGAACAGAAACATTGGTTGAGTGATTTCCAGGCTGAGTCAACTACATCAGTCGACTGGTAGTCCCACCAGTCGATTGGTTCCCGACCAGATTTCGAACAGAATGATTGGGGGAGTGATTTGGCCTACAAGTCGGCTGACACTAGTCGACTGCTCAAGGAATCATCGACTGGTCCTGGTTAAGGAGAAGGGATATGACGTCCCTCTAGAGTGAGAAGAGAGGGGTCGTTATAGGTTTGGTATCAGAGCAAGTTTCCGGGCTTCCACCGCATTGACATCAAGAATCAATCCTGCCGCCTACCAAGTAAAAACTGCATATGTTTAGTTTTATATACATGTCTTTCTTATCTTTCTTTCAACATATGCTATTATGAGTATGATGATAGTGAAGTGATGCCCTTGTTCTCATTATACTAATAAGAGAATGGCAAGGGAACGCCCCAGGAGGGCCCAAAACGAGGAGCGAACTCCTAGAGGGCAAGAGACAACAGAGTCAGTACCACCACCAAATCATTTAGAGGTGGTGGCTCAGTTAGCAGAACAACAGCAAGTGATTGCCACCCTAATGGCTAACTAGCAGCCCGGTCCCATTACCCCGCCGGTGGAGAATGTAGTGACACAAGTTGTGACCGAAGATCCATCGGTTACATCTGTAGTCCCGCCAAGGGGGGTATGGCAAGAAGCATACCTCATTCAGTGGTAGAAGCTGAAACCAGAGAACTTCTCAGGCACAAGCAAACCTTGGGATGCTCAAGCATGGTTCAAAACTTTGGAAAGCATAGTAGAGCTACTACACTGACCTGAGGTAGAGAAGATAAAGTGCGTCTCCTTTTGCCTTATCGGAGATGCTAGAATGTGGTGAGAGACAGTCAAGGCCAAGAGAAATGTCAGCCAAATGACATGGGCTGACTTCGAGACAGAGTTCTTCGAAGAATACTTTCACATGCGAGTAACCAACAAGCATTATGATGAATTCACGGAGTTTAGACAAGGAAAACTATCTGTGGAAGACGTAGTGAAGAAGTTCAACTGGCTAGCTCGTCTGTGCCAGTACTAGTTTGCACTGAAAGAGAAAGAGTCAAGCTAATGCTCAAGATATTAAGGCCTGAGATAGCTTTAAATGTGGCCAGCGGTGTTAATAGGTCGCAAACCTCAGAAGAACTGATAAGTAGTGCTTTAATCACTGAGCACTACTTAAACAATATGAAGGCCAACAAGATGCAACAGAAGCATGTAGGGGTCCAGAAATTTCAGGGTAACCCGCAGAACTGGAAGGGGAACCCAAATAAAAGGAAGTAGGGGAATCAAAAGACATCTGGAAGCAACAAAAGATGTTCATTAAGTAAGTACCCCAAATATCCTCAATGTTCAAAATGTGAGAGGATGCACCCAGGAGAATGTTGCCAAGACATGTGTGGGTGTTATATCTGTGGAGTAGAAGGGCATATGGCCAAAGCTTGCCCTACCAAAGCAAATCCATCTCCACCACAGCTGATTCAGTACAGGGAAAAGTCTGCACAGTTGCACCAGATGCAGCTAGCACTGGAAGGACCCTACATCAGTCAAGGGAGAGTGGAAGCCTCACCAGTCCCGACCAACGCCAGGATTGTCGCCATCACCAAGGAAGAGGTGGTAAATTCTCGTACCATGGTCACAGGTCGAATACTCATCTTATCTCATTATGCTAGTGTGCTATTCGATACTGGTGCAACACAATTCTTTTATGTCTATGTCATTCTCCAAGAAGCTAGGGATTCCACCAGGGATTCCACCAGAAATGCTAAATGATAAGTCCTTAATGACCTTACCTTCAGAAGAGGTCATAACATCTACTCATTGGCTAAGAGTTGTACCAATTCAGATTTCCAACCGAGAACTCTATGGTGATTTAGTAGTCCTTGAGATGAAGGATTACGATATCATTTTAGGGATGGACCGGTGACATCAATAGAGGGGGGTGAATATCGACTCATAAAAATTCTTTCGGAAACCTTCATCGTTTGTTTGTTCGTTCTAGACAAAGAGTTAGTAGCACAGCGGAAAAATAAAGAAACAAACGAAAGACACAACTCAGAGTGCAAGCAGGTTTTTACTTGCTTCCCAACCCCCCAGGGTCAGTACATCCAAGGCCTAAGCACGGGAAGTGCCTGTCCATTGATGGTCTCCTTTCCGGACTTTCTGGAGGCGGAGAAACTCATCTTACAGTGCAAGTATTACAACCAAAAGATTAAGAAATTAAGTGCATAAAAATAAATGCAAACCAAACAAAAATCAAAGACCCGGCCGATCTGGAACTCCGAAGTGCAGCGCACTTCCTCCTGGAGCCTCCTTGGTCGTAGAGCTTCTCCTCTAGCACTTTTTCTTCACTCGGAATGCTTAGAATGTTGTTGTGAATGATGTTCTGAGTTGAGGGGTTGTACCCATTTATATAGCTTCTTGTCGGACGCCCTAGAGGCCTTTGAGGCGCCTCAGTACGGTCAAATTTGATCCGTAATCGGGAACTTCGCGAGGTTGATAAAACTTCCATTCAGGCGCCTGATTCCATTCAGGAGCCTGATACATGTATGGCTTTTGGGAAGGAAACCCATGACCCAGTGTGGCTTTCCTTAGGGCGCCTGACCATATAGGGCACCTGATTTCATTCAGGCACCTTGGAAGCTTCCCACCAGTCCAGGGTGCCTATAGGGCGCCTGATTCTATTCAGGCGCTCAGGAAAGTCTTCCCAGCAACCTGTTTTCTTGCGTTTGCTCACCTGCTTTGCCTCCAACTTTAGGTACCTGCATGATACACAAACACAAGACAAACAAATATATAATCTTAGCCTTAATGATTGGTTCTAAATTTGGATTTCTCGCGAAACCCTAGGTCGAACCGAGTTCCCTTCCCGGGGAACGTGCCTTCGTCTACTCCTCTCAGGAGAAGTTTGTCAACCGGCTCCTCCGATTGGACTTTTGCTCGATCTTCCGGATCAGGACTTTGGTGCCCAGTCCACGACCAGGACTTATTGCCCAACCCTTGTTCAGGTCTTCAGTGCCCAACCCTCGGCTAGGACTTATTGCCCAATTTCTCGAACCAGGACTTCGTACCCAACCCTTGGTCAGGTCTTAGGTGCCCAACCCTCGACAAGGACTTATTGCCCAATTCCTCGAATCAAGACTTCGTGCCCAACCCTCGGTCAGGTCTTAGGTGCCTAGCCCTTGGCCAGGACTTAGTGCCCAATCCATGATCAGGACTTAGTGCCCAATTCCTCAAATTAGGACTAATTGCCTAGGTTAACTAGGACTTTTCTTCTCTTTGATACAGATTTCTTGACTTACCCTTACCTTGTCTAATATATCACTAACTTAAGCATATTGTTAAACATTGAAACATTAGAGGAGGACATCATTGATGCATCTTGCACCAACATTTCTAACCTACAAGCTCGCAAGATGTTAGAGAATAGATGTTCTGGTTACTTAGCACATGTAATAGATGCAAGGCAAAGAGAAGAGCTAAAGAAAGAAGAAGTGCGGGTAGTATGTGACTATCCGAAGGTGTTTCCTGAAGAGTTACCAGGACTCCCTCCTAATCGAGAAATTGAGTTTGAAATTGAGTTGACTCTAGGTACCAACTCGATTTCCAAGGCACCTTATTGTATGACACCAGTAGAACTGAAAAAACTTCAAGAACAATTACAGGAGTTACTAGACAAGGGTTTTATCTACCCTAGTCATTCACCCTGGGCAACTCCCGTGTTGTTCGTCATGAAGAAAGATGGATCTATGCGAATGTGCATAGATTATCAAGCCCTGAATAAGGTGACAATCAAGAACAGATATCCCTTGCCAAGAATAGATGATTTGTTTGATCAGTTGAAAGGGGCAACAGTGTTTTCCAAAATAGATCTGCAGTCAGGTTGCCATCTACTCAAAGTCAAGGAGAGTGATGTGCCGAGAACTGCTTTCTGAACATGGTATGGACACTACGAGTTTGTAGTCATGCCCTTTGGAGTGACAAACGCCCCTACAACATTCATGGATCTAATGAATTGAGTATTCTAGGAGTTTCTTGATAAGTTCGTCATAGTCCTTATTGACGATATCCTAGTTTATTCAAAGTCTCAAGATGAACATGACGAACATCTAAGGGTAGTATTGAAGACTCTACAGCAGCAGAAATTATATGCTAAGTTTTCAAAGTGTGAATTCTGGCTTGACCAAGTGACTTTTCTAGGCCACATCATTTCCAAGGAAGGTATTATTGTAGACCCAACAAAGATTGAAGTAGTTAGTAATTAGGGTCGACCAAATAATGCCAGTGAGATCAGAAGCTTTCTGGGTTTAGCAGCGTATTACAGAAGATTTGTGGAGGACTTTTCAAAGATAGCTTCTCCACTAACAACCCTTACCAAAATAAATAAGAAATATGAGTGGACTGAATATTGTAAGCAGAGTTTTCTTGAGCTGAAGAAAAGACTGACAAGTGCTCCCATTCTTACAATTTCTGAAAGTGACAGAAGTTTTGATATATATACAGTGATGCATCAAAGTTGGGACTTAGAGTTGTACTCATGCAAGAAGGCAAGGTCATTGCTTATGCTTCCAGGCAAGAACTACCCTACTCATGATCTTGAGTTAGCTGCAGTAGTCTTCGCTCTCAAAATTTGGAGACATTATATCTTTATGGAGTCCAGTGCAAGATTTACACAGATCACCAGAGTCTGAGATATTTCTTCACTCAGAAGGACCTAAATATGAGACAACGAAGGTGTTTGGAGATTATCAAAGATTATGACTGTGAAATCCTCTACCACCCTGGTAAAGCAAATAAAGTGGCTGATGCGTTATGTAGAAATACTTGCGTAACTTTGATGTCCCTGTCACCACTGTCAGTACCACTGTAGAAATAGATAGTAGATTATGGAGTTGAGATCATATATGGGCAACTCTCAGTATTGACACTAGAGTCAACTCTGCTTGAGGATATACAGAAAAAGAAAGATCAAGATTCTTATATTCAAAAGATCAAGCAAGAGATGCAAGAAGGAGAAAGTAAAGAATTTAGAGTATCTGATAGTGGGATACTCTATTATGGTGATCGTTTATGTGTCCCCAACAGTGAAGAGCTGAGGAAGAAGATTCTTGAAGAAGCCCATAGTACTCCCTACTCTATGCACCCTGGTTCTACCAAAATGTACCAGGATTTGAAAGAAGATTTTGGTGGTCTGGAATGAAAAGAGACGTAGCTAAATATGTCAGTACCTGCCTGACATGTCAGAGATTTAAAGTAGAACACCAGAGGCTAGGAGGAGTCCTACAGCCCATACAGATTCCCGAGTGGAAATGGGAAGATATAGCCATGGACTTCATTGTTGGTCCACCAAAGACAACAAATAGCTATGATGCTATCTGGATAATTGTGAACAGATTGACCAAGTCTGCACACTTCTTGGCAATCAAAGTGTCTTACTCAATAGAAAGACTAGCTCAGTTATATGTATAGGAAGTGATCCAACTGCATGGAGTTCCGAAGACCATTATCTCTGATAGAGATGGTCGTTTCACTTTGCACTTTTGGGAGTGTGTTCAGATAGCAATTGGCACCAAACTGAAGTTTAGCATAACTTTCCATCCTCAGACTGATGGGCAGACAGAAAGAGTAAATCAAGTTTTAGAAGATATGCTTAAAGCTTGTGCATTAGATTTCAAGGGCAGTTGGTGCAAGTATTTATGTTTCGCTAAGTTCGCATACAATAACAGTTACCAAGCTACTATTAGTATGACGTCTTATGAAGCTCTTTATGGTAGAAGGTGCAGATCTCCTATTTGTTGGTACAAAAATAGTGAGAAGAAAGAAATGGGGTATCAGATTGACCTTATTAATGATACCACAGAAGCTATAAAGAGCATCCGCCAAAGGATAGAAACTGCTCAGAGTAGGCAGAAGAGTTATGCCGATGTGAGTCGTAGACTGCTGGAGTTCTATGTTGGGGATATAGTTTTCCTCAAAGTAGCTCCCATGAAAGTCGTAATGAGATTCGGCAAGAAAGACAAGTTAAGTCCTCATTACATTGAACCCTACCTAGTAACGAAAAGAGTTGGTAAAGTAGCTTACGAGGTAGAGCTACCTCTAGAGATGTCAGCTATTCATAATGTGTTTCATGTCTCAATGCTGAAGAAACATGTTCCCGATGCCAACCACGAGATTGAGCCACAGACGGTACAAGTTCAAGAAGATCTCAGTTATGAAACTCGACCTATTTAGATAATAGATCGAGCAGTCAAGAAACTAAGGAACAAAGAGGTACCACTAGTAAAGGTTCTATTGCTAAACTAGAAGTACGAAGAGACAACTTGGGAACTAGAAGATAGCATGAGGCAAAAGTATCTGAAGCTATTCTAAGTTCGAGGACGAACTTTTTATAATTTAGGGTGGATTGTAAAGCCCAAAAATTTTCCAAAATAAAAAAAAATTAAAAATTTCTTTAAAAGGGTCAAAGGCGAGGCTCGAACACTAGACCCAACGTTTAGCATTAGTTTAAATTTCCATTAGGTGGTGGTAATGCATCACGTTGGGTATGGAAATAATATAAGATAAATGTCAGTAAGTTGTTTCAACTTCCACTTAGTATATAAAAGATAGAAAGAAGAGGAAACCAAAGGTTTTCTCATTCTCCTTCTCCCTCTCACCGAAAATAAAAAAAGAGAAACTGGGTTTCTCTCCTAGTGCCAAAGGGTGGGCGGATCGTGCGAAGGAAGTAGACGAGGAGTACCACGCTAGATCCTACCCCGGTATAGTGAGTTTATAAGTGTAATGAAGTAAGTAGATCACTCACCTGCAGTAAAAGTAGTTCTCGTATGATTTCTAGTTGTCGTAGAACTTGATTTTAAGTCTTTTGGTGTGTGTGATCTTAGTATAGCAAGACCAAGGTCTTGATTTGCCCAAAACAAGTTTTGGGAGTTAGGGCACGCAAGGTGCTCAATAAAAGTTCAGAGTAAGACCAAGGTCTTACTAAGCCCTAGAACGAGTTCTGGGAATAAGAAATGATATAAGTACAAGATCAAGGTCTTGTTGTGTCCTAAAACGAGTTTTGGGAACATTTCTTTCTATTTGCAAGATATGTGCAAAGTTAAGCATTTTAAGTACAAGTATGAGTACAAGTTTAAGTATATTACTTTTATTAAGTGGCATGTGTTGGATCGAGAGAAACGATAGAGGGGGGGTGAATATCGTAAAACGTTCAGATTAAAGTTAGAGCAATTACGCAGCGGAAATTTAAATCAAACACACGCCAACACCAAGTTTTTTACTTGGTTCGGAGTCGCGGTCGGCTCCTACTACAAGGCCCACGGTCGTTGACCATTTACTACGGGCAATTATATATGTGCGCAAAACAGTTTATAGAGAGATATTACAAAAGTAGTATAGTAAACTTAAAAATAGCTCTTCGTTACTGACGTCCGGTGTAGATGGAATTTTCGGAGCGGAGGGACGTCGTCGGCGCTTGTATCTCGAGTTGGGAGGTTTCCGGAGCAGAGCGCAGGAGCAGAAGAGCGTAGGAGTGTTGGAAGAATTGTTGTCCGAAGCCTTGGGGTCGAGGGCCTATTTATAGCCCCTGGGGGCGCTCGGAACGTCGGGGGCGCCCCCCCCACGTGTCAGCTGATCCGAGTTCTTCTCGGTCAGCTCTGATCCCTTCAAACTCGGGATCAGATCTTGACTGGGGCGCCCGGGACGTTGGGGGCGCCCGAGTTGACCGGGTCAGGCTCTTATCCTGTTGGCTTCTCGTTGATTTGCTTCGTTAGCTTGAGCTAGGGGCGCCTGGGACGTTGGGGGTGCCCGGGAGCATGGGGGCGCCCGGGAGCACGGGGGCGCCCCGCCCAGTAAGCTGTTGAAGCGAACACTTGCTCCATCTATTTTGTGTTCACCTTGGGGGCACCCGGGACACTCCGGGCGCCCTGGTCAGCTGCTGCCTCACTCCTTTGAGGCTCTCTGAGCTGCAGACACTCGTTCCTTCGGTCCTGCATCCAGGGTTAGTCCAAAACAACACAGAGCAATAATATATTAATTTTATACAGCCTTAGCTGTCTTGGTTCTGACTTTAGGCCTCCAAAATGGAGCCCTAGGTCAAACCGACGCCTACTGTTCCCTCGACGGGGAACGCGTCCTCACCTACTCCTCTCGGGAGAATGTACCTGATGCCAACCGGCTCCTCCGGTTGGACTTTTGCCTAGCGGTCCTTCGCCAGGTCTCGGATACCAAGCTGTCCTTCGCCCGGCGCCTCGCAGTTCTTCGCCAGGTCTTCAGTACCAAGCTGTCCTTCGCCTGGTGCCTAGTAGTCCTTCGCTAGGTCTTCAGTACCAAGCTGTCCTTCACCTGGTGCCTAGCAGTCCTTTGCTAGGTCTTTGTATCCTAGCATTCCTTCGCCAGGTGCCTAGCAGTCCTTCGCTAGGACATTTCCTGCACACTTGAGTAACATGTTAGATAAACATTATACCTTAACTTTTGAACCCTTTTGCCATTATCAAAACACAGGTTTGACTTGGGTGCTTTCTGCACCAACAATCTCCCCCTTTTTGATTTATGGCAACCCTGGCTCAAAAAGTTAAGTTAATCATAACAAGTAAAATGAAACTTTGTTCCCTCCCCTGGAAGGAATCTCCCCCTTGATTTTTCAAAAGTTCGTGGGATTTTTGAACATAAATTCTAAGTATAAAGATGGATTTAATTTTATTTAGAAAATTTTCAATTTAAGCTTTAACGATATATTTTCCAAATTAATTTTTGCACTTTGGGAAATTTATACTTGTAAATCCTCAGACAAATTTTAAGACTTAAGTTTAAGTACTAATAACGAGTTTGAAAGCTTAAGTTTGAGTACTTAGAAGAATTTTGAAAATTTAAGTTCAAAGTACTTGGAAAATTTTGAAATTTTAAAGTACTTAGAAGAATTTGAAAATTTAAGTTTAAAGTACTTGGAAAATTTTGAAATTTTAATGAACTTAGAAGAATTTGAAAATTTAAGTTTAAAGTACTTGGAAAAATTTGAAATTTTAAAGTACTTAGGGAAGATTGAAAGCTTAAGTTTAAAGCACTTAGAAAACCTTAGTACTTTTGCAAAAATGAATTAAGTACTTTTTAAATATAGAGTTTGAAATTTTAGATTTAGAGAAAAAATTTTAAACTCTCCTTTCCTATCTCTCCCCCTTTGCCATATATCAAAAACAAATAAATATAGCAAAAACAGGATAAATAAATTGCATAAGAAATAATAAATTGCATAATTTGCTGTACTGAGCCAATTCAGAATATGAACTAAACCAAATCAGTTTCAATTTTCTCTTTTAGGGTCCTGTCTAACCCAATTAGCTACTTACTAACTGCTATAAGCAGGAGTTTTCACTAGGGTTAGTCAAGTTAAGTGTTCTGTTCAAGTTAGATTTTCTAAACTTGACACTTAACTTGATTACTGTGTAAGTTGTATTTAGTGCCCCAATTACTGCAGATGTACTGACTTAAAGCATCTTGAATTAAGGCAAAGACCTAAGCATCTCAACCCATTCTAGGTTATCAATCAAAAGTACCCTAAGATGCTTGTGAGATGCTGGCTTCTAAATCTATAGGTGCATGCATTTCTAGGGTTAGGGCCTAGGCTAAGTCCATTTGCGAAAAAAGCCCTAGTTTTGAAGGGGGTAGTTTTTAAAATAAAACTAAGTCGAAAAATTTATTTTTCAAACCTTTTCAAAACTAAGTAAAAGATGATTTTGAAAGCATTTTAAAAACTACTTTAAAATTTGATTTTGAAATGAGTAAAGTAGTAATAAAACCAAAAGTGGACTAATCATATTCTACCAAGCATAATCCTAACTGTCGATCAAGTAGTAAACTCAAGTACTCATTTCCATAAGTCAGCTAGTCAACAGATAGAATCCGCACGGTCATACAGGTCAAACATGAGTCAAGTTTTAGTTACTAATACCATGCATCGGCTGAAATAGTCTAACTATGAAGACGGGCCAGGGTGGTCAGATGAGCCAGGCTACCACGCTCTGAGAAGCGACATCATCTAAATGTATCGTGCATCGGCCACCTCTCAATTGGCTCTACGAGCGTCCATCTGCTCTAAGTGATAGGCCTCGGCCTCCTCTCGACGACTGTGGATCTCCGTCTGCATCTGTGCGAAGCGCTGGTCGATGGTCGGTGGTGGAGGCTGGTCTATATGGTCCCGTATCTCTGCTGCGAGATCAGCAACGTCAACGTCTACCTCCTCGTCGGAGTCGATAGGAGCCTCGGCTTGCTGTCGTCTCCAACTTAGAACCCCAGTGGCCGATACCTCTAGACCAGCTAAAGAGAAGTTCCTAAACCCTATCTCATCAAAATCGGTCATCGCGGTTATTTCACCCATGGTAATGTCACGACCGTGGTGATGAAGGAGGGAGGTGATGATGTGGCAGAAGGGAGTGCGCACTCGTCCCTGAGTCGTAACACTGGATGCATGCAGAATAGTATGAAACATGTGTAGTCCAATGTCAATGTCAAGATGATGGATCAGGGCATATAGAAGGAAGGCATGAAAAGGTCGCATGGTTGCGACATCTCTAGTGGATAGTGGCAAAATTAAGCGGACCAGGACTCTGTACAGGGCGTAGTCCTGGGCCTGAAGGTCAACGGACTGAAATCGTCTAGCTACGGGGAGTCTAGCTTCCCTATAGAAATAGGAGTGGAGAGTGTCTAGAGTAATGTGGGAGTAGGGAGCATCAAATGGAGGATCCCTAGGTGGATAGCAACAAAAGGTGGACTGGGAGAGTCGTAGTCCAAGAAATCGATTTAGTAAAGTAGGGGTGATCGACAAGGGTATCCCTTGAACAGTAGTGACAAACATGAGATCGTTCTGTCGAATTATGTTATTATAGAATTCTGCACATAAAGATGTGTTAATTGAATGAGTGCAGAACACTAGATTGTCTAGTTGATAGAAATTTATAACATTCATGGCTAAAGGACAAGATTGGGTGAAGAAGTGTCTATTTAGATAGCTAGTTTTGATAGGTTTATAGGTTGTTCGAGCAAACTTATTACACAGTTCTAGAGTTGGAAACCTAGGGTCGGGACTCGGTTCGGTACCGGGGTTCGCTTGGTTCGCTCGGCGTTTTCTAATTTAAGAAACTTGCATTTATAAGAAAGGAATTAAGAAAATAATTCTAAATGCATAAAAGAAATCATATCGGGGAGGCATGGTTGAGATTGAGGAAGCACAAGTGTCACTTGATCTCCTTGGAAGGAAGGAAGTGAGGAAGGAGGATGGTTTTTGGTGTGGGAAGAAGAGGGAGTTCGGGTACCTTTTTATAGGAAATTTATTGGGGGCGCCCGGAGTGGGAAGACCTAGTATTGGAAACCCTTTTCCTTAAGTTTTTTGTCTTCCCCTAGCCTCTAATCTCCTAGATGCACCAATCCTACCGGTAAGTGAAACTAAGGCTATCTCCTTGGTCTTAGGCCTATAACATAATCCTGCCTTGTTATATACCGCCCTTTGGCTGTTAATGATCATATCAAGGTTACTTGATCCTACTTGAAATTTCCTAAGGGCCTTTGTGAGGTCATCTACTTGTTTCCTTAACTCCTTATTTTCATTTTCAATATGTGAAACATGTGAAGAGGTAGAGCTAGCATGCAAATCCTTAAGTTTAATAGCCTCTACTCTAAGCATGGCAATTTGTTCCTTAAGATCCTTAATTTTACTTCTAGCCTTAGCTAAGTCCATGTTAGTACTAGAAATAATTTTCACTAAGGTAGAGGAGGGTAAGTGGTATACCTCACTTACCGAAGCTTCTGACTCTGATGATGATGAGGTGGAGGAGCTCTCATCTTCACTGCTTGAGCTTCGTTCATCGTCTGAAGAGTCTGTATCATCTTGTGCCATAAGAGCGAAGTGGGAGACTTGCTCTTCTTCTTCCTCTGAGGATGAGGGATCGTCCCAAGTCGCCTTGAGGTTCGTGGCACTCTTCTCCTTTCCCGTTGACTTCTTCTTGTCATTCTTCTTCTTCTCTTCCTTCTTGTCCTCCCTCTTCTTCAACTGGGGACACTTGTTCTTCATATGTCCCTCTTGATGACAGTTGTAGCAGATTATCTCCTTGGCCTTACCCTTACCTTTGGCCCCTTTCCTAGCATATGATTTGTTAGAAAAACTTTTAAATACTTTACGAAATTTCCTTACCATAAAGGCCTCTTGGTCACTGTCCATAGAGGCACTTGACTCCTCTGAGTCCGAGGATGATGAGTAGATCACCTTCTTCTTCTCCTTTCTCCTCTTCTTCTCCTTTTCTGCAACAAAAGCAATACCTTTCTCTTTTGCCGAAATGTTAGCTTGCTCGTGCAGTTCAAATTCACAAAATAGATCGTCTAATTTAATTAAAGATAAGTCCCTCGATACCTTGTAAGCATCTACCATGGATGCCCACAGGGTGGTTCTCGGGAAGGCTTGTATGACATACCTGACAATGTCCCGGTTTTCAATTTTCTCTCCAATTACATGGAGCTTGTTGATCACTTCTTTTACCCTTCCATGCAGCTGACTGACGGTCTCGTTGCTCTTCTTCGAGAGGGATTGCAGTTGGGCCACCAACAAGTCCTTCTTGGCTCTTCTGGACTCGTTTGACCCCTCGTTCAGTTCTACTAACTTGTACCATAGCTCTTTGGCCCTCTTGAATGGCCCCACCTTGTTCAGTTGCTCCTTCGAGAGCCCGCACTGCAGTGTAGTGGTGGCCTTGGCATTTGACTGCGCCCTTTTCATCACTTCTTTAGACCATGTTCTCATAGGTGTAGGATCTCCTCTTTCATCAACGGGCGCCTCGAAGCCATCTGCAACACTTATCCATTTCTATGTCATTCATAAGATAGTACTGCATTCTACCTTTCCAGTACGCGAAGTCGTTGCCGTCGAAGAATGGTGGTCGTGCGGTGGAGTATCCCTCTTGAAACGCCATCACAAATGTTCTGGTTGATTGTTAGATCTTCCAAAACGCACCGGCTCTGATACCAACTGAAGGATCGATGTGGGCGTGCAGAGGGGGGGTGAATGCACTTTCTTTTGATCATTTGATCTCTACACAGATGTTAGCGCAGCGGAAATAATATGCAAAGACAATAACAATGCTAACAAAAATTCTTTTACTTGGTATCCACCCAGATGGGTGACTAATCCAAGGATCCACGCCACGAGCACTACTTTTCACTATCGAAAAGTCTCCTTGAGGTGGAGAAACCTTTACAGCAAAAGCTTCCTCTTTACAGATGTAGAAAAAGGATGGAGGAAGCAAAAAGTCACTCTACAATTTGGCAGCACTTCGTTACTGTACGGAACTGTACATACACGTGTAACGAGGAGCTCCTTTTATAGGTGAAAAGGACAGATTTGCAGTCTGTCCAGACCCGCACCAGTCGACTGCCCCTAGGGCAGTCGACTGGCCCGACATTAAATGTCGGCCAACGGCTAGCCAACGGCTAACAAACAGCTAGCCAACGGCTAGTTTTGGAGTATACCAGTCGACTGCCCCAAGGCCAGTCGACTGGTCCGAAGCTGCGAACTCTCTGTGGGTTTTGGCAGTCGACTGCCTTCGGGCCAGTCGACTGCCCTGCCTCCCAGCTCAGCTCCAGCCACTCCAAACCTTCTCCTTCGCGTGTGCCTTCAGGTCTGCTCCCTTGGCTCGCCCCTTGAAGTCCTCTTCCTCTGGCTATCGTCCCTCGGATGCGCACGCAAGCCTTCCCTTGGCTTGCCTCCATGCCACCCTTCACGTGTGCCCTTTGAAGTCCACTTTCCGGCTTGCCCTTGGAGCTCTCCTCCCTCGGCTCTCGTCCCTCGGATAGGTCACCAAGTGTGATTCTTCAAGTCCTGCAAACTCAATCACACAAATCAAATACAACATAACACTCTAACTTTAAACCTATTCGCCCACTCATCAAAACCATGATCTTCCAATCATTCAAGGGTCGATTGCCTCAACACCCAGGGCACCCAAGACATCCAGGGCGCCCGGGACCTTGAGGGCGCCTGTCCCAGTGAGCTTCCGAATCGATTCTTGCTTAGTTGTTCGTTTGGCTTTGACCTTGGGCGCCCGGGACCCCCTGGGCGCCTTGCCCAGCTGCTGCCCCTCTCCTTTGGGGCGTTCTGAGCTGCAGAAACACGTTCCTTTGGTCCCTGCTGTTGGGACCGGGTGCATGTTGACAAGGATACGGGTTCGTAAATTTTAAAATATTTACGTGCAGCGGAAGAATTAGCATAAATAATTTCTTAAATTATTTTTAACCACGTATCTAGCATGCGACCTTATGATGTGTGGACATGATCATAAATTAAAATTTTGCAGAAAGTAAACTAATTTACTCGTTACCTCGCGTAACTCGAAGTAAGGGACGAGATCCAACCGTAGCGTCCCTTGGAAGCTCCGCCTCTATTCGCGTCCACGCCGAGTTCTCTTTGAAATGACATCGCAAAGCCAAGAGTTTTGTGCCGACGAGAACTACTAGATTCTCCAAAGGCACAACTAGAATATCAAGAGAGAAAAGATAGAAACTAACCATCGAATAACGGAATCAAGATTCCGTGAAGGGAGGAAGGAGTCGCGACCCGCTTCGTCTTGGTGGTGGCTCACGGCAAGGGAGATGGCGCCGGCCCTAGAGGGAGAAAGGTGGGCGCCAGCCCTAGAGAGAGAGAGGTGGGCGCCTGCCCTAGAGAGAGAGAGGGAGAGAATTAGAGAGAGAGAGGGAGCTACTTAATCTCTTGATAATTCAATTGAGGAATTCAAGCCTAGCCTTGGTTCCTTTATATAGTAGCCTCTCTATCGCCAAATCTCCTCTTTTAACGGAATAAATTTTCATAAGAAATTTATCCTATAAATTTTCTTATGAATTATTCCGTTATGCCAAGTTTTATTATAACTAAATTTATAATAAAACAAATACATCTCTCCTTTTATTATGGAATAAAATTTATAAGAAATTTATAAATTTTTCTTATCATGGAAAAATCAATTCATAATTGATTTTATAAAATTAAAATAAACCGATCCATGATTCATTTTAATTTTCATAAAAAGAATAAATTTCTATAAATTTCTTTATATAAATTTCTTTATATATAGATTTATTTATCCATAATTTTATAAAACAAATCGCGCTTGATTTATTTTATAAAATAAACCAAATAAATTGGTTTTCTCTCCTTGTAGTGGCCGCCCAATAAGCCTTCAAAAGACTTAGCCATTTTAAGCTTCCGTTGCGCCTTTAATTAATTCAGATTCGACTTATTTCTCTTGATCGGAAAATCCATTTTCAACTCGTTTTAAATCCCTCGGATTACTCGTAGTGCGTGTGACTAAATAGGCTTTCGATTTATGTTGGCCGTCTATAATCAACCAATTATAGAACGATCATGAGTGGCACCTAGTAGTATATCATGACCCCCAATTAATCGAAAGATCAATGGTTGACCTCAGAAATAATTCTGAAACCCTTCAGCAGCTCTAATGAATCGTGCCTCATTCCCTTCACCATCTTATACCCATTTGGTTCAGGACATGGTCTGTGTGTGTCAGTCTCCACTAGGCTGACTACGTCACACCTAGCCCAAGTAACGTTCTCTCGTCCTTTGGATTTCTAATTACTCTCATGTATTTAAGAGACTCATACTCTAAACATGACATGCTCTGGCCAGAGGCTTTGAGTAACAATCCGACGATAGGCCTGGGTATACATCTCCTCGCAAGGAGTGGTGAATCCTTTGTAGGCTGTTCAAACATCTTCGGGCACTTTGGCTTATACCCAACCATCCTGGGTCCACACCTCCTTGGAGATGCTTGCTTAAGATGTTAAAGTATAAGTCTCCATGACCAAGATGACTTGAACACCGCAAGTCAAAGGATCATCGCACTTAAGCTGCAGTAAGAACTTCACTGACATGTCTATATATAGACTACCATGTGAAGTTTTACAGTCAGTCACTCCAATGAACTAGTTCCCTTAACTAGCATTCATGTTTATCTTCGGACATCCCAATGTCACCAGCCAGTGAGAATCAGCTGATTAGAGAATAACCCATGCTAGTCTCAACAGAATTGATAGTGTCCGTATTTATCAATTCATCGACTAGGGATGTTTTCAATACTTCACAATTGCACATGTAGAGATAATCACTAGTTGTGAATTCATCACAAATTCTCTCATGCTGTGAATTGTATTGCGGACATTCAGTAAATGAGTTTATGATCCCAATCAAATACACAAACATGTATACTCAAATAGTGAATTTTCATTTATTAAAATAAATGTTTACAATCATAAGGCGATTGTCTTAGGACACTTCTCTCATATTACTAACACCTGCATCCAAGGTTAGTTCCACAACAAACAAGGCAAGAAATGTTAGGTTTTTACAGTCGTAGCTGTCTTGGTTCTGACTTCGGGTCTCCCAAAATGGAACCCTAGTCGAGCCGACGCCTACTGTTCCCTCGACGGGGACGCGTCCTCACCTACTCCTCTCAGGAGAGTTTACGTTTTGCCAACCGGCTCCTCCGGTTGGACTTTTGCCCGATGCACCTGACCAGGTCTTCGTGCCCACCTTCCGAGTAGGTCTTCAGTGCCCAGCTCCTTACCAGGGTTTCGTGCCCAGTCCTCGACCAGGACTTCGTGCCCACCTTCCGAGCAGGTCTTCGGTGCCCAGCTCCTTGCCAGGGCTTCGTGCCCAGTCCTCGACCAGGACTTCATGCCTAGTGTACCTAGGGCTTCTTTCTTGCACACTTGAGTAACATATTAGACCAAAATAACATCTTAACTTTTGAACCCTTTGCCATTTTCAAAACCCAGGTTCGACTTAGGTGCTGCCTGCACCAACTATCTCCCCCTTTTTGATTTATGGCAACCCGGTTCAAAAAGTTAAGTTTAAACAAAAACTGGTAAAATTCCAATTTCATTTCCTCCCCTTGGAAGGAATCTCCCCCTAGATTTTTCAAAGGTTCGCAGGATTTGTAAACAATTATTTTTCAACACTTAGAATCTTTTTTAAAAAAATGTAAGTTAGAAAATATTTTCCAAAAAATTTTGGGTTGAGCACTTGGAAAATTTGCACTTAGAGAATTCAGAAAATTTTCAAGTAAATTACTTAGTTTTTCCACTTTAGAAAATTTTCTAAACTTCTTCTGAAGTTTTAATACTTAGAAGATCTGAAGGTTTTAATACAAAAAGAATTTCTACCATATTTTTGAGTTGTGAAAATTTTTCCAATCTTTTTAGCATTTTAGAAAGTATTTTCAAGAAAATACATAGAAACTTTTCTATTAGAAAAGTTTAACATAAGTACTTAGAGAAATTTTGAGCATAGCTGAGTCAAGTACTTAGAAATAATTTTTAGAGAAATTTTGAACACAGTTGAGTCAAGTACTTAGACATAATACTTAGAGAATTTTTAAACATAGCTGAGTCAAGTACTTAGAAATAATTTTATGCAGTTGACTTAAGGGATTTTACTTTTTGAAAAAAAAGAGATAAATAAAGTTTTAAATTTTGAAAAAAAAATTTATACCTTCTGTCCTTTCCAATCTCTCCCCCTTTGCCATATATCAAAAAAAACAATATAGCAAAAATATTATAGCAAAAGAAGTAAGGTGTTGTACTGAACCAATTCAAGATATAAATTGGACCAAATCAATTTGAATTATCTCTTTCGGGTCCTGTCTAACCCAATTAGCTACAACTAACTGTTATAAACAGTAGCTTTCGCTAGGGTTAGTCATGTTAAGTGTTCTATTTAAGTTAGATTTTTTAAGCTTGACACTTAACTTGATTACTGTCTGTTGGTATTTAGTGCCCCAATTACTGCAGATGCACAGACTTAAGCATCTTGAATCAAGGCAAAGACCTAAGCATCTCAACCTATTCTAGGTGATCAATCAAAAGTACCCTAAGGTGCTTGTGAGATGCTGACTTCTAGATCTATAGGTGCATGCAGTTCTAGGGTTAAGGCCTAAGCTAAGTCCATTTGCGAAAAAATCCTAGTTTTGAAGGGGTAATTTTTCAAAAAAAAAAAACTAAGTCGAAAAATTGTTAAAAAAATAAAAAAATGATTTTTCAAATTAAGTAGGAACTGATAAGTAATAAAACAGTTTTAAGAAAACACAGAAGTAGAGCAAATCTATTCTACCAAGCATAACCCCGATAAAGATCAGATAATCAAGAAAAGCGACTAGTCAACTAGATAAGTCAACTGGTCAAAGCAAGGACCAGCATAGTCACACCATAGTCAAATACAAGTCAACCCTACTAAGTAGGGGTAGTCAACCAGTCAATAGTACAATATCAATCTGAACTAGGAGGTGGGACCGGGATGATCCGATGAGCTGGGCTACCAGGATCGAAATAACGCCATAATTTCATTATACCGTGCATCGCTCGTCTCTCAATCGGTTCTGTGGGTATCCATATACTCTGTATGATTACCTTCTACTTTCTCCCTAAGACTGTGTACCTCTGTCCGAAGTAGGGCTAGCATCTCGTCAGTCGTCGGAGGTGGGGGCTCGTCCATCTGCTCTCGAATCTCGACCGCCAGATCTGCGACATCGACCTCTATCTCCTCATCAGACTCGATCTGGGATCCAACTCGCTGACGTCTCCACGACAAAACCTCGGTACCCGAGACCTCTATGGCTGCTAGGGAAAAGTCTCTGAAACCTATTTCATCAAATTCGGTCATCGCGGTCATCTCTCCATCGGTGATATTACGACCGTGATGATGAAGAATGGAGGTGATGATGTGGCAATAAGGGGTGCGTACCCGCCCCTGAGTAGAAACGCTGGACGCATATAGAATCGTGTGAAACATATGGAGTCCAATGTCGATATCTAGGTGATGGATTAATGCATACAATAAGAAGGTGTGGAATGGTTGCATGGTGGCGACGTCCCTAGTGGACAAAGGTAGAATACAACGGACTAGGACTCTATAAAGAGCGTAGTCCTGAACCTGAAGATCTACAGACTGAAATTTCCTAGCCAAAGGGTTTCGAGCATCTCTATAAAAATAGGAGTTTAGGGTGTCCAGGTCAATGTGAGAGTATGGAGCATCAAAGGGAGGATCTCTAGGAGGATAGCAGCAAAAAGTGGACTGAGAAAGTTGTAATCCAAGAAATCTGTTGAGCAACGAGGGGGTTATTGTCAAGGGCATCCCTTGAACTGTGGTGACAAACATAAGGTCATTTTGTCTGACTATATTGTTGTAGAATTCTGTACATAGGGTTGTGTTAATGGGATGAGTGCAGAAGACAAGGTTATCAAGTTGATAGAAGTTTATGACATTCATGGCTAACGGACAGGATTGAGTAAAGAATTGTCTATTTAGATAACTAGTTTTGATGGATGTTGTCCTAGCAAACTTATTGCAAAGCTCCAAGGTCGGGAACCTAGGGTCGGGGCTAGGTTCGGTTCCGGGGTTTGATTAATTTGCACGACATTTTCTAAAATAATAATAAACATACGTTTAAGAGAAAAGATTGTAAGGAAATTAATTCTAAGTGCAAAAAAATGATACCGAGTCGCCATCCAGGGAGGCATGGTTGAAGTGGAGTGGTCGAGGGCATGAGAGGGTCGTTCGGTCGCCTTAGAAGGAGAAGAGTTAGAGAAGAGAAGAGTTTTGGGTGTGGCAAAAGGAGGGGGTTTCGGGTGGTTTATATAGAGGTGTTAGGTCGGGCACTCGGGAGGTCCCGGCGCCCGGGTCAAAGGATAACTGCTTTTAGCAGTTTTTCTGCCGTGACCTGGTGCTGGATGGGGGTGCCCGTGATGGCCTGGGCGCCCGGGGTCAGATCAAAACTGCCATATACAGCTTTTGATGTTTTGACCGTGTCCTTGGGGGCGCCCGTGAGGACCCGGGTGCCTAGTTTAGACAGTATTTCTGTCTTGATCGAAGAGAAAGAGAAGGGGGGGCACCCGAGGGGTCACGGGCGCCCGGGCTGTGTAGGAGTTGACAATTTTTGATGTATTGTTGACCAGTTTGACCATTTGACTATGGTTTGACTATTTTGACCATGATTTGACTATTTTGGCCATGGTTTGACTATTTTGACCATGGTTTAACTATTTTGACCATGATTTTTGACTATTTTGACCATGGTTTAACTATTTTGACCATGGTTTAACTATTTTGACCATGGTTTTTGACCAGTATTAACTGGATTAATCAAGTAATAATCAGGTCAACTCAGTTCTAAATTACAGGCTTTAATGTTCGTACTAAACAAAAGTACAGGGATCAGATAAATTTTAGTTAAGTTAAATGCAACCATCTCACCCGTTCAGATTTGTCAATCACGTTTGTGTTATGGGTTTTTGTAAGATAGGTTTTGAATAAAAGTAAGAATTTATTTTAAAAAATCATAATTAATTTTGAAAAAGTTAAATTAATTTTGAAACAGTTGGTTTTGAATTTATTTTGAAAGAGAGTGTTTGAATCTACGATTAACTGGAAATTTGTGTTAGATTCGAATTTGACAAGAGTAAATTGAATTTGAATTTCAAAAATTGGCTTCTAGGTCTTGGCGAGGCACTATGCCTTCTTTGGTCGTAGCCTTATTGGATCATCAACTCTTTCCTTAACAAAGACTTTTAATGAAATTTCATTTTCAAAATTACTTTTTAAAAAATTCTGGTCTAACTAGTTGGGGTCTTGGATAGGTAGCTTCGGCTAGTTCCACCAGTCTAAAGAGACCAAGTAGTGTATACTTGACCTTATTAGAAAAGGCTTCCCTAACGTACTATCATCTCACCGCCACCCAATACTATGTTGTTCAAATTTCAGTTAATTGGTTTAGTCCTTAGTCTAACCAGTCCTAAGTCTAAGTATAGCAAATTGCAGAAAGTAAATAGATAAGAAATCATGCAATTTAAAATAAGAAAAGAAATTCATTTAACTATAAAAATTATTTTTAAGTTGGCTCCCCCTGGACTAAAGCCACGATAATGGTTCGGCAAGATATGAATCTTGTCCTTGGGGATCCAATACTGATTTAATTCAGTTTGATTGTTCAAGCAAAGTTTGGGTACCCATGCCTGAACTTTAGGTCTAGACTGATTCAGTACAACATAGTATGATCTTTGTCTCACCTTGGTTCGATAGCCTAACTCGGATCGATTTAGAACGGACTTCTATTTTCCAAGGATCATGTCAAGACGCTTAGAACCAGAAGTGAATCGTTCTAGTGCTGCTCTAAGGTCCTTGACTTGAGATTTCAAGGAGGAGTTCTCTTCCTCAAGTTTTTCAACTTGAGTAGAGGTTCCTTCTTGAACCTTCTCAGTTAAGGATCTAGAGTCAGCTTCCTCTTTCAGGAATTTTACTTCCTATCGAGGGACTCGACTTGGATTTTGGCTTTCGCCAAGTCTCAAGATAGATATGCAATTAATTCTGATAATTGACTTTTAGAAAACCCACTTACAGTGATTTGGCCGTCCTCTGAAAATGTGAGGTTTCCGTCGTCCGGCTCCGATTCTAATTGGGTCTCGATTTCTTCCGAAGAAGTCAGAGTGAGCAGGTTCGACTGTGGGGCCTCTTCTTCTTCTTTAGAGGAAGACTCGTCCACATTGCTTGAAGGGCCTTCTTCCTTTTTGTCTTCTTTATCTCCTTCAAATTTGGGCATTCCATCTTGTAGTGACCCTTCTTTTTGCATTCGTAACAGGTCACGTTTGGTTTGGTCTTTTCATTTGAAGGATCAGCTGGTTCTTCCTTTCTTCGGCTGGCTTTCCTTCTGTTGGTCTGGTTTTTCAGTTCCTTGTAGTAGTCCCGGGCTAGCCGAACTAGTTTGGGTCGATTTCCTTCGCTGTCTTTTGAGTCTGAATCTGAGCCAGACTCGGGTGCAGGTTGAGGCTTCTTCTTGGTCATCTTTCCAGTTTTACCTGCAACAAAGATAATGCCTTTCTCGGCCAGGGTGCAGTTAGTCTGCTCATGTAATTCAAGCTCAGAAGTGTTTCTCGGGACGCATCTACCATAGATGCCCACAAAAGTGTTTCTCGGGAAGGCGTTAAGGGTGTACCTGATCAAGTCACGGTTTTCTACCTTGCGACCGATTGAATGTAGACCGTTCATTAGCTCCTGGATTCTGGCGTGGAGCTGGGCTACAGATTCGCTGTCGTTCATCTTGATTGTGTACAACTTATTTAGCAGTAGGTCCCTCTTGCTGATTCGGGTGTCGGAGGTTCCTTCGTGCAACTTAATCAACTTACCCCAAAGTTCCTTTGCACTGTTGAATGGTCCTACCCGGTTCAACTCTTCATTGGTTAGGCCGTATTGGAGTGTCTGGGTTGCTTTGGCATCAGTTTTGATCTTTCTTTTCAGTGTGGTATCCCATTCGGTGTATGATTGTGGTACTCCTTCAACGTTCTTTGGGATGTCCATTCCAGATTGGATAATTATCCACATGTCCACCTGAGTTTTCAGGTGGACTTCCATCCAACTCTTCCAGTAGGAGAAGTCCTCCCCACTGAAGAGTGGTGGTCTGGCTGTACTGAACCCTTCTAGCATGGCCATTTAGAGATTTTCTGAAATAAAAAATTAACAAAAAAACTGTCCCAAGACTTGGTCTTGGATTAGCAGTGCGGGAAGAAGATATAAAAATTATTGAGTGGTGTTGCACCAACCTCGATTAACGAAAAAAAATCGATTAAAAAAAACTTTCGTAAAAATCCGAAAAACTCTCAAATTGGTGGTTATTCCAAATTTGAGCTTCCCCGCTCTGATACCACTTGTTGGATCGAGAAAATACGATAGAGGGGGGGGGTGAATATCGTAAAAGTGTTTCGGATTAGAAAAGAGAATGCGCAGCGGAAATTTAAATGAATCACACGGAACATAAGTGTTTTTACTTGGTTCGGAGTCGCGGTCGGCTCCTACTCCAAGACCCACGGTCCGTGACTGTTTACTACGGGCAATTCTATAATGTCGCAAAGATTTACAAAGATTCGTACAATAGTAGTGCAGTAAAAAAGAACAAGTGTATTCTTCGTTATCGACGCCCGGTGTGGATTGTAATTTGGAGCAGCGGGTCATCGTCGGCACTAGAATCTCGAGATCGGAGGTTTCTGGAGCAGAGCGCTTAAACGAAGAGCATAGAGGTGTTGGAAAATTCATGTCTTGAAGCCTTGGGGTCGAGCCCCTTTTATAGCACTCCTGGGGGCGCCTGACACGTGCCTTCGGATCCTAGAAACCTCATCTGAAGCTCGGTCAGCGCTTATCCCTCCAGAATTGGCCTCGGAGCTGACGGAGGCGCCCGGGACACTGGGGGCACCCTCAGTTGACTTGGTCTGCTTGGCTTCGCGGCTGATTTCACTTCGATAGCTAGTTGGCTTGGACCCAGGGCGCCTGAGACATCCAGGGCGCCCGGGACCATCAGAGCGCCCGGGACCTTGAGGGCGCCTGTCCCAGTGAGCTTCCAAAGGGATTCTTGCTTAGTTGTTCATTTGGCTTTGACCTTGGGCGCCCGGGACCTCCTGGGCGCCTTGCCCAGCTGCTGCACCCTCTTTTGGGGCGTTCTGAGCTGCAGAAACACGTTCCTTTGGTCCCTGCATCCAAGGTTAGTTCCACAACAAACAAGGCAAGAAATGTTAGGTTTTTACAGCCGTAGCTGTCTTGGTTCTGACTTCGGGTCTCCCAAAATGGAACCCTAGTTGAGCCGACGCCTACTGTTCCCTTGACGGGGAACGCGTCCTCACCTACTCCTCTCAGGAGAGTTTACCATTTGCCAACCGGCTCCTCCGGTTGGACTTTTGCCCGATGCACCTGACCAGGTCTTCGTGCCCACCTTCCGAGTAGGTCTTCGGTGCCTAGCTCCTTGCCAGGGCTTTGTGCCCAGTCCACGACCAGGACTTCGTGCCCACCTTCCGACCAGGTCTTCGGTGCCCAGCTCATTGCCAGGGCTTCGTGCCCAGTCCTCGACCAGGACTTCGTGCCCACCTTCCGAGCAGGTCTTCGGTGCCCAGCTCCTTGCCAGGGCTTCGTACCCAGTCCTCGACCAGGACTTCGTGCCTAGTGTACCTAGGGCTTCTTTCCTGCACACTTGAGTAACATAATAGACCAAAATAACATCTTAACTTTTGAACCCTTTGCCAATATCAAAACCCAGGTTCGACTTAGGTGCTGCCTGCACCAACAAATAGTACCACTCAACCTTATCATCATGTCAGACCAAGTCTACCTACAGGATTTAACATGATGAACCTTATGAGCTCCTCAAGAGGACATCATCAACCCGACTCACCAGGACACGGTTTCCTTCTATAATCAATGACACACCATATAAATAATATTATTTCCCAATTTACTGGGCCTATCGATTTAACAGATAAATCTCGCTCATTGGTAAATCAAAGAAATAAATATTAAGTACATGTGCCCGTTATTATATCGGAATTTAGAGCATGTACTCCATAATAACTGAGGTCTGATTCAATTATAAAGTCAGTATAAATTGAATCACCTCTATGTTGGTCATGCTCAATACACACAAAGTACACTAGTGTAATTCTATAGTCAAGATAAACCAATACCAAATTACACTACACATCCCGATGGTTTGTCCAAATCCATCTAGGTTGTGAGCCTCTACTTATACTCTACAAGGAACTGATAACATGACTATACGACACCACACACCATATTATCTACAATGTAAAGTATCAGATAATATGCACATACAAATATAAATATGCAATCAGTGATCTTGTGATTCTCTTTCAAAATATAGATGTCTATATAAAAGCATAGCTTTTAGTATACATCCTAATAATCTCCTACTTATACTAAAAGACTTTGCAATCCACATAATGCCATACATCTGACACCCATATCCTCCATATGTCTATCAAAAGCTCTTGCTAGATGGTCCTTAGTGAAAGGATATGTCAGGTTATCCACTGATTCAATCTTGGCGACAATAACTTCTCCTCATTTTACGATTTCTCGTATCAGGTGGTACTTGCGCTCTATGTCTTTACTTGCC
Source organism: Boesenbergia rotunda (assembly GCA_024364735.1). NCBI lineage: Eukaryota > Viridiplantae > Streptophyta > Magnoliopsida > Zingiberales > Zingiberaceae > Boesenbergia > Boesenbergia rotunda. Next base: position 183,908 of record JAGFNQ010001810.1, on the reverse strand, counting down.
TTATGGGCTCGTGGTTCTTTCGAGTTTGCAACTGCACCACTATTATCACAATGAATTGTGATAGCTCTGGGCAAACCAGGAATAACATCCAATTCCATCATGAAGTTCTTGAGCCATATAGCTTCCTTGGCCGCCTCAAAGGCTACCAAATACTCAGCTTCTATAGTGGAGCCCACCATGCATTTCTGCTTGATACTCCTCCATACTATGACTCCACCTCCTAAAGTAAACACATACCCCGAGGTTGACTTACTTTTGTCCCTATCTAATTGGAAGTCTGAATCCGTATAACCCATAGGGAGTAATTGGTCTGCCTAGTAAACTAGAATATAATCCCTAGTCCTTCTCGGTACTTCAGTATATGCTTTATCGTAGTCCAATGTCCCTGACCTGGGTTACTCTGATATCTGCTAACCATGCCCACGACAAAGCAAATATCCGGTCTCGTACATAGCATATCATACATGAGGCTTCCTACAGCCGAAGCATAAGGAATCGCCTTCATCTCCTTATCTCCTTTGATGTTTTAGGACACATCTCCTTAGATAGAGAAACTTCATGCTTGAAAGGTAGAAAACCTTTCTTGGAGTTTTCCATGCTAAAATGAGCTAGGACAGTGTCTATGTATGAAGCTTGAGATAAGCACAACATCCTTTTCTGGCGATCCCTTATAACCTTGATCCCAAGGATGTGTCCCGCTTCTCCTAAGTCTTTCATATCAAACTATTTGGACAACTATACCCTTACGTCTGATAATACTTTGACACTGTTGCCAATGAGCAAAATATCATCTACGTATAGTACAAGAAATACCACTACGTTTCCGTCACATCTCTTGTACACACAAGACTCATCCGGACTTTGAATAAATCCATATGACATGATTACCTCATCAAAGTGGATGTTCCAAGATCTTGAAGTTTGCTTCAATCCATAAATGGATCAATTAAGCTTACACATAAGATGCTCTTTGCCCTTCGCAATAAATCCCTCTGGTTGCTTCATGTAGTTGGCTTCCTCAAGACTTCCATTAAGGAAAGTTGTCTTGACATCCATCTTCCATACCTTATAATCCATATGAGCGGCAACAGATAAGAGAATCTGGATAGACTTAACCATGGCTACCGCCGAAAAGGTCTCCTCATAATCGATACCGTATTTCTGAGTATACCCTTTCGCAACAAGCCTAGCTTTGAAGGTCTCAACCTTCCCCTCTGATCCTCTCTTTCTCTTGTAGATCCACATGCATCCAATGGCTTTTACACTATTGGGTGGTTCTACTAGCTCCCAGACATGATTAGAATCCATAGATTCTATCTCAGTATTCATTGCCCTTTGCCTAGATACTGCATCTTTATCTTGGAGTGCCTCGTCATAGGTCCAGGGATCAGGTTCATGTTCGCCAGGGACTAAGTTCGATGATTCACCCAAGAAAATGAATCTCTCAGGTTGTCTAACAACCCTCCCACTACGACGAGGTACCACTTGTGTATTTTCTGTGACACGCGGTGCAGTGACTTGTGGTATATCCTCCTGTACTGTTGGTACTAAAGTCGAAACTTCTCCTCTTAATTCCTCAAGAATAATCCTACTCCTGGGCTTGTGGTTCATCACATAGTCTTCCTCTAAGAATCCAGCATTCGTGCTGACGATCACCCTCTGATCCTTAGGTATATAGAATAAATAATTTTTCGTTCCTCTAGGATAGCCTACGAACAAGCATACTTCTGCACGAGATTCCAGCTTATCAGTATCTCCCTTCAGCACATGTGTTGGACTACCCCAAATATGAATATGTCTTAGACTAGGCTTTCGCCCAGTCCACAATTCTGTGAGAGAAGAGGGTACTGACTTAGATGGTACCAAGTTTAGTATGTATACTATCGTTTCCAGATCATATCCCCTGAACGAATTTGGCAACAAGGAGTAACTCATCATCGATCTAACCATCTCCATAAGAGTCTTATTCCTTCGCACTGCTACACCGATCTATTGGGGCATACTGGGTGCAGATAATTGGGATTGAATCCTGACCTCTCACAAGTAAGTCCTACACTCTCCCAAGAGGTACTCGCCACCATGATCCGATCGTAGTGTCTTGATACTTATACCTTTATGTTTCTCCACATCAACCTTGAATTCTTTGAACTTATCAAAGCGTTCAGACTTGTGGCGCATCAAGTAAATGTACCCATACCTTGAATAATCATCTATAAAAGAGACGAAATATTCAAAGTCACCTCTAGCCTGGATAGACATAGGACCACACAAATTAGAATGACCAACTTTAACACATCTTTGGCTCTATACCCCTTGGCCTTGAAAGACCTCTTGGTCATCTTACCTTCCAAGCAAGATTCACAGGTTGGGAAGTCTTCCACCTCCAATGAACCCAAGGCCCCATCGGCTATCAACCTTTGAATCCTACTAAGGTTAATATGACCAAGTCATAGATGCCAAAAATATGTTTGGTTCATCTTCGAAGGTTCTTTTCCCATATGGTTAGACGATGAGTTATTTACATCTATTTGCATCGTGGGAGATTTTGGTTCTAAAGTGTACAAATTGCCAACTATTGCACCATAATAGATAATCTCTCTATTTCTTTTAATAACAGCTCTGTCATTAAAAGAAATAGAATATCCATCCTTTATTAATTTAGAAACTAAATCAAAGTTCTTTCTAAAACAAGGTACATAAAGGCAATTTATTAAAACCAAAACTTTATTCCTATCAAATGATAAATAAATTGTGGGATCATTTAGAATCGATAGAGGGGGTGAATATCGATAAAAATAAATTCAGATAAGTAAGAGTAATGCGTAGCGGAAAATATAGCAATGATAACTCCGTTTGTTTTTACTTAGTTCGGAGTCTGTAACGGCACCTACTCCAAGGCCCACGGTCCTTGACCATTTTCGTTGGGCAATTCTATATTTCGAAAAAGGTTTTACAAGATTTTAATTTACGAATATAGAATTGAAAAACAACTTGAAATTATACCGATGACCGGAAAGAAATCTGAAGAACGGAGCAGCAGGTCATCAATCTTGAGCGTTGTCGATGCTTGGAACTCGAGCACAGAGGAAATGAACTGAGCGTTTGAGTGCTTGAGTTGAGAGAAGAGTTGTTTGGAAGCAGGGGGTGAACCCCCTTTTATACTAGCGTCCAGGGCACCTGTGTTGCTAGGGGTGCTTACCATGTCAGCCGGTTTGGGCGCAAGCTTATCCGTAGACTCAGCCAACATCTATCCTCCCATCCTGGGTGCCTGGAACGTCTAAGGCACCTGAATACTCACTGGCGCCTCACATGCTGACGTGGCAACCTGCCAGCTCAGCTTCGTAGCCACAGGAAGAAACCTCATCTGGGGCGCCTGTATCAACACAGGCACCTATGTTCCCAGGCACTTGAGTCCTCTCAAGCGCCTGGGATGCAGAAACTTGAACCTTTTGCTCCTGCAACCAGGGTTAGTTCTAGAACAATAGTAATAATAAAATCAAGTATAAATAACAACCTGCACTATCTTGGTTCTAACTTTGGGTTTCCAAATGGAATCCTAGGTCGAACCGATGCCTACTGTTCCCTCTTCTGGGGAACGCGTCCTCACCTACTCCACTCTGGAGAAGTTACCTGTTGCCAACCGGTTCCTCCGGTTGGACTTTTGCTCGGCCTCCGAGACTGCCAGATCTCAAGACGTCCGTTTGTCGACCCATCTCTACTTCTGTCCGCAGCTCCCACCCGGCTAAGACTTCTGCCCGATCTTCTGGATCAGGACTTCGGTGCCCAGTCCACGACCAGGACTTATTGACCAACCCCCGTCAGGTTTTTGGTGCCCAGTCCATAACCAGGACTTATTGCTCAGCCCTACAGATTAAGACTTCGTGGCTAGCTTACCTAGAACTTTCCTGCACACTTAACAGATTCATTTGATAATACCTTAACCTTAACCTTGAAGCCTTTGCCATTATCAAAACCTAGGTTCGATCTGGTGCTTCCGACACCATCAATCTCTCCTTTTTTGATCTATGGCAACCCAGTTCAAAAGTTAAGTTAAAACATAAACAAGACAGTGTATTTAAAATAGACATATTTCCTCTCTTTCCCCTTTAAAAAACATTTTTGAAATGAATGCATAAAGCTCCCCTTGATTAAAGATTCTCCCCCTGAAGATTTCGAAAATATGCAGTTTTTCAAAAAAAAACCTTTTGATTGAGGATACCCTTTTTCATGAAAAGGTTAAAGTTGAAGTCTTTTTAAAAATGAGAAAAGCAACAGAAAGTTTTTAGACTTTATTTTCAAAACAACCCCCATTAAAAAAATATCTCTTTTTCAGAAATATACTTTAGCTATTGAAAAGGGAATTTTTCAGCTACTTTTGAAAACTGACTTTTGAAGTTTGGAAAAATTAAAACACCTTTTGAGAAAGTTTTGATTTAAAAAAAAATTTAACTTTACACTTTTACAACAAAAAAAATTTAATTTTACTTTTTCTTTTCTTACTTGAAAAGGGAATTTTCAACTACTTTTGAAAACTGACTCTTGAAGAACTTTTGAAGTTGGAAAAATTAAGATACGTTTTGAGAAAAATTTGTTTAAAAAAAAATTTAACTTTACACTTTAAAAAAAATAACTTTACTTTTTCTTTTCTTACTCTCCCCCTTTGCCATATATCAAAAAAACATATTTGAGGGAAAAAATTAGTGTATCAGAGTCAGTTTATTTTGCAGAACTAAATTTTAAATGCATATTGAACCAATCCTAGTGAGTCCAAGCAAAAAAAACCAAACAAACTAAATTGAACTCGTTCGGCCCTGTCTAACCCAGTTAGCTACTTACTAACTGTTATATAACAACAGCTTTCACTAGGGTTAGTCAAGTTAAGTGGTCTGATCAAGTTAGATTTTCTAAGCTTGAACACTTAGCTTGACTGCTGTTCAAATGTATTTATCCTCCCAACTGCTCTTGATGCACTGACTTAAAGCATCTTGAGTCAAGGCATACACCTAAGCATCTCAACCCAGTCTAGGTTATCAATCAAAGTGTCCTAATGTGCTTGTGAGATGTTGGCTTCTAGATCTATAGGAGCATGCAATTCTAGGGTGAGTCATAAGCTAAGTCCATTGCGTAGAAAAATCCTAGTTTTAAAGGGGATAATTTTTTTAGAAAAATCTAAGTCGGAAAGAAAATTTTTAAACTACAATACTTAATAAGAACATAATTTTTTAAAAAATCTAAAAAAAATTGAAAAAAATAAATGAAAATAGTGCTATTCTACTAAGCATAATCCTAATTGCCTTCTTAATTAAACACAAGTCAAGTGCATAAACATGAAGGAGATAAATAATGTAGGGATCTCCCAGCGACATAAACACAAAAATCAGCGGAAACAAGATCCCTCGAGTAATCCTTGCGAAAGAAAAACTTGTACGAAATTCATCTTGCTAATAGAGCTATCGATGTGTATACCTTTGAAGCGTGCCCTAGCGTTTATCCCGCTTGTCCAAGCTACGCCGAATCTCTTGCAAGTTCAAGTGTCCATTCCTCTATACATATCCACACGAACATGATCTCTCAACTTCGGAGAAGAACTACCTTAGTTGTGCTAGCAACTTGAGGTAGTTCACAAAACCACCAAGAACCTCAAAGAAAGGGTTTCGGCCAAGAAGGAGAAGAGGAGGAAGAGAGGAAGGAAAGATGACTTAACTTCATCCAAATGATAAGAAAACTCTTTTATACTCATCCCATGAATTTGAAGAGTTTTTGTCCCTTTAGCTTCCTTTCATTAAAGCCAATAAAGAGCACATCTTTTCATGTGACTCTTCAACATTTCTCCATTCAATGAAGATAATCTTTTCATCCTCCTCTATTATTAATTTATTAAATATTTTAATTAATTAATATCTCATCTAAATGTGGTTGAGTCTAATCTAAATGAGTCTAACTCAAATTAGACCTCAATCCCATAATCCAATTGGATTCACTTGAGTCTAACTCAATCAATCCAATTCGAATCAAATTTTAGTCAAACTAAGATCAATTAATCTCTGAAGCATTGTATCCTTAGTGTGTGACCCAATAGGTTCTTGTAACATTGGCAATGTGTCTAAACTGCTTTAGACACATAAGCAATGAGCGGCATCTAGCAATGCATCATTACTACCCAAGTAACAAGAAAGTCGATATCTGACTTAACCTCCATGACTAGGATAATGTATGACTGATAGATTCCATTTTATTGATCATTTGAGTGGCTTAAATCCCTGTTTGATCTATGTTTTTATTGCTAAAATTGTGAAATTGCCCTAGGTTTTAGAACTTATTCATATTTTGGACTTAATTGCAAAATTACATATATTTGAGTTAATTGGCCACTAAATTCTTGATCTATTTTTTGTAGGCATCCAGGTTCAAGGATCTAGGGCATATTGGGTCAAGCCCGAGTCGGATGTGAACCGGATCGAATTATCAAGCCTACGATTAATCCGGGCCGTCCGATTCAAGAGCGGCTAGATCTGAGCCATCCGGGACGATCTGAAGCAATCCAAGCTAGGGTTAGGGTTGATCAAGCTCTATGATCAAGATCTGAAGGTTTCATTCCAATCAGAGCTCAATCAACCGTTGGATCAAGCAAGGAGGGCTCTAGAGCGTCCATTCACAGATAGAGTTGATCTGGACCATCCGTTGCACATCTGGAGGATCCGAGCTACCACAAGGCAGATCCTGACCCCAGATCATCATCATAAAAGTTTGGCTCAAATCAGACCAAGATCAGCCGTTGGATTGAAGCAAATCAATCACAGCCGTCCATCAATTCCTATTTAATCAGAAACGCGCCCGCAGCTAACCTTCGTCGCGTCTTCAGAGTTCTTCGCCGCAGTCACCTTCTTCGTCGAGTTCTTCATTTTGCTTTGAGTTTTCTTCAATCCGTTGGCGCGACCACTCGATCTTCTTGCAGAACTCATGTGCTAGATCATTGGGGAGGCAATCGGTCTTATTTCCGGATCAAATCTGCCCAAGAATAGAGTTGTGAGAGGTTTCTACAGCTTTGTCCATTTAACACTCTTCGGATCGGCTGTGCTCTACCACCTTCCATCTAAGCTATCCAGAGGGGTTCCCTGAGTAGCTTGGATCGTCATCCATCCACCCACGCACGCAGACACAGCTGCAATGAAGAAATCGCATGGAAATTTCAGAAATGGGCAGTTTGAGCTGTATTCAATCGCTGATGAGTTTTTCCCCATGATTTGCTGAGCTTGCGGGTCCGAAGCTCTCCTTTGCTTGACAACCAAGGAGTATCTGAGCTCTGGAAGGAATCGAGGAGTAGAATTCCTTAGTTTAATTTCAGTTTAGCTGTAAATTTTGATTACTGCACTGTTCTGTTCTGAAATTCTTGTTCAGCTACTTTAATTTCGGATTTTTCAGTTCTTAGCTGTAAGTTAGATTTAATTCTGCAAGTAGAGTAATATAGGAAGTTGTTTAGTGATAGATTGAATTAAATTTCAGTTAGTTTGCAATGTTAATTCTTGTGTGCCAATTGGTTTAGCTTGCGTGCCATTTTGTTTCAGCAATTTCTCAAGGTGTTTCTGCTGTAGTTTGTTTTAAAGTTTCAGTGTAGTTAGTTAAGTCAATTGTTAGTAAGTAGTTAGATTTCATCTCAGTTTGTTTCTGGTTTAAAATTCTGAGTATAAACTCCATTTCTTGCGTGCCAAATACAAGCTTGCGTGCCATTTTAAATCTGAAATTTCGGCAGAATTCTGAATTTGCTAAGGCTGTTTGTGTGCCAAATTGTCTTTGGTTTTCATCATTAATTCCAGCCTTCGAGTCCATTATGTGTTTGCTTTGTTAACCTATAACTTGGTTTTGATTTTTGCAATTCAATCCATGTTATTAGCTTAGCTAGCATCATATTTCGAAAGTTTGTTTTCAAAACTGCATTGGCTTTTATTTCTGCATTCTTTACCTTGCTTTTGTTGGTGTCTAAGTGAGCTGTTTCTTTATCATTTCCTGCTAAGTTCTTAGAGATAGTTTGCTTTTCAATTTCATTCGGTCAGCTTGCCAAGCTTTTGATTGCTACTAGTTTAATTTCTGAATTTTGCATGTGTCTCCTTGTGTAATCTAGTTTGTTTTCGAAACTCCATAGCTGTTTTTACCTCATTGCATAGCATTTTGCCTTGTGTTAAAATGATAAAACGATTTCCATGAAAAATTATTTGTTAGTGCTTATTTAGGTTTTCACTAGTTGAGCTTTTTGGTGGCAATTTTCTTACTCAAGTTCATTCAATCAAGGTTCCTATTCTTCATCTGCCATTTCATTTTCAATTACAAACCAAATTATTAACTTGAAACCCAAAACTCAAAAACGACATAAACACAAGTTTGAATCAAACTAGACAACTATCCCCGAAAAAAATATGACCTGTGGCCCCTATATTACATTTCCATATTTTTGATTGTAAAAGGGTTTCCAGCTTTCATTTATAAATTATAAATTTGAGGCCCACATTCGTGACACATAGCTTGGGCCTGTCAATGACCTTGTCCTTCTATCCTCGATATCTAGATTGACCAATGAGGCATAGACTGTGTCATCCTCGATCAATCTTTGTATTTCTTGATCCCCATATAGTGTAACGACCCGGAAAATTTTCTCAATATTTTTTTTAAAAATATTGACCATGCCTAGATAGATTCTCGAGGAACATAGGGACACTGATATAAACCTTAGCATGATTATCCATGATTCTCGATATAGAATAAGAAGCTAAGTACTAATGGGCCTTACATGGGCTTTTCTAGTACCATGGTTATTAGGGGATCTTAGGAAGAATTTAATATAAATAGAAATGAGTTTAAATTAGGAATATTAGCATGGATATTGGTAGGCCTTAGGGGGCATTGCCGAAAATAAAAGGAAAGAAAAAAAATAAATAAAATAAAATAAAAATAAAGTGCATGCACCAAGGATTGAACCTTAGACCTAGTGTAACACCATGCATGCACTAACCAATTCACCTAGCAAGGGAGTGCTAGTAGAGAATGAAGTGGATTTTGGTTAAGGCTTAGGGAAGTGAAGAGTCATCAAGAGAAGAGGCACCATGACCCTTCACTTGCCCCCTTTCATGAAGTATAAAAGAGTAGATGAGAAAGAAAGAGGCATTGGAGTTACTCTTTTTCTTCTCTTCTTCCACCAAGGCTATTCCTCTCCTTCTTCTTTATTCTTCTAGCCGAAACCCACAAGGGTTTGGTTTCCTTAGAAAAGCTTCACAAGGGACTCCATCTTGAAGATCCAAGGCTTTCTACAAGGCTACAAGGGCTAAGGAGAAGTTTAGGGTCAAGAAGGTTTCTTTTTATTTCTATTCAAGGATTATATCCAAGATAAGGAAAGGTAAGACTCCCTCACCTGTGGTATAATAGTTTATGTTGTTTATCAAGATTTAAGATGTTGTTTGGGATTCATGTTGAGAAAACAAAGGATTAGGGTTACTAAGATTTTCGGCCAAGCATGTTTTGGGGCTAAGATGATGTTGAAAACCCCTCTTATGTTTCCTAATGTTTACTCATGATAAGTTAAGCATAAAAGTATGATTTTGGAAATTTTGTAGCACCCTAAAACTCCTTTAGGGTTTCGGCCACCATCAAGGTACCATGGTTGGGTTTAAAATTCAACCTTTCAAGCATGGTTAGTATGTTTTCTATGATATATGGGTATTAATGGTGACTTATATGAATTTTCCTATGGACTTATTACCCTTCTAGGGTTTCAGCCCATGCATGATTTAGGGCTAGGACTTAGGGTTAAATCCAATTAAGGGTTCAAATGGTTTTCTATGGCATGGTATGTATTATATTGGATGTTAATCATGACCTATGTGAATTTTTCCATGGACTCATGGTCCTTTAGGGTTTCGGCCAAGACCCTAATCTAGGGTTTGGATTGGGTTAAGGTCTCAAGGATACTTGTTTATAGGTTACTATGATGTAAGTATATGGTTAAGCATGATGTAAGGATCTTTATGTTACTAAAACCCTAGCCTTTTATGTTATGTATCATGACTTTGTATGTTTAGGTTATATGTTATGTTTTACTCATGAATATTTAGACCATATACCATGAACATATGTAATTGATGTAGGGGTATGTTAAATAGAATGATGCATGTAGGATGTTAAATGCCTATAATAGATATATGTGTATGAAGGTTATGCATGTTCTATGATGAATGCCATGAACCTAAGTACTGTAGAACGCCATGAACCTAAGTAGTATGTATCATGTTCATATGTATCTTACACATGCATGCTCTATGATGGATACTAGGATTATGTATGCTAGATGAAATGTACCATGTATGAAATGCATGTTTATCTTATGTACCATAATCATGCAAGCTTTATGAACCAAGATAATGTTTATGCCTGGAGGCATGATTAAGTATGTATGTCATGTTTTATGAATAAAGAAGATGAATGAAGATAATATTTATGCCTTAAGTACGAATGATAAGTATGAATGATGAAGACATAATGATGTTATGAATTAAGTATGTATGATGAAATGCCAAGCATGTTTATGTCATGCTTCATGTAACAAGATTATGTTTATGTCCTAAGATATGTTAAGTATGTCTATGAATGATGAAGCATGCAAAGTTATTTTACTTTATGAATGGGCTTGTACCGGACCGAAGTAAGGGTCCAAGGGATGGGCACCTTAAGAACGCCTCGGTTCTGGACTACCGTAGCTGTCCACGGTTCTGGGACTACCGTAGCTGTCCAACAGGGATGGGCACCTTAAGAATGCCTCAGTTTTTAGAACTACCGTAGCTGTTCCTACCCTAGTAGGTCGAGGCTAGCTACCTCGTATTTACTTAGGGATGCGCGCTTATGATGTATGTATGTGGTACAAGCCGGGGACCCCAATGATGTTATGAATATGTTTAAGTATTTATAAGTATGATTTTCAAATAAGCATCCTTATATATATGCATTTGACTCATGCATCCATTCATGTTATGCGTTTATGCTAAGAATATGCTCATGATATGCTTATGATTTATGCTAAGAATATACTTATGAATTGTGTTAAGAAGATGCTTATATTTATGTTAAGAACCATGTCATGTTAAATGTTTTTTTTATGCTTATGTTCTATGTTAAGAACCATGTCCTGTTAAATGTTCATATGATTATGTTTTATGTGACGTATGGATTTTAGTGAGTAGGAAAGGGTCTTACTAAGCCTGTGTGCTTATAGTCTTATTTTCTTATACCGTAGATCAAGCAAGAGGGTACTAAGGGAAGCAGCAGGAGGGGCAAGAGCGTGTGTGTGGCAGTGACATGGCAAAGGATTCTTCTATTTATATTGATTGCATGTCTTGTGTTTTGAAATGCCTCATTAGGTTCTATGCTATACCTATGTTAGTATGCCTAAAGAATAACTTACTCTTATGATGCTTATGGATAAGTTACTTGCTACTTATGATGCTCATGGATAAGTTACTTGCTACTTATGATGCTTATGGATAAGTTATGGAATGTTTAGATCATGATGCTACGTATGCGGTTAATATGCTAAGTTACAATGTCACCATGTTCATGAATGATAGTTAAGGTATATATACATGATTCAAGTATTAGTTGCATGGTTAAATGCATGTGTAATAAGTTTAAAGAAAAAAATTATTCTGCTGCATTAAGATGTTCATATGCCTATGTATGTTAGCGTAACGCCGCCTCTCGCCACACCGTAGGGTGTGGGGGAAAAGGCGGGCGTTACACATGGACTCACTTAAACAAATGAGCTCAATATCTCATACTGACTCATTTGAGCATGGCATGCATTATAGCAGTCTTACTGGATCAAGGGGCCCACAGATATCACTCCCGTCATATGAGAGGGATAGATCTCATCTACATCACTCACATCCCTCCACATAATTCATTATATATCCAGCGATCGCCTTTATAGTCCACCCTATTACGGGTGACATTTGACAATTTCAAAGTACATAACTCCTTATGTATGGAACGTAGTGACTTCAGATCTAAGGACTATTCATACTAATAGTCACATGAGAAAGTTTATGACACTAATATGACAATCTATGAAACTTTGTCATGGCGGGACAATTCAGTACACATTCTCTAATGTATACCCATGTATCAACTTGATATTACATATCCATGACTTGTGAGCTCAAGTCATCTATTGACCTACATGCTAGTCTCCATGCATTAATATTGTCCTTGAATATTAATGCTTGACTAGGAATGATTTAGTGTAGTGTTCTCTACATTATCTCACTATCGATTCAACCAATCGATATGATGTAGATAAGAACCTATTACCCAAGGACATTATTATACTTAGTTATTTGACACAAGTATAAAGTAAGTATAATAACCTAACATGCTTTATTAAGGATAGAATATGATACAAAACGTTCCTAGTCAATCATCACATAATTGGCTCTAGGGATTCAACTAACAAATAAGTCAGGTGCATAGATATAAGATAAGTTACCAGGTCAGGTGCATAAAATAAGTCAACACATCAGCCCTATCAAGTAGGGGAAGTCAGATCATAAGACTCATAATACAATGCTAGTCTATGAGGATGGGCCAGGATGCCAAAACGAGTCGGGCTGCCATGAGAGGAACATCGCCATCATCTCCTCATGTCAAGCCTGATGGACATCCATCTGCTCAATATGATGAGCCCCCATCTCCTCTGGAAGGCTATGGACCTCCATCTCTATCCATGTAAGGCGTTGGTCTGTAGTCATCGGAGGGGGTGGTGGCGGAGACTCTCGCAGCTGCTCTTCGATCTCGGTGGTGAGATCGGCTACATGAATGTCCACCTCGTCATCTGAGTCGATCTGGGGTGGAACACCTCGTCATCTCCAAGAAATGACCCCGGTGGTCGAGATATCTACAGCATCTAGGGAAGCGTTCCTATTTCCTAGTTCGTCAAACTCGATCATCGTGATGATCTCTCTGGCAGAAACATCATGACCATAATGGTGAAAGAGTGTGCTTAGAATGTGATAGTAGGGGGTCCGCACTCTAGAGTTAGTGGAGATGGTAGACGCATAGATGATCGTCTGGAATATGTGTAGACCAATGTCATGCCCAGATGATGGATCATCACGTAAAGTAGGAACGAGTGAAAGGGACGCATAACCGCTACATCCCGCGAAGTCTGAGGAAGAATGCAGCGAACTAGGGCTCAGTAGAGGGCATAGTCCTGGATGCGTAGATCCACGGATCAAAATTTCTGAACCGTTGGATCTCTCTCATGTCTAAAAAAATAAGAGTGAAGAAGGTCAAGGGTAATGTGAGAGAAAGGGGTAGGAAAGGGAAGATCTTTATGAGGATAACAAGAGAAGGTGGACTGAGAGGGTCTAGTCCATGAAATCTAGTAATTAAAGAAGGAGAGAAGGTAAGTGGCAGGGTCTGGATATGAGTATGGTAGCAGTAATCATCAACTTTGACCAAGTTGTCATAGAACTCGGCACACAAGGTCGTTGTTCCGGAAGAAATCACCGTTGATGGCCAGTCACCGAGGTTTTGCCCACGTAGAATTCTCCGTGGAGGGGAGGAATTTTTCGCCCTGCAAGATTAACACGAGTGTTAGGGGACACGCCAAAAGTTGTCCGGCGGAGTCCACTCCGACGCTCAAGTCAGGATCTTGATGGAAAATGAATGCAACTTGGAAGGAGAAAAGTACTAAGTAAGGACAGTGCCTAACCCCCTTACTGGAGGGGCTGAACTACCTTTTATACCGTTGGAGGTAGACTAGGCATGCTCCCTCGATTTGTGCCACGTCCCCATGATTTGAGCCACGTTGCCCCCCTCTTTCGACGGTTACTGGATAACTTTTGAAATAGTCTGCACCATTATTACGCTTCGACCTATTGTGATAGTTAAGGGTCGTGATGACTCATTATAACGGGGATGCTTATCCGTAAACAAGGAGGGGGGTCAGTACTTGAGGTCGGTCGTCACTGGGCTCCGCGTCCCGAGGTGATCTCGAGGTCTTTTAGCCCAAGTGAGAGCGAGCGCTGCAAATCCCAAGGTGCTCTCGGGGCCCAACCACTCGGGTGATCCCGGGGAGTCTTCTAGCTGACCCTCCCGGGCGCGTCCCTTAAAGGGGGGTCCCGAGGGCCGGGTCGCTTCACTCTGATATGTCGTGCCACGCAGCTTCTTCATCCCCCGTGCTTACCCCAGGCTATTCAAACCTATCACAAGTCCCCCTTCAAGTCTGATCGAAATAAGTGTGACTGACTGATCAGACTAATATAAAGATGAAGAAACTAAACTTTTGCAGGCCTTCATCTTCCTTACTACTCCTGTAGTAGTTATGCGGGGCCCTTGGATTATAATCTTCATTCCGAGTTTCGTACCATCGTGGCCGACTAGGTAGTGAAGCGCATGCAGCAGGGCTTCCACGGGGCTGAAGAAGGACTAGCATTAACCCCCCCCCCCCATGCTGACCCGCAATTGTAAGTGTCGGCCGAGCTAGAGAGGGGTTTTCTCCTGAGGACCTGAGTTTGTGGGGCCCTATCTTCACCAGGGGTCAAGCCCTATTGTAGCAATTTTGCATTAATGCGATCATTTTTACTATTTCTCGGGTATGTGCCTTTGCTTGATGTGTCTCATGCCTTTGCTTTACAGACTTAACGAATGGGAAGGTAGTTGTTTGTTTCGAGGTTGATTCTAGGTGTGGAACCCTCGACGATTCTACAGGTCAAAGTTTCATGCCTGCATTTATGTCCATGGCGGGCCCCCGTCGATATTTCCTTCTAGAGTATGCGGGTGGCACCCGAACCTTCGCCTCCGCATTATACGCAATCTTATTAAATGGACTCGTAAAGTGTCACGGGTTCCTAGGTGCAGCATGGGCGCGTTTGTCGAAACGAAGCCTCAGCGTTTGTTGTTGTTCGTGCGTCCTCCCTGCATTAAATACACGGAGAGGCAGCCATCAATATAAATATGGGGAGAGGGTTGCACCATCTCCTTCATCCCTTCTGTCTTCCTTCTTCCTTCTGGCGTGAAGCCACCACTCTTCCCTTCACCCTCGTCGGTGTCCATAATGCCTAACGCCGGAGATGCAGTAGTGTTCTTGGTTGAGGGCCCCCTTAGAGGTAGAGGCTTTTGTATTGTTATCCTCGACGGGTAGCATGGTGGAGATGATGTTCAGGGTCTCGTTGAAGATCCTGGAGGATGTGGGACTCCTAGGTTATTTGAGGAGTTCAGAAAAGATATTACATGGTCCGCCAAGGAGCATGGAGGAGATGACTCATCCTGCTGATCACCTCCCCCTAGTTAGCCCATGGCGATGCGCCAGCAAACGTCATCTTCTTCCGAATCCTCATTTTCCCCATGTTTTGGGCGGAGGATGGTGTTTGTGAGAATCACCATCATCAAGAGCGGAGGGGCTACAGCAGCTGGATTTTCTCTTTCTCTTTCTTCTTTTCGTTGATCCTATATCTGAAGAGAAATTGCCATGGCTGCCCTCCCCTCCTATTAAGGCAACTCTTCTTTGCGTCTTTATATGCTCCGGAGAGAAATTGCAACCGTTGTTTCCTATCCTCTTCCTCCTGAACGTTGTATTGGATTCATCTTTGCGGGAAGAGGGGGTCGGAGCCT
The DNA here is from genome assembly GCA_024364735.1 of Boesenbergia rotunda. NCBI lineage: Eukaryota > Viridiplantae > Streptophyta > Magnoliopsida > Zingiberales > Zingiberaceae > Boesenbergia > Boesenbergia rotunda. The sequence goes on along the minus strand of JAGFNQ010001810.1, from coordinate 168,257 downwards.
TCAGATGGGGTTGAACTACCCATGTGTTACCTCAGGCGTGCTCCTCCATCACTGACTACTCGCGTGGAGTACCCAGAAGGTGGAAAAAAGATTCGAGGACCATGCCGACGGGCTTCCCCGCGCTACGTATTTGGAAGGTAGTTCCGAGCCTAGCGACCCTGCAGGAATGCAGCTGTAGAGAAAAAAGGCCCAAGTAGAAGAGTGTTTTCTTTCACGAAATATTTCAATTGTATCTTGATAATTCTCTGAGATGTTGACCTCTATGTGTTTTTCATATAAATAAAGCAATATTATTTGTTACCCCGTGCATGTGTATCCCTGGATTATCCTTCTGAGCATTTTGCTTATGTTTCCTTGGTCGGGTATGCCACTCTACCGTTGCTTCCGCAGCGCCCGCTTGTCCTGGGTGCTCGGGATATCATGAGGCACCCTGGTTTGTGTCCTTGGTGGGGAGTCTTGTTGGGTTTGGCTTGGCGGGTTTCCCTAGCGAATACTTGATCGTCCTTAAGAGACCACTCCATGTCTACGGATTAAAATTTAATCAGAATGGAGTCCCGTCTCCCAACGACCATCTCATTGTCGTATCGTTGGTACGAATTACACCTTCGCCAATCACAAAGATCGTGTCTTGTAATTCTCCTAACCAAATGCCACGAAAGAGACGACGAGTGGATCGCTGATTCTAGTGTTTATGGTCGGGGACCAATTAGTTAATTAATAACCATGATACAAAATCAAAATAATTAACTAATACACATGAAATGACGAGGCAAAACAATAAGGCACCAAAATAACAAAGGAGCTAAGAAGAGAATTATACCTTTCCCTTTACCTCGTAGCCTTCTACCTTATGTCCCTCCCCTCCCGGACGTTGTGTGGGCGACGAGCTACTGAGAACTGAGATCACCAAGATCTACCAATCATCTCTTCTCTTCACCTAGCCGAAACCCTAACTCCACCCAAAGGAGTTGCGCAGGTCACTTCTCCTCTTCCTTTGCGCCGTCGACCACCGTAAGCCACCCACGTCCAGCTGACCAACAGCAGACCTCAAGATGAACATGAAGAAGATGAAGAAGGAAAGAAAAGTACTTCTTCCTTACCTAAACTCACCGGAAAACTCCTTCCTCCTCTAGCTTGCGATGACGCCGACCAAGAATTGTTTCTCTTCTTCTCCATGCCGCTCGACCACCTTCCTTCCTTCTTCTTGCCGAGCCACAAAAGGAAGAGACTCCTCTTTCTTGTCCCTGTGTTCGCCGAACACCAAAAGTGAAGAAGAAGGGAAGAAAAAGAAGAGAGGAGCAAGAACTCCTCTCTTGTGCCGGGTGCCCTAGGAGAGAGAAGTGAGGGAGACGAGAGATGGTTTGGGTTGTGTTGATTAATTGGATTATTCTCCTTGGTTTAATGATCCCATGGGGTTTACATAGGGCTAAGGTAGGGACCATGAGGAGGAGTTGATCTTGGCCCACTAATGGATCTAAAACCAATCCATTAATTAAGATCCATTCCACTAAAGGATCTTAATTGAACTTCCTCACCAACCCCCATATTTTCATATGGGCTCCACTTATTATGAGTCATCCATCCCCCCCCCCCCCATTTTTAAGATATCGAATGTCCATCAATTAATTTAAATTACTGACAATTTAAATTAATTAACTTCTGGATCCTTGATTAGTACCACTCAACCTCATCATCATGTTGGATCAAATCCACCTGCAGGGTTTAACATGATGAACCTTTTGAGCTCATCATGGGGCATCATCATCCCGACTCACCAGGACACGGATTCCATCAATAATCAATGACACACCATATAATTAATATTATTTCCTAACTTACCGGGCGTATCGATCTAACAGAATAGATCTCGCCCATTGGTAAATCAAAGAAATAATAATTAATCATATGTGCCTGTTATTATATCGGGATTTAGGGATCATACTCCATAATAAAATCTGAGATCCAATTTAATTATCAAGTCAGTATAAATTGGATGATCTCTGGTTTTGGTCCTGCTCAATGCACACAAAGTACACTAGTGTAATTCTATGGTCAAGACCAACCACACCTAATTATACTCTAACCATCCCAATTGTTTGTCCTATTCCATCTCGGCTGTGAGCTTCTACTTATACTAGGCAATGGACTGATAACATGATCTTCCGTGTGTCACCACACACCATGTTATTTACAATACAAAGTAAAGGACTTTTATGCATATACTAATATAAACAAGCATCTAGTGTTGTTGTGATACTCTTTTCAAAATGAAGAATATCATATATATAAAAGAAGCAAGTCTTTTAGTATACACATCTAACAATCACCCACTTATACTCAAAGACTTTGTTGTTCTCTCACTGTCATACATCTGACTCCCATATCCTCCACATGCTGATCAAAATCTCTCGCCGGAAGGGCCTTAGTGAAAGCATCCGCCAGGTTGTCCTCTGATGCAATCTTGGCGACAACCACTTCTCCTCGCTTTACGATTTCTCGTATCAGGTGGTACTTGCACGCTATGTGTTTACTCACTTTATGGGCTCGTGGTTCCTTCGAGTTTGCAACTGCACCACTGTTGTCACAAAAGATTGTGATAGATCTAGGCTCTTGAGCCATACAGCTTCCTTAGCTACCTCTGAGGCTACTACATACTCAACTTCCATGGTGGAGTCCGCCACGCATTTCTGCTTGACACTCCTCCAAACAATGGCTCCACCTCCTAAAGTAAACACAAACCCGAGATAGACTTACTCTTGTCCCTGTCTGACTGGAAATCTGAATCCGTATAATCCACAGGGACTAATTGGTCTGCCCGATAAACCAGCATATAATCCCTAGTCCGTCATAGGTATTTCAATATATGCTTTAGCGCAGTCTAATGTCCCTGTCCAGGGTTACTTTGATATCTGCTGACCATGCCCGGGGCAAAATAGATATCTGGTCTCGTGCACAACATAGCATACACGAGGCTTCCTACTACCGATGCATAAGGAACCGCCTTCATTTCCTCTATCTCCTATGATGTTTTCTGACACATTTCCTTGGATAGAGGAACTCCATGTTTGAAGGGTAGAAAACTCTTCTTGGAGTTTTCCATGCTAAAACGAGTCAGGACAGTGTCAATAAATGAAGCTTGGGATAAGCACAACATCCTTTTCTAGCGATCCCTTATGACCTTGATCCCAAGGATGTGTACCGATTCTCCCAAGTCCTTCATATCAAACTATTTTGACAACCAAACCCTTACGTCTGATAACACTTTGACATTGTTTCCAATTAACAAAATGTCATCTACGTAAAGTACAAGAAACACCACTACGTTTTCGTCACACCTCTTATATACACATGATTCATCCGGGCTTTGAATAAATCCGTACGACTGGATTACCTAATCAAAGTGGATGTTCCAAGATCGCGAAGCTTGCTTTAATCCATAAATGGATCGATTAAGCTTGCATACTAGATGCTCTTTGCCCTTTTCAATGAACCCTTCTAGTTGCTTCATGTAGATGGTCTCCTCAAGACTTCCATTAAGGAAAGTTGTCTTGACGTCCATCTTCCATACCTCATAGTCCATATAAGCTATAATAGATAAGAGAATCCGGATAGACTTAAGCATGGCTACCGACGAAAAGGTCTCCTCATAATCGATACCCTCTTTCTGAGTGTACCCTTTCGCAACAAGCCTAGCTTTGAAGGTCTAACCCTTCCTGTCTGATCCTCTCTTTCTCTTGTACATCCACTTGCATCCAATGGCTTTTACACCATCAGGTGGTTCTACTAGCTACCAGACATCATTAGAATCCATAGATTCTATCTCAGAGTTCATTGTCTTTTGCCAAGAATCTACATCCTTATCTTGGAGGGTCTCATCATAGGTCCGGGGATCTGGTTCATGTTTACCAGAGACCAAGTCCAAAGACTCTCCCAAAAACATGAACCTTTCATGCTGTCTAACAACCCTCCAATTGCGACGAGGTACCACCTGTGTATCTTCTGTGACACGCGGTGCAGTGACTTGTGGTGTGTCCTCTTGTACAATTGATCCTAAGGTCGGAATGTCCCCTCTTAACTCTTCAAGAACTAGTCTACTCCTGGGCTTATGGTTCATCACATAGTCTTCTTCTAAAAATCTAGCATTCGTGCTAATGATTACCTTCTGATCCTTAGGACTATAGAATAGACCACCTTTCATTCCCTTAGGATAGCCCATAAACAAGCGTACTTCTGTATGAGACTCTAACTTATCAGTATCTCCCTTCAGCACATGTGCTGGGCTACCCCAAATCCGAATATGTTCTAGACTAGGCTTTCGCCCAGTCCACAATTCTATTGAAGTAGAAGGGACTGACTTAGATGGTACCATGTTCAGAATATATGCAGTCGTATCCAGAGCATATCCCCAGAATGAATTAGGTAAATCAGAGTAGCTCATCATTGACCTAACCATCTCCATAAGAGTCTTATTCCTTCATTCTGCAACTTCGTTCTATTAGGGCCTACCGGGTGCAGTCAGCAAGGACTGAATCCCAACCTCTGATAAGTATGTCCTAAACTCTCTGATAAGCACCATTTTATTGATTATTTTAATTGCTAAAATCCATGTTTGACCTATGTTTTTATTGCTTAATTGCGAAATTGCCCTAGGTTTTAGGATTTCCTCTTATTTTGGACTTAATTGTAAATTTACACATTTTTTGGATTATTTGGCCACTAATTTTCTGATATATTTTTGTAGGCATGAAAGGATCCTGGACCTAGAGTATATTGGGTCAAACTTGAGTCGAAAGTGAACCGGATCGAATTATCAAGCTTACGATTAATCCGTGCCGTCCGATTCAAGAGCGGCTAGATATGAGCCATCCGGGATGATCTGAAGCAATCTGAGCTAGGGTTAGGGTTGATCAAGCTCTATGATCAAGATCTGAAGGTTTCATTCCAATCAGAGCTCAATCAACCGTTGGATCAAGCAAGGAGGGCTCTAGATCGTCCATTCAAAGACTAAGTTGATCTGGACCATCCGTTGCAAATCTGGAGGATCCGAGCTACCATAAGGCAGATCCTGACCCCTGATCATCATCATTAAAGTTTGGCTCAAATCAGACCAAGATCAGCCGTTGGATTTTCTCAATTAAATCTGAGCCGTCCATTGGTTCCTATATAATCAGAAACGCTGCCCAGACTTCTCTTCATCGCGTCTCCGCCGTTTCTTCGTCTTCTTCATTTTTTCATCGAGTTCTTCAGCAATTTCTCTATCAAAGAGGCGCGGCCACTCAATCCTTCATTAGAACTAGTGCTAGGTCAGTGGAGAGAGTGCTCTGTGAAGTTTCCAGATCGGATTTTGCCCAAGATAGAGTTTCGTGAGGTTTCAGTGGCTCTGTCACTTGATTGCATCAATCTCAGTTGTTCACCATCTTCATTGCATCCGAGCTAGCTGGAGGGGTTCCCTGGAAGGCTCGGAGCATTCCCAAACCCTTATCGCAATCCACCACAGCTAGGTTGAAGCAATCGGTTGCTGTTTTCAGTTTGAGCATGGTTTGAATGGATTTGATCGCAGAGACGGATTTTCCACTGATTTGCTGAGCTTGCGGGTTCGAGGCTCACTCTTGCTTGACGACCAAGAAGCATTTGAGCTGAGGGAGTGATTGAGTTTAGTTTGCTTAGTTAATTTCATGTTTAGTAGCTGTAATTTGATTTCTTCACTTGTTTTGTTTCTGCATTTTGTTTCAGATTCGTTAACTTGGTTTAATGTATTGTTCTAGCTGTAATTTAGCTTTAAATCTTCAAGTAAGTAGTTAGCTAGCTAGTTTAGTTAATGTTTCACTTAATTTCAGTTGATTTCTTATTCTAATGCTTGCGTGCCAGTTTTTGGATGCTGCGTATCAGCTGTTTCTACTTGCGTATCAGATTTCTATTGAGTTCTTGCATTTGTTCCAAGCTTGATGTAGTTTACTTAATGAGTTTAAATCCTGTAGTTTAGTCTAGCTAAATAGCATTCGATTTAGCCTTGCACATCAGTTATTGTGAATCAACTTCATTTCTGAATTCTGATTTCCATTTCTGCAAATTGAGCTCGTTTCTGCAAATTCTGAATCATTTCTGCATTTTCTGTTTACAGCTCGTGTCTGAATTTTTGATTTCAGATCAGTAGAGAGGTTGCTTGATTAGTTAACTATTGAACATCAAACTCAGCTTGTTTTGAATCCGAATTTCTGCATTCATATCTTCATTCGGTGGCTTTGAATCCATTAGTTCATTCCCTGCATACAAGTGAACTGTGGTTACTGAGTTTGCAAATTTCTTGTGTTCAGTTTGCATCTGAGATTGATACCTGATGTTAACCCCACGGTTTGTAGACTTAAGTGTTGGAAGCAACCTCTTTCACAGTTAGCAATTTCTGATTTTTAAACCTTAGTTCAGCCATTCGATTGCACTTCTGCAGCTCGTAAGTGTAGCTTCAACGTTGGAGTTCCATTGCAAATTGAAGTCAATTGCTTTGTGTTAAATTGTTTCTGAACTTAAGTTCTCATATCTGTCTTAGGATTATGATTCTTGCATTTAGCATCAGTTTTTGGCACAGAAGTTGATCTCTTGCGTATCAAGTTGGCACCATCTCTGGAATTGGTTTAAAGAGAAGATTAAACCCATGATTCATGATTGTTGAGCTTTAATTCCTATAGTTAAACAACCATTTTAGTGTGCTATTCAGCTCTAGTTTAATTTGCTTCTCAGCAAGCTCATCTTTGAACTTTAAGCCTCACTTATACATATTAGTTTTTGGGTTGCTGAAATTTTGGATCAAGTGGGATTCGGAAATTACCCTTTTGTCCAATCGTTTAGATTGATGAGCATTGTTTTGATTCTCTTGCATTTGCATAAGACTTGCATTTGATTTCAGATTGTTTTCAGATTGGATTGAATTGCTTATTGGTTGAGTTTACCAATTGCTATTACCTAGTTTTAATTTGTCCAGCTAGGTCCTTGCGTTTCCTTGTGTTTTCATTTCCCAATTGCAACCAAAACCCAAAATTGATTCGAAACCCAAATTTACAAACGACACATAAACACAAGCTTGAATCATACAACGTCAACTAGTCCCGAGGAAAAATACGACCTGTGGCCCCTTTACTACGTTTTCAGATTTTGATTGCAAAAAGGGTTTCCAGTTATTCATTCACATCTAAATTTGGTAGACCCACATTCGTGAAAGACATAGTTTGGGTCTGTATCCAGTTATTCAGAATATATGCAGTCGTATCCAGAGCATATCCCCAGAATGAATTAGGTAAATCAGAGTAGCTCATCATTGACCTAACCATCTCCATAAGAGTCTTATTCCTTCATTCTGCAACTTCGTTCTGTTGGGGCCTACCGGGTGCAGTCAGCAAGGACTGAATCCCAACCTCTGATAAGTATGTCCTAAACTCTCCAAAGAGGTACTCTCCACCACGATCTGATCGTAGTGTCTTGATACCTTTACCCTGATGCTTTTCCACATCAGCCTTGAACTCTTTGAACTTATCAAAGCATTCAGACTTGTGGTGCATCAGGTAAATGTATCCATACCTTAAATAATCGTCAATGAAAGTGACGAAGTATTCAAAGCCACCTCTAGCCTGGATTGACATAGGACCACACAAATCAGAAAAAATAAGTTCTACTACATCTTTGGCCCTATACCCCTTAGCCTTGAAAGGCCTCTTGGTTATCTTACCTTCCAAGCAAGACTCACAGGTTGGGAAGTCTTCCACCACCAATGAACCCAAGGGCCCATCGGCTATCAACCTCTGAATCCTACTAAGGTTAATATGACCAAGCCTAAGGTGCCAATGATACATCTGATTCATTTTAGAAGGTTCCTTTCTCTTATTTAGGTTAGATGATGAGCTATTGACCTCGGTTTGCATCATGGTAGTCTTTGGTTCTAGAGTGAACAGATTGCCAACCATAGTACCCGAACAGATAATCTCTCTATTTCTCTTTATAACAACTCTGTTATTAAAAGCAATAGAATATCCATCTTTTATTAACTTAAAAACTGAAATTATATTCTTTCTAAATGAGGGTACATATAAGCAATCTCTCAGAACCAACACTTTATTTCTCTCAAAAGATAAATAAAAATCTCCCACTGCAACTGCTGTCACCTCCATAGCATTGCCCATGTAGACCACGATTTCCCCATCAGCTAACCGTTGAGTTTTCTGGAACCCCTGCAAAGTATTGCAGACATGGTCAGTGCCTCCTGTATCTACACACCAGGTACTGATAGATAGCACCGCTCAACATGTTTCAACGACTAAGCACGAAGAAATACCTTTGTCTTGATGACGGGGACAGTTCGCCTTCTACTGTCCAGTTTGCTTACAGGTGAAGCACTTCCTTTCGACTTCTTCACGCCAGTCCGTGGTTCTTGCGATCCAGCTGCCTTCTTAAACCCACCTTGTTTCTTCTTCTTCCTACCTTTCGGCACAGAAGCAGAAACCTTTTGAATTACTAACGCCTGCGAACTCTGACGAAACAACCCCTCTACCGCCTGGAGTTCTCCCAGGAGTTCCCCCAATGTATACTCATGCTTATTCATGTTATAGTTAAGTCGGAACTGCTCAAAACTCCTAGGCAGAGATTGGAGTATTATATCAACCTGGGTTTCCTTGTCGATTTGTCCTCCAAGAACCTTAATCTCATTGAGGTGGGCCATCATTTTCAGGACATGATCCCTAACGGGTGTCCCTTCGACCATAGTAGTCGTCATCAGGTTCTTCATCGGAACCTGCCTGGCTGCCCGATTCTGGTGCCCGAAGAGCTCCTTGAGGTTTAGCATCATATCAGCAGCAGTGGGCATGACCTGATGCTGATGTTGCAATACATTTGACATAGATACCAAAATGTAGCACCGCGCCATCTCATCAGCCTTAACCCATCGCTTATAACGCTCCCTCTGCTCTTCACCAGATTTCTTGCCAGGTTTTTCAGGATAGTCTTCAGAGAGTACAAATTTGTACTCTTCAGCTGTAAGGACAATGTCAAGGTTTCTTTTCCAGTCAATGTAATTGGGTCCAGTAAGTTTGTTCTCCTTAAGTATGGTAGCTAGTGGGTTAAAGGCCATTTTGAAAATCCTGAGAATCATAACACACACTACTTTAGAATTCGAAAATGAATTGATTCCTCAAAACAATAAATTTTTCGAAATCAACCAACACCTCAAACATCGAGAAATCGCATGCCACGTTAGTGTGGACGTATATGAACTCTACATTCGTTAGAGAAGGTTTTACCCATCAATCATACTATCTTGTCAACCTAACTTTTTGACAAGTAAAATTAATAGTTGGTTCACTTCGGCCCTACAAATTATTAGTAGTCACTCAGTTGGGGAGGATACTAATATTTGTATCTAAGTGTTTACCATTACACGGCACTAAGAGAATTATTTATGATTATGTGCCTTCCGTTGGGGAAGTACACACGCTCTTCAATAATTCCCTATAATCTTTTCTGATCTTATGATCCGCAAAACAAGCCTATCCGTTATGGAGGAAGGCACTCAGAGCCAAGGCGTGGGCTTGTTCGCATCACATGCCAGATTGTAATAGAGGCCACGAGACCCTTAGGGTCCCTCTCCCTCTTAGTAATTTAGTTTGAGGAATTTTAACAAGCACACACACACGACATGCACATAACCAACATAAAGAAAATAGAAAATCCTAGATTCTCCAACTTTTCATGGCCTTGGTCTCCAATGCGCCTCAAGTCGTGTCGTCGCCTCGTCCGCTCCTCCCTTCCTTATGCGCAAGCCACCTTGAGGGATCTCCGATCCGAAATGACTAGCTAATTATTTACATCATCGATCCTATACTCCACGAAGGAGTGTACACGAAAATTAGATCGAAAGGAAAATAATGAGCTCGGCTAAACATGTGTCGTATTTAATTACAAAAATTAAATACTACCTAACCTCGTCAACCTCGAGGATTAATTAATTTACAAGAATAGCACAACCATCACATACATTAATTTGGCCATGATAAGTTGGAATCTAGTGCCTGTAACACAAAGTTAGCCTACGCACATCCACATATCATCCAGCAAAATAAAATATATGAAAAAGTGCAAAAATTAACCAATCCTAAACACACAAAACCGGAAACCTCAACTCTGATACCAATTGTTGGGTATGGCTTGGCGGGTTTCCCTAGCGAATACTTGGTCATTCTTGAGAGACCTCTCCATGTCTACAGATTAAAATTTAATCCGAATGGAGTCCCATCTCCCAATGACCATCTCGTCGTCGTATCATTCGGTATGAATTACAACTTGGCCAATCGCAAAGATCGTGCCTTGTAATTCTCCTAACCAAACGACCGCGGAAGAGACGATGAGTGGATCGCCGGTTCTTATGTTTAAGGTTGGGGTCCAATTAGTTAATTATTAACCACAATACAAAATCAAAATAATTAACTAATACATATGAAATGATGTAGCAAAACAATAAGGCACCAAAAGAACAAAAGGAGCTAAGGGAGAGAATTATACATTTCCCTTTACCTCGTAGCCTTCTACCTTATGTCCCTCCCCTCCCAGACATCGTGTGGGCGACGAGCTACCGAGAATCGAGATCACCAAGAGATTCTACCAATCACCTCTTCTCTTCACCTAGCCGAAACCCTAACTCCACCCAAAGGAGTTGCGCCGGGCACTTCTTCCTCTTCCTTTGCGCCGCCAGTCACTGTGAGCCACCCACGTCCAGCTGACCAACAGCAGACCTCAAGAGGAACGTGAAGAAGATGAAGAAGGAAAGAAAAGTCCTTCTTCCTTACCCAAACTCTCTGGAAAACTCCCTCCTCCTCTAGCTTGTGGCGGCGCCGACCAAGAGGAGTTTCTCTTCTTCTCCACGCCGCCCGACCACCTTCCTTCCTTCTTCTTGCTGAGCCACAGAAGGAAGAGACTCCTCTTTCTTGTCCCTGTGTTCGCTGAGCACCAAAAGTGAAGAAGAAGGGAAGAAAAAGAAGAGAGGAGGAGGAACTCCTCTCATGCGTCGGGTGCGCTAGGAGAGAGAAGTGAGGGAGAGGAGAGATGGTTTCGGTTGTGGTGATTAATAGGATTATTCTCCTTGGTTTCATGCTCCCAGGGGGTTTATATAAGGCTAAGGTAGGGACCAAGAGGAGAGTTGGATCTTGGCCCACTAATGGATCTAAAACCAATCCATTAATTAAGATCCATTCCACTAAAGGATCTTAATTGAACTTCCTCACTGACACCCATATTTTCATATGGGCTCCACTTATTATGAGTCATCCATCCCCCCGTATTTAAGATATTGAATGCCAGTCAATTAATTTAAATTACTAACAATTTAAATTAATTAACTTCTGGATCCTTGATTAGTACCACTCAACCTCATCATCATGTTGGATCAAATCCACCTGCAGGGTTTAACATGATGAACCTTTTGAGCTCATCAAGGGGGCATCATAATCCAGACTCACCAGGACACGAATTCCGTCAATAATCAATGACATACCATATAATTAATATTATTTCCCAACTTACCGAGCCTATCGATATAACAGAATAGATCTCGCCCATTGGTAAATCAAAAAAATAATAATTAATCATATGTACCCGTTATTATATCGGGATTTAGTGATTGTACTCCATAATAAAATCTGTGATCTAATCCAATTATCAAGACAGTACAAATTGGATGATCTCTGGTTTTGGTCCTGCTCAATGCAAACAATGTACACTAGTGTAATTCTATGGTTAAGACCAACCACAGCTAATTACACTACAACCATCCCAATGGTTTGTCCAATTCCATCTTGGCTGTGAGTTTCTACTTATACTAGGGAATGGACTGATAACATGATCTTTCGTGTGCCACCACACATCATGTTATCTAGAATGCAAAGTAAAAGACTTTTATACATGTACTAATATAAACAAGCATCTAGTGTTGTTGTGATTATCTTTTCAAAATGAAGATGATCATATATATAAAAGAAGTAAGTCTTTTAGTATACACATCTAACAAGTCTGTAACAACTCGGACCAAGCCTAGGTATCCCGGGCATCGGCTGCACCATGAGGTATGTAGGGTTTTGGGTACTTGGTCGGGCGTGTACATCCCGGACCAAGCCTAAGTACCTCGGGCATCGGCTGCACCGTGAGGTATTAGGATTTTGGGTACTTGGTCGGGCGTGTACAACTCGGACCAAGTTTAAGTAGCCCGGGCATCGGCTATACCGCGATGTATTAGGGTTTTGGGTACTTGGTCGGGCGTGTACATCTCGAACCAAGCCTAAGTACCCCCGGGCATCGGCTGCACTACGAGGTATTAGGGTTTTGGGTACTTGGTTGGGCGTGTACATCTCAGACCAAGCCTAAGTACCCCGGGCATTGGCTTCACCGCGAGGTATTAGGGTTTTGGGTACTTGGTGGGCGTGTACATCCCCGACCAACCATAAGTACCTCGGGCATCGATTGCACCGCGAGGTATTAGCATTTTGGGTACTTGGTCGGGCGTGTACATCCCGGACCAAGTCTAAGTACCCCGGGCATCGGCTTCTTCCCGAGGTATTAGGGTTCTGGGTACATGGTCGGGCATGTACATCCCGGACCAAGCCTAAGTACCCCAGGCATCGGCTGACCCGTGAGGGATTAGGGTTTTAGGTACTTGGTCGGGCGTGTACATCCCGGACCAAGCCTAAGTTCCTCGGGCATCGACTGCACCGTGAGGCATTAGGGTTTTAGGTACTTGGTCGGGCGTGTACATCCTGGACCAAGCCTAAGTACCCCGGGCATCGGCTGCACCGCGAGGTATTAGGGTTTTGGTTACTTGGTCGGGCGTGTACATCCCAGACCAAGCCTAAGTACCCCGGGCATCTGCTGCACCGTGAGATATTAGGGTTTTGGGTACTTGGTTGGGCGTGTACATCCCGGACCAAGCCTAAGTACCCCGGGCATCGGCTGCACCACGAGGTATTAGGGTTTTGAATTCTTCAGTAGGGCGTTGAGATTTTGAGGAAAGAATCTCCCTTTATTACTTGATTTTGCTCTGAGACCATAAAGATACACAGACAGACACACCAGATATAATGCAAGTCTTACCGGGACTAGAAGGGTCCGAGACTGCTGCTGGGCCCGGACCTTCCGAGTTTTTGTCCTTCTCCTTCTGTGCATAACCTCCTTCAACTAGTCTTCCAGGCCCCTCAGGTTCTTCCGAGACTCAGTTCTGACCTCTCCGCTATAACACCGCCGAGACACTAACTAGTCCCCTCGGACTTCAACCACCTGGTCGCCTACCGAGAACTTTATCTTCTGGTGGTAAACAGAGACCACCGCTTGGAAAGTGCTAAGCATCGGGCGGCCCAGGATGGCATTGTAGGAGGAGGGCGCATCCAAGAAAGGAGTCCTTCGGGTTCCTTCAAGTCTGTGGCTGCCCAACGAGAGTGACAAGGTGATTTGCCCTATCGGCTGTACTAGATACCCTGTGAAACCAAATAGTGGGGTCATGACCGGGAGCAGTTCATCCTCATCGATCTGCATCTGGTCCCAAGCCTCCTTGTACAGGATGTTCATGGAACTCCCCGTATCTACGAAGATGCCCTTCACCTCATAGTTGGCGATGCGAGCTACGATCACTAAGGCGTCCTCATGGGGAGCTTCCACTTCTTCAAGGTCGGATGGCCCAAAAGATATTGTAGGGCCTGGCTCTTGGCTTCGGCTTGTCCCAATGGAGTAGTTTTCCAATCGCCGGGTATATGATTTCCTTGCCCGGTTGGAGTCCCCTCCAGTAGGTCCTCCGAAGATGACTCCCACATGGCCTGAGGGCAGACCACGCATGGGGGCCTTAGTTTTCTAGGGGTCTCCTTCTAAGGAGAGAGATCTTCGGGGTGGGGCCCCTACTCCTACCTCGCGATCGTAACCGAGACTGATGTCAGGCCTCGTTTTCCCCGGCATGCTGTCATTGAGGAGAAAAGCTTCGCCTTGGCGACCTTCTGCGATACCCTAACATATTCCACTTTCTTCGAAGTTTGGTGTTTTCCTCCTCGCCGAACATCTTCTTCAAGGCGTGGCACTCCTCAGTGGAATGTGTCGAGCTGCCATGGTAACTACAGTACCTTGGTGATGGCTTCGGCTGCTTGGTGTCTACCGTCTCAACCAGCCGGCGCCTACCAGCTCACTGGTCCTTCCCAAGGTGAAGGTCTTTTTCCCGAGCTGGGGCCGGGGGCTCCCTCCTGTCTGATCGGGGAGCTGCCGGAGGGGGGTGCTCTGACTGGATCTTTACGACGGGCGTACTATACTTCTTCCACATTGACATGCTTGATGGAGCGCCCCAGCAAATCATTGAAACTAGCGGGGGGCTTCTTTACCAAGGATCGGAAGAAGTCCCCTTCAGCGAGCCCTTGGCTGCAGGCACTGATGAGTATCTCTGATGTTGCGCTGGCACGTCTTGCGCCACCTTATTGAATTGCTGGATGTATTCCTTGAGCGGCTCCTTAGGTTTATGCTTAAGGTGCTGGTGAAATGGTGGAGGAAGGCGGTTTTAAACTCTGTGAAAGAGTTGATGGAACCTTGCAGTAGCCTCTGGAACCACCGCTGAGCTGCTCCGGACAGGGTGTTTAGGAACACCCTGCGCTTCACACCATCAGTATACTGGTGCAGGAGAGCAGCATTCTCAAATTTGCATACATGGTCCTCTGGATCCATCTTCCCATCATAATCGGGGATCCCCAGCCCGCGGAACTGCTTTGGCATGGGGTCCTCGACAATCTCAGACGAGAAAGGTGTAGAGGGAACCTTATGGGAGGTCTTGGATGCATCCGTCTTCCCCTGTCCCTCTCCGTGCCTTTGGGCGCTGGAGGCCACCGAGTGGGCTTTCTCAATGTCTCCGGGAGACTCTCTTTGGGGTCCCAGGGCCGCTCCGTCCCGTCGACCCACCGGGGTGACGATCTCCTCGAATGCGAGACGGAGACTCTGGGGATCTCCGCCCTCGCCGAATCCCCTTGTTGCGAG
The DNA here is from genome assembly GCA_024364735.1 of Boesenbergia rotunda. NCBI lineage: Eukaryota > Viridiplantae > Streptophyta > Magnoliopsida > Zingiberales > Zingiberaceae > Boesenbergia > Boesenbergia rotunda. Next base: position 153,233 of record JAGFNQ010001810.1, on the reverse strand, counting down.
GTAGCCTACTCGACTTGGTGTTGCTCCAGCGCCTCTTTAATGGCGTTGGCTACTAGGCGATCGAGTTCCTCTCTTTTAAGGACAAGGGATTGTCCCTCCGGTCCTGCCATTGGTGCTCCCTCAAGTGCTTTGCTAGTTTCCCACAGACGGCGCCAAATTTGTTACGGAAGGAATCGTCGTCGATGGCCAGTCACTGAGGATTTGCCCACATAGAAGTCTCTGTGGAAGGAAGGAATTCTTCGCCCTGCGAGATTAACATGAGCGTTAGGGGGCACGCCAAAAGTTGTCCGGCGGAGTCCACTCCGATGCTCAAGTCAGGATCTTGATGGAAAATGAAGGTGATTGGGAAGGAGAATAGTACTAAGTAAGGACAGTGCCTAACCCCCTTACCGGAGGGGTTGAACTACCTTTTATACCGATGGAGGTAGACTAGGCATGCTCCCTCGATCTGTGCCATGTCTCCACGATTTGGGCCACGTTGCCCCCCTCTTTCGGCGGTTACTGGATAGCTTATGAAACAGTCAGCGCTGTTATTACGCTTCGACCCGTTGCGTTATTTAAGCATCGTGATGACTCCTTATAATAGGGATGCTTATTCGTAAAAAAGGAGGGGGGGTCAGTACTTGAGGCCGGTCGTCACTGGGTCTCCGCCTCCCGAGGTGATCTCGGGGTCTTTTGGCCCGGGTGAGCGCGAGCGCTGCAAATCCCGAGGTGCTCTCAGGGCCCAACCACTCGGGGTGATCCCGGGGAGTCTTCTAGCTGACCCTCCCAGGCACGTCCCCCAAAGGGGGGTCCCGAGGCCCAGGTCACTTCGCTCCGATGTCCCGCACCATGCAACTTCTTCATCCCCCGTGCTTACCCCGGGCTATTCAACCCTATCAGTCGCGTTAATAGAATGATTACAGTATACTAGTCGTTCTAGTTGGTAGTAGATAATGACGTCAATAGCTGTAGGACAGGATTGGGTAAAGAATCCCCTATTCAGATAGCATATTTTTATAGGCTTATATGTGGTGGTAGCAAATTTATTGCAATGAGCTAGTGTAGGGAACCTAGGGTCAGGGCTAGGTTCGGTATCGGGGTCGGTCTCACGACGTTTGCTAATGATCAAAAGTTGAAACAATTAATAATAAAAAAAGAATAATAATAAACTTTAATAAACGTACCGAGGAGGCATTGTAGGAGAAGAAGAAGGGAACACTTGGAATGCTTGAAGGAAACCTTTACGAGGGAGGGAGTAGTTTGAGTTGGGTGTGGAATGGATGCCATGGGCAAGGGTTTATATAACCCTTCCCGGGCGCCCATGAGGGCTACGAGGTGCCCGTGACAGAGGCTTAGGCGCCCGTGAAGGTCTCGGGCGCCTGAGTTCAGATTTGACTCAGAAGTGCATCTTTTGACTGCCTCATTCGATGGGATAGCGTTGGGCGCCCGTGAGGGCCTCGGGCTCCCGATTTGACCAATATTTAACCAGGCAAAGTTTATTTCAATCAAGTCCTAGGTTCCAATGTAGTTATATTCAATACTTAGTTTGATTAACAACAATGGGTTATTAAATTTGACAAAGTTAAATTTGAATTTTGAAAATATTAAATTAAATTTTAATTTAGAAAATATTAGTTGAATTTTAATTTTAAAATATTAAGTTGAATTTTAATTTAGAAAATATTAAGTTGAATTTTAATTTTAAAAATATTAAGTTGAATTTTAATTTTGAAAATATTAAGTTGAATTTTAATTCTGGTTGGTTGGGTTGGACTACAATATTAGGTCCTAGATATCTCACCCAATTCTAGTGACAAAATAGGTTTTCTTATCTGTTTTGTATGATGTATTATTTTAAACTTTTGATTTTATGTTAATTCTATGATTTAATTGAAGCTTGTGTTAGATTTAAGTTTAACAAATAGTAATTTAAAAGTGAGTTTCGATAATTAGCTTCCAAATCTTGGCGAGGCACAGAGGTCTTCTCTGGCCATAGCCTTATTGGATCAACAACCCTTTCCTAGACAAAGCCTTTTAAAGAAAGATCATTTTCAAATTACTTTTTGAGACACTCTAGTCTAACTAGCTTAGGATTTGGAGAAGTAGCTTCGGCTAGTTCCATCGGACTAAACAGACCAAATAGGGTACGCCTTACCCTACCTGACTCCTTAGACAGGCTTCCCTAACGTACTATCATCTCACCTCATCCTAATACTATGTTGTTCAAATTTCAATTAAGTCTGATCCTTAACTAATCATTCCTAAGTCTAAGCAGAACAATATTGAAAATAAATAAATAAACAAACATCAAGCAATAATTCAAGAAAAGAAAAAAATCATCTAAGTACAAAAATGGTTTTATATTGGCTCCTCCTGGACTGAAGCCTCGATATGGGCTAGGCAAGATGTGAATCTTGTCCTTGGGGATCCAATATTGGTTTGGTCCAGCTTGTTTGTTCAAACTCAGCTTAGGGACCCATGCTTGGACTCGGGTTATAGATTGGTTCAATACAGAGTAGTAAGATCTGTATCGTGAGTTGGTTCCATAGCCAAGTCCGGATCGATTTAGAACTGACTTCTGTTTTCCAAGAATCATGTCAAGATTCTTGGAATCCAAAGTGAACCGTTCTAATGCGACTCTGAGTTCCTTGACTTGAGTTTTCAAGGAGGAATTCTCTTCCTCAAGCTTTTGAACTTGAGTTGAGTTCCCTTCTTGAACAGACTCAGTTAAGGAACTCGAGTTGACTTCCTCCTTCAGGATTTTGACTTCTTGTCGGAGGGTTTCAACCCGAACGTTAGCTTTTACCAACTTGCGAGATAGATATGAAATTAAATCGTAAAGCTGCGATTCGGGATAGCCTCTTACCGTTATTCGTCCGTCCTCCAGGATCGATAGCTTTCCGGTGCCGACGTCTTCTTCCAGTTCTGATTCATATTCGGAGTTGAGATCTTCCGAGGCGGTCAGTGCTAGAAGATTGGAGTACGAGGCCTCTTCTTCATCTTTCGAAGATGATTCGTCCCACGGGGCTTGTAGTACCTTCTTCCTCCGAGTTTTCTTGTTTTCTTTCTAGTTGGGACACTCCGATTTTATGTGGCCTTTCTTGTTGCACCCGTAATAGGTTACGTCGCTCTTCATTTTTTGGCTTGTGGAAGGTTCAGTTGGATCGTCCTTCTTTGGTGCAGTCTTCTTCTTTTGCTTTTGTTTCTTCTGCAACTTGTAGTAGTTGCGAGCCATCCGGACCAGTTTTGGATGATTGATTCCGTCATTGTCGGATTCCGAATCGAAATCTGACTCGAGTATCGATTGTAATTTTTCCTTTTTTGGTTTTCCTTGAGTTTTACCTGCAAATAAAGGCATACTTTTCTCGACCTGTGCAGTATTAGTTTGTTCATGTAACTCTAATTCGGAAAATAATTTATCATGTTTTATGTCTGAAAGGTTCCTAGGATCCTTGTAAGCATCTACCATAGATGGCCACAATGAGTTCCTTGGGAATGAGTTCAGGGTGTACCTTATTAGGTCACGGTTTTTCACCTTATGACCTATAGTGTGTAGTCCGTTCATTAGCTCCTGGATCCTTGCGTGGAGTTGTGTTGTTGTTTCCCCATCATGCAACTTGATGGTGTACAACTTATTGAGTAGAAAATCGTGTTTGCTGATCTGTGTATCCGATGTACCCTCGTGTAGCTCGATCAACTTGTTCCAAAGCTCCTTTGCACTGCTGAAGGGGCCGACGCGGTTGAGCTCTTCCTTGGTTAAGCCACATTGAAGCGTCTGCGTGGCTTTGGTGTTTGCTTCAATCTTCATTTTGAGTGGAGCGTCCCACTCTGAGTATCCTTGCACTTCACCTTGTGCATTTTTAGGAATCTCCAGTCCAGACTAGATGATGATCCACATGTCCACCGGAGTTTTCAGGTGGACCTCCATCCTACTCTTCCAGTAGGAGAAATCTTCTCCTGAGAAGAGTGGTGGTCTCGCGGTGCTATAGTCTTCTTGCATGGCCATAGAAATTTTTAAACTGAAAAAGAAGAAAAAAGCTTTGTTCAAAGACTAAGTCTTGGATTAGCAGTGTGGTATGAAAAAGAAAGAAAAATCGAGTGGTGATGCACCAACCTTGAATAACGAGAAATTCTCGAACGATAGAAATTTTACGAACGAAAAACAAATCCAAAATTACTCAATTGGTGGTTGCACTAAATTTGAGCCACCCGCTTTGATACCACTTGTGGGATCGTTTAGAATCGATAGACGGGGGGTGGATATCGCTGAAAATAAATTCGGATAAGTAAGAATAATGCGCAGCGGAAAATACAGCAATGCTAACTCCGTTGTTTTTACTTGGTTTAGAGTCTGTAACGGCTCCTACTTCAAGGCCCATGGTCCTTGACCATTTTTGTTGGGCAAGTCTATATTTTGAAAAAGGTATTACAAGATTTTAATTTACGAATATAGAATTGAAAAACAATTTGAAATTATACCGATGACCGGAAAGAAATCTGAAGAACGGAGCAGCAGGTCGTCGATCTTGAGCGTTGTCGATGCTTGGAACTCGAGCACGGAGGAAATGAACTGAGCGTTTGGGTGCTTGAGTTGAGAGAAGAGTTGTTTGGAAGCAGGGGTGAACCCCCTTTTATACTAGCGTCCAGGGCGCCTGTGTTGCTAGGGGTGCATGCCACGTCAGCCGATTTGGGCGCAAGCTTATCCGCAGACTCGGCCAACGTAAATCCCCCATCCAGGGCGCCTGGGACGTCTGGGGCGCCTAACTGCTCACGGGCTCCTCACATGATGACGTGGCAACCTGCCAACTCAGCTTCACAGCCACAGGAAGAAACCCCATCTGGGGAGCCTGTATCAACACAGGCGCCTGTGTTCTCAGGCGCCTGAGTCCTCTCAAGTGCCTGGGATGCTGAAACTCGAACCTCTTGCTCCTGCAACCAGGGTTAGTTCTAGAACAGCAGTGATAATAAAATCAAGTATAAATAACAGCCTACGCTGTCTTGGTTCTAACTTTGGGTTTCCAAATGAAACCCTAGGTCGAACCGATGCCTACTGTTCCCTCTTCCGGGGAACGCGTCCTCACCTACTCTACTCTGGAGAAGTTACCTTTCGCAAACCGACTCTTCCAGTTGGACTTTTGCTCGACCTTTGAGACTGCCGGATCTAAAGGCGTCCGTTCCTCGACCCGTCTCGACTTCTATTCGCAGCTCCCACCCGGCTAAGACTTCTGCCCGATCTTCCGGATCAGGACTTTGGTGCCCATTCCACGACTAGGACTTATTGCCCAACCCCCGGTCAGGTCTTCGGTGCCCAGTCCACGACCAGAACTTATTGCTCAACCCTGCAGGTTAAGACTTCGTGCCTAGCTTACCTAGGACTTTCCTGCACACTTAACATATTCATTAGATAACACCTTAACCTTAACATTGAACCCTTTGCCATTATCAAAACCTAGGTTCGATCTAGTGCTTCCGGCAGCAACATAAATGTCTCCCACTGCAACAGCCACCACCTCCGTAGCATTGCCCATGTAGACGATAACCTCTGCATCAACTAGTCATCGAGTTTCCTAGAACCCCTATAATGAATTGCAGACATGATCAATGGCTCCCGTATCTACACACCAGGTACTGGTAGATAACACCGCTAAACATGTTTCAACAACTAAACAAAAAGATATACCTTTATTTTGATGTTGAGGACAGTCCGCCTTCCAATATCCAGTCTGCTTGCACGTGAAACACTTGCTTTTCAACTTCTTCACACCAGCCCGAGGTCCCTGAGATCCTGCTGCTTTCTTTGCCCCACCATGTTTTTTCTTCTTCTTCTTGCCTTTCGGCATAGAAGTAGAAACCTTCTGAGCAACCAATGCATGAGCACTCTGACGAAAAAGTCCCTCTGCCGCCTGAAGTTCTGTCAGACGTTCCGCCAACGAATATATACGTTTGTTCATATTGTAGTTTAGGCGAAACTGCTCAAAACTCTTAGGCAGATACTGGAGAATGATATCGACCTAGGTTTCCCTATCGATCTCCGCTCCAAGGATTCCATCTCATTGAGATTTGCCATCATCCTAAGGACATGATCCCTTACGGGTGTCCCCTCAATCATGGTGGTCGTCATCATGTTCCTCATTGCCTCCTACCTAGCGGCCCGATTCTGATGTCCGAAGAGTTCTTTGAGATTGAACATCATACATAAGCAGTGAAAAAAGTCTGATGCTGATGTTGCAATACATTTGACAAAGAAGCCAAGATGTAACACCACGCCATCTCATCTACTTTAATCCACTTCTTATAGCGTTCCTTCTCCTCTTCATCAAAATTCTCGCTAGGTTTTTCAGGATAGAACACAAAAAATACAAACTTGTACTCCTCAGCAGTTAGGATAATGTCCAGGTTCCGTTTCCAATTAATGTAATTAGGGCCCGTAAGTTTATTTTCTTTAAGTATTACAGCTAGTGGGTTGAAAGCCATTTTAAAAATTTCCTAAGAATCATAACGATCACAAACTTTAGATTTCAAAAAATATTGATTCCTCAAACAATAAATTTTAAAATCAACCAACACCTCAAAACACCGAGAATATCGTATGCCACAATAGTGTAGACGTATAAGAATTCTACATTTGTAAGAGGAGGTTTTACCCATTAATTTTATTATCTTGTCAACCTAACTTTTTGATAAATAAAATTAATAGTTGGTTCCTCTTCAGCCCTACAAAATAATAGCAGTGACTCCAATGGGGAGGATACTAATATTTGCATCTAAGTGTTTACCATTACACGATACTAAGGAAAATATCTCGGATTATGTGTCATTGATGTGCAGCTATGGATTCAGAAATTCAGACCAAGGCAGATTTCAGCAACTTGGCAAAACCACAACTGCAGAATCTGCAGTTGCTGTAGGAACGTTGAAGAATTGCAGAAATTTCAGTAACTGCAGCTCTAGAAACTGATATAAAGCAAATGGAATGGAGCAAGCAAATCAAATGCAGCATTCAGCAACTCATGGTTCGAAAATAAATGAATGTGAAGCAGAAATAACTGAAACTACAGGGATTACAGTTAAATGGCAGCATGGGCATTCAGGAATGCAGAAATGAAGACTAAACGCTGATCAATTGGCCACTCACGCAAGGCAGATATGCTGTGTGTGAATGCAGTAATAAATTCAGAATTGTTCTTGATGCAGAGGTGAACTGCAAGAGTGCAGAAGCAATTTATTCAGAGATGAAATGAAGCAAGTGTTCAGGATTTAAGTTGATTTGCAGGAATGGTGATGGCAATTCAGACACAATTCAAATGCAAGTTATGGCAATTTAATCAGCTGTTGTAAACAACTGATATTAAGTCAGAAATAAATGGACACAGGAAGGGATGCAGATTTTAGAAATGAAGTGCAGGAATTCAGAAATGGAATTCAGATTTCAGAATTAAAGTTGGTACGCAATATCTGATGGGCCAAGCTAAAAACGAGTGCTAATCAGCTAGACTAAACTGCAAGATAAACTCATGAGGTAAAACTAAAGCGAGCTTGGAACTAAATTCAGGAACTCAATAGAAATCTGATACGCAAGTAGAGACAGTGATACGCAGCAACAAGAACTGGCACGCAAGCATTAAACACAGAAATAAACCGAAATTAAACACAACTATCCACTAGATAGGTTCCTTAACTACTCAACTTGAAGATTGAAGCTAAATTATAGCTAAACAATTAAGAAAACGAGATTAACCAAATCTGAAACGAACAACAGAACCGAAACTAGAGCAGTAACGAAAATTACAGCTACAAACGAAAATTTGCTATCTAAACTACTCCTCAACTCTCCTTAAGCTCAAATGCTTCTTGGTCGTCAAGCAAGAGTGAGCCTCGAACCCGCAAGCTCAGCAAACAATTGAGAAACAGCTCAACAATTCAAATCTAGCTCACACTCTGAACCAATCTGAATTTCAAATCGTTTTCCTCAATCTGGCATTGTCCAAGTGCGCGGATGGTGTGGGGATGATGCCGAACGCTCCAGGGAACCCCTCTGAATCGCTCGGGTGGATGAAGGATGGAGCAAAACCGAGATTGAAGCTGTAAATGACAGAGCTGCGGAGACCTCACAACAACTCTGTTTTGGCCAATTCGGAGCTGGAAATTCACCGTGAGCCTTCCCAATAGCCTAGCAATTGATCTATTAGAAGGATTGAGGGGTCGCGCCCCTTTGGATGAAGAAATCTAGCTAAAACATGGAGAAGAAACGAAGAAGACGACTGCTTGCGGCGGAGACGCGACAAAGGAGAAGGCTGCGTGTTTTTGATTAAATAGTAACAAATGGACGGCTCAGATTGATCGGAGGAGATCCAACGGTAGATCTTGGTCTGATTTGAGCCAAACTTTTATGATGATGATCTGGGGTCAGGATCGAGCTTGTGGTAGCTCGGATCCTCCAGATGTGCAACGAATGGTCCAGATCAACTCTATCTGTGAATGGACGCTCTAGAGCCCTCCTTGCTTGATCCAACGGTTGATTTAGCTCTGATTGGGATGAAACCTTCAGATCTTGATCATAGAGCTTGATCAACCCTAATCCTAGCTCGGATTGCTTCAGATCGTCTCGGATGGCTCAGATCTAACCGCTCTTGAATCGGACGGCCCGGATTAATCGTAGGCTTGATAATTCGATCCGGTTCACTTCCGACTCAAGTTTGACCCAATATGCCCTAGGTCCAGAATCCTTTCTTGCCTACAAAAATATATCAGAAAATTAGTGGCCAAATAACCCAAAAAATGTGTAATTTTGCAATTAAGTCCAAAATAAGATAAAGTTCCAAAACCTAGGGTAAAATCATAATTAAGCAATAAAAACATGGGTCAAACATGGATTTTAGCAATTAAAATAATCAATAAAATGGTGCTTATCAGTCATCTGATGGGAAAAATCACACGCTCCTAAATAACTTCATATTATCATGTCTGAACTAGTGATTCGCAGAACAAGCTCATCCGATATGGAGGAAGGCACTCAGAGCCAATGCGTAAGCTTGTTCGCATCACAAGTCAAATTAGTAATGGAGGTCATGGGACTCTTAGAATCCCTCTCCCACTTAGTTATTTATAATTGGGGAATTTTTATGCATGCACGACAAGCATATAAACTAAAAGCAATAAACAAGAAAAAACTAATTTTTTCCAACTATTATGGCTTTAGTCTTCAATATGCCTCCAGTCGTGTCACCACCTCGTCTGCTCCTCCCTCTACCATTCGCAAGCCACCATGAAGGGATCATCGAGCCGAGATAAAAAGCTATTTAATTTACATCCATCGATCCTATACTCCACAAAGGAGTGTACATCAAATTTAGATCGAAAGTAAATCAAAAGCGTGTCTAAACAAGTGTCGTATTTAATTACAAAAATCAAATACCAAATTTAGGCTCATCAAACCCGAGGATTCAAAAAATATTACACAGATACACAACCAATCACATACACACATATTTAGCCATAATAGTCAGATCTCGTGCCTGTAACCAAAAAGTTACCCTACGCTCATCCTACTATTATCCGGCAAAATAAAATACATGATAAAGTGCAAAAATGTAACCGAATCCAAAACACACAAAATCAGAAACCATTGGCTCCAATACCAAATTGTTGGGTTTCCCCATGGAGATTCCGGGTCACGCATGGGAAACCTCTCCATGTCCACGGATTAAAATTTTTCAATCCGAATAGAGACCTATTTCCCAAACGACCGTCTCATCATCGTGCTAACCGATTCAAGCGACCGCATGAACAAACTATTGGATCGTAGAAACTCGATAGGGGGGGGTGAATATCGAGATCAAATTTTTCGAAACAATAGAGAAAATACGCAGCGGAAAATAAATCAATCGCGAACACAGATTGGTTTTACTTGGTTCAGAGTCGCGGTCGGCTCCTACTCCAAGGCCCACGGTCCTTGACTGTTTACTTTGGGCAATTCTATATTTGGAAAAACATTTACAAATTGATAGTACATATATAGAATTGGAAATTGAATTAGCAACACTTTCATAATTTAAGTTTACCGACGCCCGAGGTAGATCGAATTTCGGAGTGGAGGGTCATCGGCGGCGCTGGAATCTCGAAGTCGGAGTTTGCCGGAGCGTAACGCATGAACGAAAGTGTCTGGAGCGTAGACAGCGATGATGTTCGAAGCCTTGGGGGTGAACCACCTTTTATAGCACCCATGGGGATTCCTGTGTCGATGGGGGCGCCTACACGTGGCCTTCCCTACGCGCTCTCTTATTCGCAGGCTCGGTCAGTACTTATCCATCTTCACTGGGGCGCCTGAGCTAATGGGGGCGCCCGTGACCTCACGGGCGCTTGAGCTGCCTTGGTCCAGAGGCTTCGCAGTAGTGGTTTGGTTTTTACCTTTACACTGGGGCACCCGTATCCATACGGGCGCCCAACCCCAGTGAGGCGCCCGACTCCATTGGGGCGCCTGAGCTGCAGAAGCAACATTCCTTCATTCCCTGCAGCCAAGGTTAGTTCCAAAACATAACACGCAAATATGTTAGTCATTATTTACAACCGTAGCTGTCTTGGTTCTGACTTTGGGTCTCCCAAATAGAACCCTAGGTCGAGTCGACGCCTACTGTTCCCTCGACGGGGAACGCGTCCTAACCTACTCCTCTCAGGAGAGTTTACCTTTTGCCAACCGGCTCCTCCGATTGGACTTTTGCCCAATCCACCTGACCAGGTCTTCGTGCCCAACTTCCAACCAGGTCTTCTTGCCCAACTTCCGGTCAGGTCCTCGGTGCCCAGCATGTTGCCAGGACTTCTTGCCCAGTTCTCGACCAGGACTTCTTTGTCCAACTTCAGGTCAGGTCTTCTTGCCCAGTCCTCGACCAGGACTTCTTTGCCCATCCCTTTGCCAGGACTTCTTGCCTAGTGTACCAAGGACTTTTCCTGCACACTCAGTAAGCATGTTAGATCACAATAACACCTTAACTTCTGAACCATTTGTCATTATCAAAACACAGGTTTGACTGCAGCAACAATCTCCCCCTTTTTGATTTATGGCAACACGGTTCAAAAAGTTAAGTTAAAGCAACATATAACAAGCAACGTATTAACCAAGTTTAGTTTCCTTCCCCTGAGTTTTTCAAAAATATGTGGGGTTTTGAAACACTTCTAAGTCCTTGACTATTCTTAGAGAAACTCAAAAAATCTTTTCCAAAAGATTTTTCAAGTAAACCACTTAGAAAATTTTCAAAAGATTTTTAAGTTAGATACTTAGAAAAATTTCCAAGAGATTTTTAAGTTAAACACTTAGAAAATTTTCCAAAAGAATTTTAAGTTCGATACTTAGAAAATTTTCCAGAGATTTTTAAATTAAACACTTAGAAAATTTTCCAAAAGAATTTTAAGTTAAACACTTAGAAAATTTTCCAAAAGAATTTTAAGTTAGATACTTAGAAAAATTTCCAAGAGATTTTTAAGTTAAACACTTAGAAAATTTTCCAAAAGAATTTTAAGTCAAACACTTAGAAAATTTTCCAAAAGAATTTTAAGATAGATACTTAGAAAAATTTCCAAAAGATTTTTGAAATGCTTAGATTTGAAACCATTTTTAAGCATTTATTTACATTACTTTTTGAAAAAGGAGATAAAAAATCTTGAAAAATTAAAATTTGAAAAAAAATTCTTTTCTCTCCTTTCCTTTCACTCCCCCTTTGCCATATATCAAAAAAGATTATAGCAACAAAAAATTAGAGTAAAGAAAGTAAAGTTATGTATTGAACCAACTCTAAAAACTTTAAGCATAAGCTGGACCAAACCAATTTGAATCTTCTTTTTCGGGTCATGTCTAACCCAGTTAGCTACTTACTAACTGTCATAAATAATAATCTTCGCTAGGGTTAGTCAAGTTAAGTGATCTGATCAAGTTAGATTTTCTAACCTTGACACTTAACCTGATTACTGTTCAATTGGTATTTATTGCCCCAATTACTGCAGATGCACTGACTTAAAACATCTTGAATCAAGGCATAGACCTAAGCATCTCAACCCAGTCTAGGTTGTCAATCAAAAGTACCCTAAGGTGCTTGTGAGATGCTGGCTTCTAGATCTATAGGTGCATGCAGTTCTAGGGTTAGGGCCTAAGCTAAGTCCATTTGCGAAAAAACCCTAGTTTTGAAGGGAGTTATGTTTTGAAAAAACTAAGTCAGAAAATTATTTTTAAATTTCAAGACAAAAATGATTTTTCAAACATATTAAATAATAGATAAGAAATAAAGCAATTTTTTTTAAAAAAAAAACATGTAGAGTAGTCCTATTCTACTAAGCATATGATTCAATTATTAAGTGCATGACTGAGTCATTGAAGTAAAATTTCATAAAACTAAACAAGTAGCAATCAAGTAAATATGACAGATGCATAAGAGTCAACTGGTCAATAGGAGGACCAGTAAAGTCAAACATAATCAAGCACAAGTCAACCCTACTCAGTAGGGACAGTCAACCAGTCAACAATACAGTGAGATACCTGAAAAAGCCACTCTGATCTATGAAGAAGGGCCAGGAGGGTCGAATGAGCCAGGCTACCAAGACCGAAACAAGGACATCATCTCATTGTATCGCGCATCGTTTGTCTCTCGATCGGCTCAGAGGGTATCCATATACTCAATGTGATGGGCCTCGTTCTCTTCCCTGAGGTTGTGCATCTCCGTCTACAATAGTGTAATGCGCTGGTCAATGGTCAGTGGAGGAGGCTCCTATAAATGCTCGTTGATCTCGGCTGTGAGATCGGCTACGTCTACCTCCACCTCCTTGTAAGAGTCATCCTACCGTCGAGCCCTCTCTCGTCTCCATGATAGGACCCCGGTGGCTGAAACGTCTATCCCAGCTAAAGAGAAGTTCCTAAACCCGATTTCATCAAACTCAGTCATCGAGATGATCTCCCCAACAGTGATGTCGCGACCATGGTGGTAAAGGAGGGCGGTGATAATATGACAGTAGGGTGTTCGTATTCGATATGAGTAGATACGCTCGATGCGTAAATGATGGTGTGGAATATGTGGACCTATGTCTATATCTAACTGATGAATCATGGCGTAGAGTAGAAAAGTGTGAAAAGGTCGCATGGTCGCGACATCTCGGGTGGTGAGTGGGAGAACACAACGAACTATAACACGGTAGAGAGCATAATCCTAGACTCGGAGGTCAACGGACTGAAACCGCCGTGCTAACGGGTTCCGTACATCTCCAAAAAAGTAGGAGTAAAGAGTGTCTAGGTTGATGTGCGAATTGTTGGGACCGGGTGCATGTTGACAAGGATACGGGTTCGTAAATTTTAAAATATTTACGTGCAGCGGAAGAATTTGCATAAATAATTTCATAAATTATTTTTAACCACGTATCTAGCATGCGACCTTATGATGTGTGGACATGATCATAAATTAAAATTTTGCAGAAAAGTAAACTAATTACTTTGTACCTCGCGTAACTCGAAGAAAGGGACGAGATCCAACCGTAGCGTCCCTTGGAAGCTCCGCCTCTATTCGCGTCCACGCCGAGTTCTCTTCGGGATGACTTCGCAAAGTCACGAGTTTTGTGCCGACGAGAACTACTAGATTCTCCAAAAGCACAACTAGAATATCAAGAGAGAAAGATGGAAACTAACCACCAAGTAACGGAATCAAAATTCCGGGAAGGAAGGAGTTGCGACCCGCTTCTTCTTCTTCTTCTTTGGCACCTTCTTGGTGGAGGTAGCTCACGACAACCCTAGGAGGGGTGTGCGCCGGCCCTAGGATGAGGAGGAGGGCGCCGGCCCTAGGAGGAGGAGAGAAGGAGAGGGGGAGAATAAGAGAGGGAGAGAGCTACTAGATCTCTTGATAACTCAATTGAGGAATTCAAGCCTAGCCTTGGTTCCTTTATATAGTAGCATCTCCCTTGCCAAGTCTCCCCTTTAACGGAATTTTTCATAAGAAATTTATCCTATAAATTTTCTTATGAATTATTTCGTTTATGCCAAGTTTTATTATAACTAACTTTATAATAAAACAAATACATATCTCCTTTTATTATGGAATAAAATTTACAAGAAATTTATAAATTTTTCTTATCATGGAAAAATCAATTCATAATTGATTTTATAAAATTAAAATAAACCGATCCATGGTTCATTTTAATTTTCATAAAAAGAATAAATTTCTATAAATTTCTTTATATAAATTTCTTTATATAAATCTCTTTAGATAAATTTCTTTATATAGATTTATTTATCCATAATTTTATAAAACAAATCGCGCCTGATTTATTTTATAAAATAAACCAAATAAATTGGTTTTCTCTCCTTGTAGTGGCCGGCCAAACCAAAGAGGGTGGGCACCCTCTTTGGCCGGCCACACCAAGCCAAACCCATCGCGAATTAAACTCATTTAATTCGTCCAATTAGCCTTCAAAAGACTTAGCCATTTTAAGCTTCCCGTGTGCCTCTGATAAATTCAGATTCGACTTATTTCTCTTGATCGGAAAATCCAATTTTCAACTCGTTTTAAATCCCTCGGATTACTCGTAGTGCGTGTGACTAAATAGGCTTTCGATTTATGTTGGCCGTCTATAATCAACCAATTATAGAACGATCATGAGTGGCACCTAGTAGTACATCATGACCCCCAATTAATCGAAAGATCAACGGTTGACCTCAGAAATAATTTTGAAACCCTTCAGCAGCTCTAATGAATCGTGCCTCATTCCCTTCACCATCTTATACCCACTTGGTTCAGGACATGATCTGTGTGTGTCAGTCCCCACTAGGTTGACTACGTCACACCTAGCCCAAGTAACGTTCTCTCGTCCTTTGGATTTCTAGTTACTCTCATGTCTTTAAGAGACTCATACTCTAAACATGACATGCTCTGGCCAGAGGCTTTGAGTAACAATCCGACGATAGGCCTGGGTATACATCTCCTCGCAAGGAGTGGTGAATCCTTTGTAGGCTGTTCAAACATCTTCGGGCACTTCGGCTTATACCCAACCATCCTGGGTCCACACCTCCTTGGAGATGCTTGCTTAAGATGTTAAAGTATAAGTCTCCATGACCAAGATGACTTGAACACCGCAAGTCAAAGGAACATCGCACTTAAGCTGCAGTAATAACTTTCATTGACATATCTATATGTAGATTACCATATGAAGTTTTACAGTCAGTCACTCCAATGAACTAGTTCCCTTAACTAGCATCCATGTTTATCTCTAGACATCCCAATGTCACCAGCCAGTGAAAATCAGCTGAATAGAGAATAACCCATGCTAGTCTCAACAGAATTGACAGCGTCCATATTTATCAATTCATCGACTAGGGATATTTTCAATACTTCACAATTGCACATGTAGAGATAATCACTAGTTGTGATTCCATCACAAATTCTCTCATGCTGTGAATTGTATTGCGGACATTCAGTAAATGAGTTTAAGATCTCAATCAAATACACAAACATGTATACTCAAATAGTGAATTTTCATTTATTAAAATAAATGTTTACAATCATAAGGCGATTGCCTTAGGACACTTATCTCATATTACTAATAAACTCCCACTTGGCCTAATGCCAATCGCTACGGTATCCAATACTAGAGGCTCTAACATGACCCTCAAACATGCTTTGAGGCAAGGCCTTAGTTAAAGGATCCGCTAAATTCCTTTCAGTGGGAATTTTCTCAATTTGTATATCATTCCTACTTATAATCTCTCTGATCAGATGATAGCGGCGAAACACGTGTTTGGATCGCTGATGAGACCTTGGTTCCTTTGCTTGTGCAATAGCTCCATTGTTGTCGCAGTAAACCGGCACTGCTTCATCAATGGTTGGAACCACACCAAGTTCGGAGACGAACTTCTTAATCCAGACTGCTTCCTTTGCTACTTCCGAAGCTGCGATATATTCCGCTTCCGTGGTAGAATCCGCTATGGTGTCTTGTTTGGAACTCTTCTAACTTACTGCGCCTCATTCAAAGTAAATACGTATCCAGACTGAGATTTGGAGTCATCCTTATCTGTCTGGAAACTGGCATCTCTATACCCACGTATTACCATATCTCCTTCTCCATATATTAGGAACACATCCTTAGTTCTTCTTAAGTACTTAAGGATTGTCTTGACAGCCGCCCAGTGATCCATACCTGGATCAGACTGGTATCTGCTCGTGACACTCAGAGCATATGATACATAGTGCCTAGTACATAACATAGCATACATGATAGATTCAATCGCGGATGCATATGGAATCTTATTCATGCAAATCCTCTCGTCTTCTGTGCGCGGACACATAGACTTTGAAAGGTTGATCCCATGCCTGATGGGAAGGTAACCTTTCTTGGATTCCGACATGCTAAACCCTTTTAGCACTCGGTCTATATATGTAGACTGCGAAAGACCAAGCAATCGTTTTGATCTATCTCTATAGATTCTAATCCCAAGGATATAGGTTGCTTCTCCCAGGTCTTTCAAGGAGAAAGTTTTGGACAACCAAATTTTAACTGTCTGTAAAACTGATATATCGTTTCCTATAAGTAATATGTCATCGACATATAATACTAGGAATACGACTGCACTCCCACTAACCTTCTTGTACACACAAGGTTCGTCAAGATTTTGTGAGAAATCAAACTCTTTGATTGTTTCATCAAAACGGATGTTCCAGCTCCTGGATGCTTGCTTCAGTCCATATATGGATCGTCGAAGCTTGCATACTTTGGTTTTATCAACTGATGTGAAACCTTCAGGTTGTATCATGTATACATCCTCAAGCAGGTTTCCATTAAGGAAAGCTGTTTTCACATCCATTTGTCATATCTCATAATCATAATGAGCTGCTATGGATAGGAGCATCCGAATGGATTTAAGCATAGCTACTGGCGAATAGGTTTCGTCATAATCAATTCCTTGTTTCTGACGATATCCTTTTGCCACTAATCTAGCCTTAAAGGTAACAACGTTACCTTCCATGTCGGTTTTCTTCTTGAAAACCCACTTGCACCCTATGGGCTTAATCCCTTCAGGTGGGTTAACCAAGTCCCATACTTGATTTTCGTACATGGAATCCATTTCCGACTTCATGGCTTCAAGCCATTTGTCCCTTTCTGAACTTGTCAGGACATCTTCATAACTGATAGGCTCGTCATCGCTTATGAGTAACACGTCGTTCGATTCACTTATGAGAAATCCGTATCTCTCTAAAATATTGCGTGTCCTATCAGATCTATGAAGAGGTGGTGTTGTTTTAGGTTCAACTGATAGCTCATCATTATGAGTTATTGGTTGTGGGTCTAGACTAGGTGTCTCTGTAATGTCTATTGGAGTTTCTTGAACTTCATCAAGTTCAATGCCACTCCCACTATTTTCTTGTAAAAGAAATTCTCTTTCCAGAAATACAGCATGCCTTGAAACAAACACCTTTTGTTCCAAGGGATGATAGAATTGGTAACCCTTTGTTTCCTTAGGGTATCCAATAAATAGACATTTGTCAGACTTAGCATCCAATTTGTCTGATACAGTCCGCTTCACATAAGCAGGACAACCCCATATCTTAAGGTAAGTTAAGTGAGGTTTCTTACTATTCCATGTCTCATATGGAGTAGTAGAGACTACCTTGGTCGGGACTCTATTTAGCAAGTAAACAGCTGTCTTAAGTGCATAGCCCCAAAAGGATTTTGGAAGAGTTGCATGATTCATCATCGACCTAACCATGTCCATCAAGGTTCGGTTGCGCCTCTCAGATACACCATTATGCTGTGGTGTATACGGCAGAGTCCATTGGGACAATATCCCATTGTCCCTAAGATAATCTTGAAACTCTTGACTTAAGTATTCACCACCCCGATCGGATCGAAGTATCTTAATACTTTTGCCAAGCTGTTTCTCTACTTCATTTCTGAACTCTTTAAATTTCTCAAAAGCTTCAGACATGTGTTTCATCAAGAACACATACCCGAATCGTGAGTGATCATCGATAAAGGTAATGAAGTAGCTATAGCCTCCTTGTGCAAGAGTTGACATTGGTCCACATACATCAGTATGTATTAGACCAAGCAATTCTCCCACAGGATTACCTTTTCCAGAAAAGAGTAATTCGGTCATCTTGCCTTTTAAGCATGATTCGCATGTATCAGATGAACCGGGTTCAAATGATTCCAAAATTCCACATCGGTGTAATTTGGTCATGCGTTTCTTACTTACATGGCCAAGACGATAATGCCACGTGTAGGAGTCTATTCGATTATCTATTCGAGCACGTTTGTTGCTAACTTCGATATTGAAAACGTCATTGGATAAATCTAACGTGTAGATACCATTGCACAAAGTTCCATTCCCATAAAGAACGCCATTTAAAGTTATGTAACAACAATTGTTACTAAAAGTTAAATGATAACCCTTTTCATTCAAACATGAAATAGATACAATGTTCTTTATTAACGAAGGAACAAAATAATAATTATCCAATTCTAAGACACGTCCTGTAGGGAGCTTTAGCAAATATGTTCCAATGGCAACAGCAACAATCTTTGCTCCGTTTCCAACTCGCAAAGTCGCTTCTCCCTTGACGAGTCTTCTTCTATTCCTTAGCCCCTGTATGTCATTACATATATGTGAGCTACACCCAGTATCAAGTACCCAGGTGTTTGAGGAAATAGAGTGACATTCAATAACGAAGATACTTGAAGAGGATGGGGCATCGGATGCCTTCTCTTTCAAAGACTCAAGATAAACCTTGCAGTTTCTTCGCCCGTGACCCTCCTTGCCACAGTGATGGCAAGTGCCTTTTAGGGTATTTTCAGTCTTTTTGGCCCTTTTCTTCTTTCCCTTATTCTGTTCTTTGGCCTTCCTCTTAGAACCTTTCTTCGAGGAACCAACTAACAGTACCGTCTTTTGATCCGGCTTTACAGAAGGCTCTACAGTCTTCAGCAGGTAGAGCAACTCAGGAATGGTGGTCTCTAGTTTGTTCATCCGATAGTTCATCACAAATTGTGAATAACTCTTGGGCAAACAACTCAGAATTAAGTCAATACTTAGTTCATGATCCATTGCAAAACCGAGTGCGCTCAGTCGCTCAATGTACCCCAACATCTTTAACACAAACTGCGAGGCAGAAGTGCCTTCCTGCATCTTAGTGGTGAAGAGGAGTCTGGAGACTTCGAACCTTTCGGATCTCGCCTGCTCTTCAAACAACTCATGAAGATGGAAGATGATGGTATAAGCATCCATATGCTCATGCTGCTTTTGCAGCTCAGGTACCATAGAGGCTAGCATGATGCAACTCGCAAGTTCAGAATCGGTCACATGTTTTTGATAGGCCAACAATTGGTCTGGAGTTGCATTCTCTGGAGGATGGGTGGGAAGTTGATCTTCAAGGACATAAGCAAGCTTCTCTGCCTTAAGGACTATCCTTAGGTTTCGAAGCCAGTCCATGTAGTTCGGCCCAGTCAGTTTATTGGTGTCCAAAATGGAACGCAAGTTTAGAGAAGACATGATCGAGTGATTATCCTAGAAATACAAATTGAGCTTATGTGAGAAGAATGATTAAAGAATGTATCAACATACATAAATAAAATCCTATTTATTTTTCAAATTGAATAACCCTTTTTATCAATTCGGGAGATCGTAGGAACATCTCCAAATAGGTTGATATCCAACCATAGATAAGAACAACCATGACTGTGGCCATCAAGTCATTCTTAGCTATGAAGGTAGGTAATTATACCGATTACATATCACACATATGTAACTATCACATTATGCTATCAACTAATTGAATGTTTGCATAAATTATTGGGTTGTTAACTCATTAACAAGTATGCATCATTATACATAGCACCCAACTGCACCTCTCTTTACATCGACCTTGGCTGTGGCACAACAAATCGATGCTCCAAGCTTAAGGCTAACCCATTAATCAAGAAATAGTTTTAATATGGTTGGAGCTCATTCAACCGTTTAGTCAGGCTTGGATGTGTCCAACAACCAAAACTAAGGATTGACCTCTGACTCCAACTATATTATTCATAAACTAATTCCATGGTTTGAACATGTTGAGGTTCAAGTCGGGCATGGATGTGTCCATCAACCCAAACGAGAAACAAAACTCCGGTTCTAACCATATTAATGGAAGGTGTTAGCCTTAATATTTTGTAAGGGGTTTTGGGTCTCATCTTTTCTAAGCACATTCATGACATATGATTATGACATGACTAACGATTTCCTTAATAAAGTATGTATGTGACTTAATTTATCAAGTCTCATGAATTGAATTAGGAACCGGATTTCCTCATTCTAATTTCATACTTTATTAAAGGAATTGTTTTGGGAAACAATTTCCTAAATTGTCATAATCAATTTCGGAAATAATATGTTTAAGACTTTGATTTCTCTAAATCAAATCTTATTAAATTAAGAGGCAATTCCCTAATTCAACGACATATTATTTTCATGAAGATCTCAATTAAGAAAACTCTATAGAAAACCATTTTCCTAATAATTTGGAGACAACAACATGTAAGAGCATCACCTCTTAAATCATGTTTTATTCATGGATTTAATTAATTACAACAAATCGTTTTCTAAGGGTGGCTCCCGAGGCTCAGATACCCAAAGAAAAGTAATTTGTCGTAAATCCAATTTGGTCCGTTTCGGAAACGCAACCAAATCAAACATGACAATTCATTCAAAATTGGGAAATTAATTACAACAACTAACTTTAAATTGAACGGCTCCCCGAGGCTCAATCCAAAATAAAGAATTTTGTTGTCAATTTAAAACCAATTCAAATTTAATTGTCAATTAATTTCCATAATTTGTCTAGACTTTCTTAAAGAAAGTGCCCAAAATTGCGAGATTTCATAATAGGTTTTCAGAATAATTGTAAGTTTCTGGTACAAAGAAAACTTACATATTTCCAAAATTGGAAAATTTCTAAAATAGAAAAATTTCCAAAATTGGAAAGTTTCCAAAGATGGGAAGTTTTCACAATTATTATAAAATTTCAGAAACTAGAATTTCAAAAGTTTGCGAAATTTCATGAGGATTTCCAAACTTTGAAATTCCTAAATCTAAAATTTATTATAATTGGAAAGTTTCCATAATTGAAAATTTTCCAAAATTGAGATCATGACAAAGTTTTCCGCAAAACAATTATATGATTATGTCGAACACTAACCGGCTCTGAT
>JAGFNQ010001810.1:20853-119199 GCA_024364735.1 Boesenbergia rotunda | reverse complement strand
GAAATTCTTTTTCCAGAAATACAGCATGCCTTGAAACAACACCTTTTGTTCCAAGGGATGATAGATTGGTAACCCTTGTTTCCTTAGGGTATCCAATAAATAGACATTTGTCAGACTTAGCATCCAATTTGTCTGATACAGTCCGCTTCACATAAGCAGGACAACCCCATATCTTTAAGGTAAGTTAAGTGAGGTTTCTTACTATTCCATGTCTCATATGGAGTAGTAGAGACTACCTTGGTCGGGACTCTATTTAGCAAGTAAACAGCTGTCTTAAGTGCATAGCCCCAAAAGGATTTTGGAAGAGTTGCATGATTCATCATCGACCTAACCATG
Organism: Boesenbergia rotunda; assembly: GCA_024364735.1. Lineage (NCBI taxonomy): Eukaryota > Viridiplantae > Streptophyta > Magnoliopsida > Zingiberales > Zingiberaceae > Boesenbergia > Boesenbergia rotunda. The sequence goes on along the minus strand of JAGFNQ010001810.1, from coordinate 118,863 downwards.
TCCATCAAGGTTCGGTTGCGCCTCTCAGATACACCATTATGCTGTGGTGTATACGGCAGAGTCCATTGGGACAATATCCCATTGTCCCTAAGATAATCTTGAAACTCTTGACTTAAGTATTCACCACCCCGATCGGATCGAAGTATCTTAATACTTTTGCCAAGCTGTTTCTCTACTTCATTTCTGAACTCTTTAAATTTCTCAAAAGCTTCAGACATGTGTTTCATCAAGAACACATACCCGAATCGTGAGTGATCATCGATAAAGGTAATGAAGTAGCTATAGCCTCCTTGTGCAAGAGTTGACATTGGTCCACATACATCAGTATGTATTAGACCAAGCAATTCTCCCACAGGATTACCTTTTCCAGAAAAGAGTAATTCGGTCATCTTGCCTTTTAAGCATGATTCGCATGTATCAGATGAACCGGGTTCAAATGATTCCAAAATTCCACATCGGTGTAATTTGGTCATGCGTTTCTTACTTACATGGCCAAGACGATAATGCCACGTGTAGGAGTCTATTCGATTATCTATTCGAGCACGTTTGTTGCTAACTTCGATATTGAAAACGTCATTGGATAAATCTAACGTGTAGATACCATTGCACAAAGTTCCATTCCCATAAAGAACGCCATTTAAAGTTATGTAACAACAATTGTTACTAAAAGTTAAATGATAACCCTTTTCATTCAAACATGAAATAGATACAATGTTCTTTATTAACGAAGGAACAAAATAATAATTATCCAATTCTAAGACACGTCCTGTAGGGAGCTTTAGCAAATATGTTCCAATGGCAACAGCAACAATCTTTGCTCCGTTTCCAACTCGCAAAGTCGCTTCTCCCTTGACGAGTCTTCTTCTATTCCTTAGCCCCTGTATGTCATTACATATATGTGAGCTACACCCAGTATCAAGTACCCAGGTGTTTGAGGAAATAGAGTGACATTCAATAACGAAGATACTTGAAGAGGATGGGGGCATCGGATGCCTTCTCTTCAAAGACTCAAGATAAACCTTGCAGTTTCTTCGCCCGTGACCCTCCTTGCCACAAGTGATGGCAAGTGCCTTTTAGGGTATTTTCAGTCTTTTTGGCCCTTTTCTTCTTTCCCTTATTCTGTTCTTTGGCCTTCCTCTTAGAACCTTTCTTCGAGGAACCAACTAACAGTACCGTCTTTTGATCCGGCTTTACAGAAGGCTCTACAGTCTTCAGCAGGTAGAGCAACTCAGGAATGGTGGTCTCTAGTTTGTTCATTCCGATAGTTCATCACAAATTGTGAATAACTCTTGGGCAAACAACTCAGAATTAAGTCAATACTTAGTTCATGATCCATTGCAAAACCGAGTGCGCTCAGTCGCTCAATGTACCCCAACATCTTTAACACAAACTGCGAGGCAGAAGTGCCTTCCTGCATCTTAGTGGTGAAGAGGAGTCTGGAGACTTCGAACCTTTCGGATCTCGCCTGCTCTTCAAACAACTCATGAAGATGGAAGATGATGGTATAAGCATCCATATGCTCATGCTGCTTTTGCAGCTCAGGTACCATAGAGGCTAGCATGATGCAACTCGCAAGTTCAGAATCGGTCACATGTTTTGATAGGCCAACAATTGGTCTGGAGTTGCATTCTCTGGAGGATGGTGGGAAGTTGATCTTCAAGGACATAAGCAAGCTTCTCTGCCTTAAGGACTATCCTTAGGTTTCGAAGCCAGTCCATGTAGTTCGGCCCAGTCAGTTTATTGGTGTCCAAAATGGAACGCAAGTTTAGAGAAGACATGATCGAGTGATTATCCTAGAAATACAAATTGAGCTTATGTGAGAAGAATGATTAAAGAATGTATCAACATACATAAATAAAATCCTATTTATTTTTCAAATTGAATAACCCTTTTTATCAATTCGGGAGATCGTAGGAACATCTCCAAATAGGTTGATATCCAACCATAGATAAGAACAACCATGACTGTGGCCATCAAGTCATTCTTAGCTATGAAGGTAGGTAATTATACCGATTACATATCACACATATGTAACTATCACATTATGCTATCAACTAATTGAATGTTTGCATAAATTATTGGGTTGTTAACTCATTAACAAGTATGCATCATTATACATAGCACCCAACTGCACCTCTCTTTACATCGACCTTGGCTGTGGCACAACAAATCGATGCTCCAAGCTTAAGGCTAACCCATTAATCAAGAAATAGTTTTAATATGGTTGGAGCTCATTCAACCGTTTAGTCAGGCTTGGATGTGTCCAACAACCAAAACTAAGGATTGACCTCTGACTCCAACTATATTATTCATAAACTAATTCCATGGTTTGAACATGTTGAGGTTCAAGTCGGGCATGGATGTGTCCATCAACCCAAACGAGAAACAAAACTCCGGTTCTAACCATATTAATGGAAGGTGTTAGCCTTAATATTTTGTAAGGGGTTTTGGGTCTCATCTTTTCTAAGCACATTCATGACATATGATTATGACATGACTAACGATTTCCTTAATAAAGTATGTATGTGACTTAATTTATCAAGTCTCATGAATTGAATTAGGAACCGGATTTCCTCATTCTAATTTCATACTTTATTAAAGGAATTGTTTTGGGAAACAATTTCCTAAATTGTCATAATCAATTTCGGAAATAATATGTTTAAGACTTTGATTTCTCTAAATCAAATCTTATTAAATTAAGAGGCAATTCCCTTAATTCAACGACATATTATTTTCATGAAGATCTCAATTAAGAAAACTCTATAGAAAACCATTTTCCTAATTAATTTTGGAGACAACAACATGTAAGAGCATCACCTCTTAAATCATGTTTTATTCATGGATTTAATTAATTACAACAAATCGTTTTCTAAGGGTGGCTCCCCGAGGCTCAGATACCCAAAGAAAAGTAATTTGTCGTAAATCCAATTTGGTCCGTTTCGGAAACGCAACCAAATCAAACATGACAATTTCATTCAAAATTGGGAAATTAAATTACAACAACTAACTTTAAATTGAACGGCTCCCCGAGGCTCAATCCAAAATAAAGAATTTTGTTAATAATTTAAAGTCAATTCGAATTTGAAATTGTCAACTAATTATCCATAAATTTGTCTAGACTTTCTCAAAAGAAAGTGCCCAAAATTGCGAGGTTTCATAATAGATTTTCAAAATGGTTGTAAGTTTCTGGTACAAAGAAAACTTACATATTTCTAAAATTGGAAAATTTCTAAAATTAGAAAAATTTCTAAAATTGGAAAGATTCCAAAGATGGGAAGTTTTCACAATTATTATAAAATTTCAGAAACTAGAAAATTTCAAAAGTTTGCGAAATTTCATGAGGATTTCCAAACTTTGAAATTTCTAAATCTAAAATTTATCATAATTGGAAAGTTTCCATAATTGAAAAATTTTCTAAATTGAGATCATGACAAAGTGTTCCGCAAAACAATTATATGATTATGTCGAACACTAACCGGCTCTGATACCACTGTTGGGACCGGGTGCATGTTGACAAGGATACGGGTTCGTAAATTTTAAAATATTTACGTGCAGCGGAAGAATTTGCATAAATAATTTCTCAAATTATTTTTAACCACGTATCTAGCATGCGACCTTATGATGTGTGGACATAATCATAAATTAAAATTTTGCAGAAAAGTAAACTAATTACTTTGTACCTCGCGTAACTCGAAGAAAGGGACGAGATCCAACCGTAGCGTCCCTGGGAAGCTCCGCCTCTATTCGCGTCCACGTCGAGTTCTCTTCGGGATGACTTCGCAAAGTCACGAGTTTTGTGCCGACGAGAACTACTAGATTCTCCAAAAGCACAACTAGAATATCAAGAGAGAAAGATGGAAACTAACCACCAAGTAACGGAATCAAAATTCCGGGAAGGAAGGAGTTGCGACCCGCTTCTTCTTCTTCTTCTTTGGCACCATCTTGGTGGAGGTAGCTCACGGCAACCCTAGGAGGGGTGTGCGCTGGCCCTAGGATGAGGAGGAGGGCGCCGGCCCTAGGAGGAGGAGAGAAGGAGAGGGGGAGAATAAGAGAGGGAGAGAGCTATTAGATCTCTTGATAACTCAATTGAGGAATTCAAGCCTAGCTTTGGTTCCTTTATATAGTAGCCTCTCCCTTGCCAAGTCTCTCCTTTAACGGAATTTTTCATAAGAAATTTATCCTATAAATTTTCTTATGAATTATTTCATTTATGCCAAGTTTTATTATAACTAACTTTATAATAAAACAAATACATATCTCCTTTTATTATGGAATAAAATTTACAAGAAATTTATAAATTTTTCTTATCATGGAAAAATCAATTCATAATTGATTTTATAAAATTAAAATAAACCGATCCATGGTTCATTTTAATTTCCATAAAAAGAATAAATTTCTATAAATTTCTTTATATAAATTTCTTTATATAAATCTCTTTAGATAAATTTCTTTATATAGATTTATTTATCCATAATTTTATAAAACAAATCGCGCTTGATTTATTTTATAAAATAAACCAAATAAATTGGTTTTCTCTCCTTGTAGTGGCCGGCCAAACCAAAGAGGGTGGGCACCCTCTTTGGCCGGCCACACCAAGCCAAACTCATCGCGAATTAAACTCATTTAATTCGTCCAATAAGCCTTCAAAAGACTTAGCCATTTTAAGCTTCCCGTGCGCCTCTGATAAATTCAGATTCGACTTATTTCTCTTGATCAGAAAATCTAATTTTCAACTCATTTTAAATCCCTCGGATTACTCGTAGTGCGTGTGACTAAATAGGCTTTCGATTTATGTTGGCCGTCTATAATCAACCAATTATAGAACGATCATGAGTGGCACCTAGTAGTACATCATGACCCCCAATTAATCGAAAGATCAACGGTTGACCTCAGAAATAATTCTGAAACCCTTCAGCAGCTCTAATGAATCGTGCCTCATTCCCTTCACCATCTTATACTCACTTGGTTCAGGACATGGTCTGTGTGTGTCAGTCCCCACTAGGCTGACTACGTCACACCTAGCCCAAGTAACGTTCTCTCGTCCTTTGGATTTCTAGTTACTCTCATGTCTTTAAGAGACTCATACTCTAAACATGACATGCTCTGGCCAGAGGCTTTGAGTAACAATCCGATGATAGGCCTGGGTATACATCTCCTCGCAAGGAGTGGTGAATCCTTTGTAGGCTGTTCAAACATCTTCGGGCACTTCGGCTTATACCCAACCATCCTGGGTCCACACCTCCTTGGAGATGCTTGCTTAAGATGTTAAAGTATAAGTCTCCATGACCAAGATGACTTGAACACCGCAAGTCAAAGGAACATCACACTTAAGCTGCAATAATAACTTTCATTGACATATCTATATGTAGATTACCATATGAAGTTTTACAATCAGTCACTCCAATGAACTAGTTCCCTTAACTAGCATCCATGTTTATCTCCGGACATCCCAATGTCACCAGCCAGTGAAAATCAGCTGAATAGAGAATAACCCATGCTAGTCTCAACAGAATTGACAGCGTCCGTATTTATCATTTCATCGACTAGGGATATTTTCAATACTTCACAATTGCACATGTAGAGATAATCACTAGTTGTGATTCCATCACAAATTCTCTCATGCTGTGAATTGTATTGCGGACATTCAGTAAATGAGTTTAAGATCTCAATCAAATACACAAACATGTATACTCAAATAGTGAATTTTCATTTATTAAAATAAATGTTTACAATCATAAGACAATTGCCTTAGGACACTTCTCTCATATTACTAACACGAATAGGGGGAGCAAAGGGAGGGTTGGTCGGAGGATAGCAGCAAAACATTGATTGTGACTATCGCAGTCCGAGAAATCGATTAAACAAAGTTGGAGAAATAGTAAGAGGAGTACCTTGTACGGTGGTAGAGTAGAGCAGGTCATCAATTTTGACTAGGTTATTGTAAAATTCGGCACACAATGTCGAGTTTACAGGATGTGTGCAGAAGGCAAGATGGTCTAGTTGATAGAAGTTGATCGCATCCATAGCTAAGGGGCAAGATTGGGTAAAGAATTGCCTATTTAGGAAACTAGTCTTTATAGGCTTATAGGTAGTTTGGGCAAATTTGTTAAACAATTCCAAGTTAGGGAACCTTGGGTCGGGGCTAGGTTCAGCCACGAGGTTAAGTTGAGTGACACGACGTTTTCTAAATAGATAAAGAAAAATTATGCATTTAATAAGCGAGATAAAAATAATTTACTAAAAAAAATGCATAATAAAATCGATACCGGGGTGGCATTTTTGAAGTTGGGCGTTGGAGGACACAAAAAGGGCTTCCGGGCGCCTTGAGAGGAAGAGAAGTGAAGGAGGATTTCGGTTTTGGTGTGGGGAATGAAGAGGGAGCCATGGCCCTTATATAGGGTTATACGGGCCCCTGGAACGTGTTTGGTGCCCGTGTTCATTGGGGCGCCCGTAAGGTCAAGGGCGCCTGAGTCAGTAGTCTTCTTTTGGAAGACTTGACTACCTTGGATGAAGATAAAGCGATAGGCGCCCGATAGGTCACGGGCGCCCGGGTTAGGTGTGTCGGGGTTGACAGCTTTGGTTGTCTTGGTCGAACATAAAGTCTGGGGCGCCCGACAGGTCACGGGCGCCCGTGTTGACCAGGGTTTGACTATTGACCAGTACGACTGTTGTCCTCGGTTGACTGTGTTAACTAGGTTTGACTCAGTTGACTCAACCAATCAAGCTTATATTCAAACTAACATAAAATTAGAGTTGATTTTGAACTCATTTTGACAATAGTTCGAGTTATTAAAATACTATAAGATCCTAGACGCCTCACCCAGTTCTACGTGATCAAGCATGTTGACCTTATAAATTTTGTGAGACAGGTTTTAACAGAATGAAGATTTTAATTTGAAATCATGGTTAATTTTAAAAGGTTAAATTAATTTTGAAAATTTTAATTAAGTTTTAAGTTTATTTTGAAAAATTGTGTAGAATCTAAGATTAATTGAAATTTATGTTAGATTCAAATCTGACAATAGTAAAGTGAATTTGATTTTCAATAATTGGCTTCCAAGTCTTGGCGAGGCACCAGGCCTTCTTTGGTCGTAGCCTTATTGGATCATCAACCCTTTCCTTGACAAAGTCTTTTATTGAAAATTCATCTTCAAGTTACTTCTTGAAAGATTTTGGTCTAACTAGCTTGGGTCTTAGATCGGTAGCTTCGGCTAGTTCCACCAAAAATGGCTTCCCTAACGTACTATCATCTCACCTCCACCCAATACTATGTTGTTCAAATTTGAATTAAGTCATTTTAGTCCTTAGTCTAACCAGTCCTAGGTCTAAGCATAATAAATTGCAGAAAGAAATAAACAACCAATCATGCAATAGAATTAAAGAATTAAGCAAAAAAAAATTATCTAATTATGAAAATTATTTTTAAATTGGCTCCCCCTGGACTATAGCCTCGATAATGATTAGGCAAGATGTGAATCTTGTCCTTGGGGATCCAATACTGGCTTGGTCCAGCTTGGTTGTTCAACCAAAGCTTGAGGACCCATGCTTAAATTTTGGCTCTAGGTTGGTTCAATACAGCATAATACGACCGTTGTCTCGACTTAGTTCGATACCCTAATCCAGATCGATTAAGAACGGACTTCTATTTTTCAAGGATCATGTCAAGACCCTTGGAACCCGAAGTGAATCGTTCTAAAGCCACTCTGAGCTCCTTGACCTGAGTTTTCAAGGAGGAGTTCTCATTCTCAAGCTTTTCAACTTGAGTAGAGTTTCCTTCTTGAACCTTCTCGGTCAAGGATCTCGAGTCTGCTTCCTCTTTCAGGAGTTTTACTTCTTGTCAGAGGGACTCGACCCGGATTTTGGCTTTCGCCAAGTTACGAGATAAATAAGCAATTAATTTCGATAATTCAATTTCAGAATAACCTCTTACCGTTATTTGGTTGTTTTCCGAGATTGTAAGCCTTCCGTCGTCTGGCTCCGATTCTAATCTGGTGTCAATGTCTTCCGAGGCGGTTAAAGCGAGAAGATTTGACTGTGGGGCCTCTTCTTCTTCTTCTTCTTCGGAGGAAGATTCATCCCAAGTGGCTTGGAGGGCCTTCTTCCTTCATGTCTTCTTTGCTTCCTTAATATTCGGGCACTCTGATTTGTAATGACCCTTCTTATTGCATTCATAGCCAGTGACATTCGTTTTGCCTTTTGAAGTTGAAGGTTCAGCTGGATCTTTCGTTCGTCGGCTTTCTTTCTTTCTGTTAGTTTGATGCTTCAGCTCCTTGTAGTAGTCCCGAGCTAGTCGCACCAACTTGGGTCGATCCCCTTCACTATCTTCTGAGTCTGAGTCAGACTCGATTGCAGGTTGAGGTTTCTTCTTGACGACTTTTCCTTGGGGTTTACCTGCAATAAAAGCAATACTTTTCTCGATCATAGTGCTGTTAGTCTGTTTATGCAATTCTAATTCTGAAAACAGTTCATCTAATTTAATTTTTGAAAGGTCCCTGGAAATCTTGTAAGCATCTACCATAGATGCCCATAGTGTGTTCCTAGGGAATGCGTTTAGGGTATACCTGATTAGATCACGGTTCTCTACCTTGTGACCTATTATATGCAGCCCATTCATTAGCTCTTGGATTCTGGCGTGAAGTTGTGCTGCTGATTCGCCTTCATTCATCTTGATCGTGTAGAGTCTGTTCAGCAACAGATCCCTTTTGCTGATTCTGGTGTTAGAGGTACCTTCGTGTAGCTCAATCAGCTTGCTCCAGAGTTCTTTGGCACTGCTGAAAGGACCCACCTGGTTCAGCTCTTCCTTGATCAATCCGCATTGCAACGTCTGAGTTGCCTTTGCATCAGCCTCGATCTTCATTTTTAATGAGGCGCCCCATTCAGAGTAGTGTTGTGCCACTCCTTCTGCATTCTTGGGGATCTCTAGGCCAGATTGGATAATTATCCACATGTCCACCTGAGTTTTCAGGTGGACTTCCATCCTGCTTTTTCAGTAGGAGAAATCTTCTCCACTGAAAAGTGGTGGTTTGGCTGTGCTGAAACCCTCTTGCATGGCCATAATATTTTCTGAAAAAAATAAAGACAAGGAAAACTTGTTCCAAGACTTAGTCTTGGATTAGTAGTGCGGAAGAAAATTAATTGAAATAAAAACAATCGAGTTGTGTTGCACCAACCTCGATTAATGAGAAAGATTCAAAAAAAAAATTAAAATAATTTCGTAAAATCCGAAAAAAACCCTCAAATTGGTGGTTGCACCAAATTTGAGCCACCCGCTCTGATACCACTTGTTGGATCGTAGAAACTCGATAGAGGGGGGTGAATATCAAGATCAAATTTTTCGGAACACTAGAGAAAATACGCATCGGAAAATAAATCAATCGCGAATATAAATTGGTTTTACATGGTTCGGAGTCACGGTCGGCTCCTACTCCAAGGCCCACGGTCCTTGACCGTTTACATTGGGCAATTCTATATTCGGAAAAACTTTTACAAATTGATAGTACAGATATAGAATTGGAAATTGAATTAGCAACACTTTGGTAATTTAAGTTTACCGACGCCCGAGGTGGATCGAATTTTAGAGTGGAGGGTCGTCGTCGGTGCTGGAATCTCGAAGTCGAAGTTTGCCGGAGCGCAGCGCTTGAACGAAAGTGTCTGGAGCGTAGACAGTGATGATGTTCGAAGCCTTGGGGGTGAACCCCCTTTTATAGCACCCATGGGGGCGCCTGTGTTGATGGGGGCACCTACACGTGGCCTTCCCTGCGCGATCTCTTATCTGCAGGCTCGGTCAGTGCTTATCCATCTTCACTGGGGCGCCTGAGCTGATGGGGGCGCCCGTGACCTCACGGGCGCCAGAGCTGCCTTGGTCCAGAGGCTTCGCGGTAGTGGTTTGGTTTTTGCCTTTACACTGGGCCGCCCGTATCCATACGGGCACCTAACCCCAGTGAGGTGCCCGACTCCATTGGGGTGCCTGAGCTGTAGAAGCAGCATTCCTTCGTTCCCTGCAACCAAGGTTAGTTCCAAAACACAACACACAAATATGTTAGTCATTATTTACAGTCGTAGCTGTCTTGGTTTTGACTTTGGGTCTCCCAAATGGAACCCTAGGTCGAACCGACGCCCACTGTTCCCTCGACGGGGAACGTGTCCTCACCTACTCCTCTCAGGAGAGTTTACCTTTTGCCAGCTGGCTCCTCCAGTTGGACATTTGCCCAATCCACCTGGCCAGGTCTTCGTGCCTAACATCCGGTCAGGTCTTCTTGCCCAACTTCCGATCAGGTCTTCGGTGCCCAGCCTGTTGCCAGGACTTCTTGCCCAGTCCTCGACCAGGACTTCTTTGCCCAACTTCAGGTCAGGTCTTCTTGCCCAGTCCTCGACCAGGACTTCTTTGCCTAGCCATTTGCCAAGACTTCTTGCCTAGTGTACCTAGGACTTCCTACACACTCAGTAAGCATGTTAGATCACAATAACACCTTAACTTCTGAACCCTTTGCCATTATCAAAACACAGGTTTGACTGCACCAACACAAACGAGTTGTTCTAGCGATCAATCTCATCCAACCAATTAACCGAGGAATAGACAATGAGTGGATCGCCAGTTTTTGTGTTTATCATCGGGGTCGAAGATTATTGTCAACATAAAATAATTAACAATAATCAAACAAGACAAGACTAAAAGAAAGGAGTCAAAACAAAAGGTTATACCTCTTGTTTACTTCGCGATCTTCTATTGTATGACCTATATCCTCATTGGACGTCATGTGGGCGACGATCCTCCAAGCAATGAAGCCACGAAACAAAACCCAAGCACCTCCTTTTCCTTCCTCCTTGCGCCGGCCAACAAAAACCCTAAACCCTTGTTGCCGCTGGCCACAAAGAAAGGTTTCCTTTCCTTCTTCTTGCTCGGGGTCACGCCACAACCTTCTCCTCCTTCCAACAGATGTTGCCAACCAAGGAAAAGAGAAGGAGAAGCTTCCCTATCCTCAAGCTGACGTCGACCACCTTCCTTGAAGGTTTGCGGTGTCGCAACCCTACGGGAGATGGTTGCCACCGGTGGCCACCTTCCTCCCCCACCCGAGCTTGCTTCGGCCAAGAAGATGAAGAGGAGGCCTCCTCTCTTCCTACTGTCATGCCTCATGTGGAGAGAAAAGGGAGAGAAGAGAAGAAACAATCTTCTCTTCCTCCTTCAAGCCGCCGACCAACTCAAAACCCTAAGGGAGAGAGAGAGAGAGAGAGAGGGAGGGAGGGAGAGGAATAAGAGGCTTAGGTTGTGTTTCATAATGGCTTTATGGGGTATTTATAGGCTACAATAGGGACTATGAGGAGGAGTTGGGTCTTGGTCACCCAATGGATTAAGGCTCGGTCCATTAATGAAGATCCATTCCACTAAGGATCCTAATTGATCTACCTCACCAACCCCTATAGTTAAATATGAGCTCCACCTATTATGAGTACAAATATCTCCCCATGTTTAAAATATTGAATCTCCGTTAATTAATTAAATTAATGATAATTTAATTAATTAACATCTAACTCCTTGAGTAGTACCACTCAACCTTATCATCATGTCAACCCAAGTCTACCTTAAATGAACCTTATGAACTCCTCAAGGGAGCATCATCAACCCGACTCACCAGGACACGATTTCCTTCTATAATCAATGGCACACCATGTAAATAATATTATTTCTCAATTTACCAGGTCTATTGATTTAACAGATAAATCTCGTCCATTGGTAAATCAAAGAAATAAATATTAAGTACATGTGTCTGTTATTATATCGGGATTAAGAGCATGTACTCCATAATAACTGAGGTCTGATTCAATTATAAAGTCAGTATAAATTGTATCACCTCTATGTCGGTCCTGCTCAATACACACAAAGTGCTCTAGTGTAATTCTATGGTCAAGATAAACCAATACCAAATTACACTACAACCATCCCGATGGTTTGTCCAAATCCATTTCAGTTGTGAGCCTCTACTTATACTCTACAAAGAACTGATAACATGATCTTCTGTGCGACTCCGCACACCATGTTATTTACAATGTAAAGTATCAGACAATATGCACATACTAATATAAATATTCAATCAATGATCTTGTGATTCTCTTTCAAAATATAGATGTCTATATAAAAGTAAGACTTTTAGTATACATCCTAACACTTCCGGCATAAACAACACTTCCCCATCACTTGTACTTGATCACTCTACCAGAAGTTTATCGGTAGAGGGTTTCTAATGGATTGCTCATCGGAAAGGTCCAAGGGATCTAGGTCATCGAGTAGTAGTCGTCGAAGACTCCGAACTATGTAAAACTGAACTGTGACGATTTCTTTTGTATTTACTTTTTCATTCTTTTTAGCTACACATGTACTCTCTCTCTTTCAAAAAGCAATGGTTTTAAAAGTCATGTTGTAACGACCCGGAAAAATTTTCTCAATATTTTCTTTAAAATATTGATCATGTCTAGATAAATTTTCGAGGAACATAGAGATACCAGTAGGAACCTTAGCATGATTAGCCATGATTTTCTATATCGAATAAGGAGCTAAGTACTAATGGGCCTTCCATGGACTTTTCTAGTACCATGGTTATTAGTGGATCTTAGGTAGAATTTAATATAAATAGAAATGGCTTCAATTAGGAATATTAGCATGGCTATTGGTAGGCCTTAGGGGGGCATTGCCGAAAATAAAAAAAACGTAAAATAAAATAAAAAATAAAGTGCATGCACGAAGGATTGAATCTTGGACCTAATGTATCACCATGCATGTACTAACCAATTCACCTAGCAAGGGAGTGCTAGTAGAGAATGAAGAGGATTTTGGTTAAGGCTTAGGGAAGTGAAGAGTCATCAAGAGAAGAGGCACCATGCCCCTTCACTTGCCCCCTTTCATGTAGTATTAAAGAGAGGGGAAGGGAAGAGACAACTTAACACTTAAGTCATTGTCCTCTTCTTCCACCAAAACTCTTTCTCTCCCTCTTCTTCCTTCTCCTAGCCGAAACCCACCAAGGCTCCTCTCCCTTGGAAAAGCTTCACAAGGGGACTTTCTCTTGAAGATCCAAGGCTTTCTACAAGGCTACAAGGGCTAGGGGTGATCAAGGGACAACAAGGTCTTCATCCTCTTCTCTATTTAGGGTCTATAACCAAAACACCAAGGGTAAGACTCCCTCACCTGTGGTATAATAGTTTATGTTGTTTATCAAGATTTAAGATATTGTTTGGAATTTATGTTGAGAAAATGAAGGATTAAGGCTCCTAAGATTTTTGGCCAAGCATGTTTTGGGGCTAAGATGATGTTAAAAACCCCTCTTATGTTTCCTAATATTTACTCATGATAAGTTAAGCATAAAAGTATGATTTTGGAAATTTTGTAGCACCCTAGAACCCCTTTAGGGTTTCGGCCACCACCCATATACCATGGCTAGGTTTAAAATTTAATCTTTCAAGCATGGTTAGTATGTTTTCTATGATATAATGGGTATTAATGGTGACTTATATGAATTTCCCTATGGACTTATTACCCTTCTAGGGTTTCGGCCAATGCATGATATAGGGCTAGGACTTAGGGTTAAATCCAATCAAGGGTTCAAATGGTTTCCTATGGCATTGTATGTATTGTATTGGAGGTTAATTATGACCTATGTGAATTTTCCATGGACTTATGGTTCTTTAGGGTTTCGGCCAAGACCATGATCTAGGGTTTGGATTGGGTTAAGGTCTCAAGGATACTTGTTTGTAGGTTACTATGATGTAAGTATATGGTTAAGCATGATGTAAGGATCTTTATGTTACCAAAACCCTAGCTTTATGTGTTATGTATCATGACTTTGTATGTTTAGGTTATGTGTTATGTTTTACTCATGAATATTTTAGACCATATACCATGAACATATGTAATTGATGTAGGGGTAGGTTAAATAGAATAATGCATGTAGGATGTTAAATGCCTATAATAGATATATGTGTATGAAGGTCTATGCATGTTCTATAATGAATGCCATGAACCTAAGCACTGTAGAATGCCATGAACCTAAGTGGTATGTATCATGTTCATATGTATCTTGCCCATGCATGCTCTATGATGGATACTATGATTATGCATGCTAGATGAAATGTACCATGTATGAAATGCATGTTTATCTTATGTACCATGATCATGCAAGCTTTATGGACTAGGATGATGCTCATATCTTAGGATATAATTATGTATGTATGTCATATTTTATGAATGAAAATGACGAATGAAGATAAAGTTAATGCCTTCGAGGTATAATGATGATATGGAATGAAAATGATGAATGAAGATAAGGTTCATGCCTTCAAGGCATAATGATGATGTTAAGCATTAAGAATGAATGATTATGTCATGTATGTTTTATGAATGAAGAAGCATGTGAAATTATTTTATTTTATAAATGGGCTTGTACCGGACCTAAGTAAGGTCCACGGTTCTGGACTACTGATGAAGCTGTCCACGTTCTGGACTACCGATGAAGCTGTCCTTACCCTAGTAGGTCGAGATTAGCTACCTCGTATTTACCTAGGGATGCGCGCACATGATGTATGTATGTGGTACAAGCCAGGGCCCCATGATGTTATGATTATGTTTAAGTATTTATAAGTATGATTTTCAAATAAGCATCCTTATGTATATGCATTTGACTCATACATCTATTCATGTTATGCATTTATGCTAAGAATATGCTTATGATATGCTTATGATTTATGCTAAGAATATGCTTATGAATTGTGTTAAGAAGATGCTTATGTTTATGTTAAGAACCATACCATGTTAAACGCCTTTTTTTATGCTTATGTTCTATGTTAAGAACCATGTCCTGTTAAATGTTCATATGATTATGTTTTATGTGACGTATGAATTTTAGTGAGTAGGAAAAGGTCTTACTAAGCATGTGTGCTTATAGTCTTATTTCCTTATATCGCAGATCAAGCAAGAGGGTACTAAGGAAAGCAGCAGGAGGGGCAAGAGCGTGTGGTGGCAATGACATAGCAAAGGATTCTTCTATTTATACTGATTGCATGTCTTGTGTTTTGAAATGCCTCTTTAGGTTCTATGCTATACCTATGATAGTTATGCCTAAAGAATAACTTACTCTTATGATGCTTATGGATAAGTTACTTGCTACTTATGATGCTTATGAATAAGTTACTTGCTACTTATGATGCTTATGGATAAGTTATAGAATGTTTAGATCATGATGCTACGTATGCGGTTAATATGCTAAGTTACAATGTCACCATGTTCATGAATGATAGTTAAGGTATATATACATGATTCAAGTATTAGTTGCATGGTTAAACGCATGTGTAATATGTTTAAAGAAAAAAAAATTATTCCGCTGCATTAAGATGTTCATATGCCTATGTATGTTAGCGTAACGCCGCCTCTCGCCACACCGTAAGGTGTGGGAAAAAGGTAGGTGTTACACATGTGATTCACCCCCCCCCCTCGCCTCTCACATGTAACGGTCCTACAAGTCGTATTAGAGCCACGTTCGCTCCAAGTTGGTGCAACCACCATTCGTGCAGAGGGATTATTGTTGTTTTTTTCTCATCGTTTCAAAAATATATACTGTTTGTTTAAGAGTTGACATAATTAACTCTTCTAATAAGTAGAAGGTTTTTTCTTAATTTTTTGCCATTAGTCAAAATTGACATAATTAACTCCTCTAATAACTTTGTTATTTCATTATTTTATTATTATTTTTTGAAATTGATGCAACATTGATCGAGTCTATCCTTTTTTTCAGCCTTATCTCCATCGGCACTACTAATCCAAGAGCTAGTCTTGGTATTTTTTTCTCTTCTATTTATTGTGTGCTAGATTTAATGACCCAAGGTGAAAGCTACAGCACAGACCATCCTCCTATGTTCAATGGGGAAAATTTTCTCTATTAGAAAAGGAGAATGGAGGCCTACGTAAAAATCGACATGGACCAATGGTTTGCACTCCAGACTGGATATACACCTCCAATGGGTGAAGGAGGAAATGCTCCACTGAAACTAGATAAATAGAACACTGAGACGAAGAAGAAGGCATAAATTGAATTCAAAACACAAAACACTATCTAATGTGGGTTGACCAAAGAAGAGATGAACAAAATTGGTCCCACTGAAAGCGCCAAAGAACTCTGAGATAAGCTGATTGAGCTGCACGAAGGGACCAGCGATGCTAATGTAACAAAATGCGACCTTTTATTAAATAAACTATTTAACATTAAAATGCATGAAGTAGAGTCCAAAAGCCAACTCCATGCCCAAATCAAGGATATCATGAATGAACTTCACCTGATCGGACATCTACTAGAGAACTGAGATGTGATAAGGTATCCTAAATGCTTTCCCCCGAAATTCTTTGTGGGCATCTATTATAGATACTTACAAAATTTCAAAGAATCTTTTCAAGTTAAAATTAGATGAACTATTTTGTGAATTAGAACTGCATGAACAAACTAACGTTAAAACAATCGAGAAGGATATAGCATTAATTGCAAGTTCAACAAAAGATGCAAAATCAAGGACTAAAACCCAAGATGAGTCTGAAAGCGAGTCAGACTCAGACTTAGACGATGACGAAGAACTGGTGAAGCTGATAAGGAAGGTACTCACCAAATGAAAAAAAGAGTTCACAAAAAGGGACTTGAAGAAGGTAATCAAGATAACTTCTAGTGATGCAAAGAACAATGTCACTTGCTTTGGATGCAAAAAGAAAGGGCATTTGAAGAACAAATGTCTGAATCGAAGAACGGGCCAATCCAAAAATACAAACATAAGAAGGCATTCCAAGTAACCTGGGATGACTCCTCCTCAGAAGACTCAGACGAAGAAATCACGAATCACACCAGCAACCTAGCATTGATAGCAATCAAACCCGAGTCAGAAAGTGATTTAGACTTAGTAGACGAGTTTGCACCCAGAGATTTCAATGAGGTACAAAATTTATTAAATACCAAGTTTTTCTAAATTATTACATGTTTAGACAAAAAAAGGTAACTGCATCTAAAACTAGGATAGATCTTCTCCTTAAGGAAAATCAAGACCTTAAGGAGCAAATTACTACAAATAACTCAGTTAACCAAACACAACTTGAAAACCCTATTCAAATTGAAAAATTAGAAAGAGAAAACTCTACCCTAAAGGGTGAAGTTCAAAAACTTAAGGACTTACTTGAAACTTTCACCACAAGATCTAAGAACCTTGATCTAATTCTTAGATCTCAAAAGGGTGTATACAACAAGTCTGGGATCGGATACAAAACAAGATTAGCCCAAAGATCTTTTGTCTCCTTTACCCACCAATGCAAGAACTGGAGAAAATTGTGGGTCCCGGAAGCTTACCTAACCAAGCATGTAGGGCAAAACCAAGATTATGTCACTAAAAAGGACATCTACTATATCAATCCAAAACACACAACCAATAATTTAGGGGGAGGCTCTAAACTAGTTGGCACCTCAAAATCAGCCTTTACCCATTAGGGTAATTAGGACAAGACATAAAATCTAATTTGACACTTGATCTACTTAGTATTAGGATGGGATGAGATGATAGTACGGTAGGAAAGTCTGTCTAAGGAGTCAATTAGGGTAAGGCTTTACCCTATTTGGTCCTTTTAGCCTGGTGGAACTAGCAAAAGCTACCTCACCACATCCTAAACTAGTTAGACTAGGGTTTCTCAAAGAGTATGTTGAAATTATAATTTCTTTAAAACGCTTTGTCTTGGAAAGCGTCATTGCTTCAATAACCAAGAAGGCCCCTGTGTCTCACCAAGACTTGGAAGCCAATTATTAAAATGTACTTTTAAATAACTACTTGTTAAACCTAAATCAACACAAGGTCAAATTAACATTTCTAAATCAACTTAATTCATCTCAAAAAAACATATGATTACCTTGGATGACAACTTTAGACCGCGTGAGATGACTAAGGACAACAAAATTAAAATTCTTGTATGCTTCAACTTTAATTCAAACTTGAACCCAAATTAAAATTTAACCTTAATTCAAACCTTAACCCAAATTAAAATTTAACCTTAATTAAAATCTTAGCCCTAATCAAAATTCTACCCTAATAAACTTAACTAAAATTCCACACTAATTAAGTTTGACTTAATCAAAATTCTACCCTAATTAAATTTTAACTTAGTCAAAATTCTACCCTAATTAACTTTTAACTTAAACAAAATTCTACATTAATTAAATTTTAACTTAATTAAAATTCTACTTTAAATCTACTTCTATTTCAATTCAATTGTAACATAATTAAAATCTTACTTTAATTCAAACATTAAATCTTTAACTACAACTTTAATTGAGTTTGAACTTGATTTCAAATTTAATTGATCCTTTATTTTTCAACCTTGATTTCAACTTTAATTGATTTTTAACTTTAATTTTTAAATGTCAACTTTTTTAATCTTAATGAATTTCAAAAGTTAATCATTAACTAAATTTTTAACTTTGATTTTAACTTTAATCAACTTTTAGTACTTAATATTTTTTTCATTTTAACTTAATTAATTGCATTAATTTAAAATGTGTACAAGTTGATAAATTTTTCCTTGCCTTAAATTTCATTCAAAACCTCAAAATTCACTTTATGTATATGCTAAGTTAAGTTTCACTTTAACTTGATGCTTGATAAAAGTTGAATAAAGACAATAAGCATCTCTATAAACATATAAGATTACTTTGTTTGAACTACTAGAATGGATGAGATGTCAGGAAAATTGAATTGAAATTATTTTTATAATTTTTATGGTTAATTGATTAAGATATTTTCTAAGTATGAGTATTATAAACTCCTAGGCACTTAAATAAAGGTCCTTGTAGCTAACAAGGGTAACTAGGAGAATGTTAGATTAAGGTGGAGGGTTGAAATATTTTGAAAACTAATTTTGAAAATATTATTTTTACCTTCTAATTTTTTTTTAAAATCTGTTTGCAATTCTTTTTCAAAATTATCTTTTAGAAAACTAACATAGAAAATAATCTTTTCTCATGTAAAATATTTCTTTTTCAAATTGAAAATACTATTGAAAATAAAGATTCTTTTTAATCTTTGACTTTTAAACTGTTTTTTGAAAAATTACTTGAAAATATTTTTAATGCATTTAAAAAAAAATCTTTTTAATCTTTTTTGAAAATATGCCAAAGAAATTATTGTTTTTAATTTCATAGTTTTGAAAAGTATGATTGAAAAATTATTATCTTTAAAAAGTGATTTGGAAATTCTTAAACATGTCTTTAAAAATATTTTTTTTTTCAAACTTCTAAAAACATTTTCTGATTATGGTTCTAAAAAATATTTTAAGTGTATGTTTGATTTGGATATCCCTAAGACACAATAGAAAGCTTACCTTGTAGTTAACAAGGAATCCTAAGTGTGTGTCGGGTTAAGGGGGAGTCATAATTGAATGATCAAAAATATTCCTTGCAATATCTTTGAAAAATCATTTGGAAAATAAATTTCTAAAAATATTTTTTTCTTTTTTGAAAAATATTTTGGTTACACTTGTAAAATTATTTTTGAAACTTAGGTTTAAAAAATGCTTTAAACATTTCAAAATGCTTATTTTTCTGAAGATCATACAAAATTTTCTTCTAAAATCTCTTGAAAGATAACTCACTTGAAAAATATGGTTATGTTTTTAGTTAGATTTACTTGTTAAGAGGGAGGTTTGTTGGGGCAATCGGGCCAAAGATGATCTGGAGGATTCTGGGTTCTGATGTGTGTGCCAATATGATTAAGTTAGGGTTTGTTGTTGGTCTAATATATGTATGTGAGTGTGCAGGTTTGCATGTACACATAGACTTGGTTAGATGTCTTCAGGTGAAGGGTAGCATGGAGGCAAGTTGTTAGCTTGAGTGCGCATCCGAGGGATCATGGACAAAGCAAGTACGATGAGCCGAGGGATGCGAAATTCGAGGTGTACATGAAGGATGGCATGGAGGAAAGCCGCAGGATTCTGTGCACATATCCAAGGGCCGAGGGCCAAAGTCGAATAGGGCTTGAAGGCGACAAGTCGAGGCTGCTGGAGTAGAGATGATGAGCCGAGGGATGCTGACTTCGAGGCATGCGTGAAGGAGGCATGGAGGCAAGCCGAGGGCTTGTGTGCCCATCTGAGGGACGGGAGCCGAAGATGAAGAGGGCGTAAATGCAACAGATCGAGACTGTTGATTGAAGAGTCAACCAGGTCGTGAGGGTCTGAGTGTGAGTGTTTGTACTCGGGAACTAAGCCGGTAGGGTTTGAGTGCGGAGAGAAATATACTCAGGAAGGGAAACCCTAGGCTTAGGAGGGGACCAGTCGACTTCCCCAGGGGCTGCCCACTGGGGTGGCCAGAATTCGAAAGGTCAGGCTTGAATTTCGAATTCCAATGTGGCCAGTCGACTGCCCCAGGGGCAGTCGACTGGTAACGGTCACTTTCAGCCTCGAGCTCTATTTAAGGGAGCTCGTTTCAGGCTCTTTCTTCTTGGTGAAACCTGCTTGGATAGAGTGGGTTAGTAGCCTGTTGTGGTCAAATAGTGTCCATAAGTTGTGGAGAGATTTCTCCACCCACAAGGAGCTACGAGATCTATCCAGAGGTGCTCCGAGGAGTCATCCGCCAAAGGATTAGGGATCGCCCACCTTACGGACTGCCGTGGAGTAGGAGCATCATCTCCGAACCACATAAATCAGGTTGCGTTAGCATTATTTTCATTATTGGATATGGCTTGGCGGGTTTCCTAAGCGAATACTTGGTCGTTCTGAGAGACCTCTCCATGTCTACGGACTACAAAATTAATCCGAACGGAGACCCGTCTCCCAACAACCATCTCGTACCATATCGAACGATCCAAATTACAACTCAGCCAATCACAAAGATCGGCCTTGTAATTTGCTCGAATGTTCGACCGCGGAAAAGGCGATGAGTGGATCGTCGGATTTTGTGTTTATGGTCAGGGTTCAATTATTTAATTATTGGCTATGATACAAAATCAAAACAATTAAATAATTAACATGAAATGACGAGGCAAACAAAACATGACACATAATAACATAAGGGAGCTTGGAAAGAATTATACCTTTCCGATCACCTCGCGGCCTTCTACCTTATGTCCCTCCCTTCCTGGACGTCGTGTGGGCGACAATCTACCAGGAACCGAGATCACCGAGGCACTCCAACCGAGCTCTTCTCCTTGACTTCGCTGAAACACCAAACCCTAGATTCTAGGGTTTTCTCGCCGCAAGCTATACCTCCTCTCCCTTTGCGCCGCCGATCGCCGAAGCTGCCCAAAAGCCTCCGGACCAGCAGCTCACCTTGAGAGGAAGGAGAATAAGATGAAGAAGAAGATAGATCTCCTTCTTCCTCTCCCAACCGACCGAACCAACTCCCTCTTCCCTTACCTTGCGGCCCGCCGCACCTCCTCTTGCGCCGCCTCCCTTCGGCCACCTTCCCTCTTTCCTTTGTCGCCGACCACCACAGAAGGTAGGAAGGTCCCTGCCTTGTCCCTATGAGCCCTGGATGAGTGATGATGGAGAAGAGAAGAAGGAAAGAGAAGGAGAAGTTTCTCCTTCTCTAAGCGTCGACCGAACCCTAGAGGAGTAGAGGAGAAAGAGAGAGAGAGAGAGAGAGGAAAGGACTTGGGAGTCAACTCTTGGATCAAGCCTTGGTTTCATGATCTCCTTGGGTATTTATAGGGCTAAGGTAGGGACCAAGAGGAGGATATAGATCTTGGCCCACCAATGGATCTAAACCTGATCCATTAATTAAGATTCATTCGACTAAAGGATCTTAATTGAACTTCCTCACCAACCCCCATATGTTCATATGGGCTCCACATATTTCGAGTCGTCCATCCCTCCGTGTTTAAGATATCGAATGCTCGTTAATTAATTTAAATTATTGATAATTCAAATTAATTAACTTCTGGATCCTTGATTAGTACCACTCAACTTTATCATCATGCTGGATCAAATCCACCTGCAAGGTTTAGCATGATGAACCTTTTGAGCTCATCAAGGGGCATCATCAACACGACTCACCAGGACACGGATTTGGTCAATAATCAACAGCACATCATATTATTAATATTATCTCCCAACTTACCGGGCTTATCGATCAAACAGAATAGATCACGCCCATTGGTAAATCAAAGAAATAATAATTAATAATATATGCCCGTTATTATATCGGGATTAAGGGATCATACTTCATAATAAAATCTGAGGTCATATCTAATTATCGAGTCAGTACAAATTGGATAACCTCGAATTTTGGTCCTGCTCAATGTACTCAAAGCATACTCTATGGTCAAGATCAACCACATATAATTACACTACAACCATTCCGATGGTTTGTCCAATTCCTTCTCTTTTGTGAGCCTCTACTTATACTAGGCAAGGAACTGATAACATGATCTTCCGTGTGACACCACACACCATGTTATCTACAATGCAATGTATTGGACTTCATGCATGTACTAATATAAGCAGACACCTAGTGTAGTAGTGATTCTCTTTTCAAAATGAAGATGTTCATATAAAAAAAACATGTCTTTCAGTATACACATCTTACAATCTCCCACTTATAATTAATGACTTTGCTGTTCTCTCACTGCCATACATCTAACTCCCATATCCTCCACATGTCGATCAAAAGCTCTAGCTGGAAGAGCTTTAGTGAAAGGATCTGCCAGGTTAACTTATGATGCAATCTTGGCGACAGCCACTTCTCCTCGCTTTACGATTTCTCGTATCAGGTGGTACTTGCGCTCTATGTATTTACTTGCCTTATGGGCTCGTGGTTCCTTCGAGTTTGCAAATGCACCACTGTTATCACAAAAGATTGTGATAGATCTGGGCAAACTAGGAATCACATCCAAGTCCATGATGAAGTTCCTGAATCATACAGCTTCCTTGGCTGCCCCTGAGGTGCCACATATTCAGCTTCTATGGTGGAGTCCGCCACGCATTTCTACTTGACACTTCTCCAAACAATGGCTCCACCTCCTAAAGTGAACACAACCCCCATGGTAGGCTTACTCATGTCCCTGTCTGACAGGAAATCTAAGTTTGTATAACCCACAGGGACTAACTGGTTTGCCCGATAAATCAGCATATAATCCTTGTCCTTCTCAGGTATTTCAATATATGCTTTACCGCAATCCAATGTCCCTGTCCAGGGTTACTCTGATATCTGCTAACCATGCCCACAGCAAAACAGATATCTAGTCTCGTGCAGAACATAGCATACATGAGGCTTCCTACTACCGAAGCATAAGGAACCACCTTCATTTCCTCCATCTCCTTTGATGTTTTCGGACACATCTCCTTGGATAGAGGAACTTCATGCCTGAAGGGTAGGAAACCCTTCTTGGAGTTTTCCATGCTAAAACGAGACAAGACAGGGCCAACATATGAAGCTTGGGATAAGCACAACATCCTTTTCTGACGATCCCTTATGACCTTGATCCCAAGGATGTGTCCCGCTTCTCCCAAGTCTTTCATATCAAACTGTTTTGACAGCCATACCCTTATGTCTGATAACACTTTGATATGGTTGCCAATTAACAAAATGTTATATACGTAAAGTATAAGAAACACAACTACGTTTCCGTCACATCTCTTGTATACACATGACTCATCCGGGCTTTGAGTAAATCCATATGACTGGATTACTTCATCAAACTGGATGTTTCAAGATCGCGAAGCTTGCTTCAATCCATAAATGAACCGATTAAGCTTGCACACTAGATGCTCTTTGCCCTTTGCAATGAACCCTTCTGGTTGCTGCATGTAGATGGTCTCCTCAAGACTTCTGTTAAGGAAAGCTGTCTTGACATCCATCTGTCATACCCCATAGTCCATATGAGCTGGAATAGATAAAAGAATCCGGATTGACTTAAGCATGGCTACCAGCGAAAAGGTCTCCTCATAATCGATACCCTTTTTCTGAGTGTACCCTTTCGCAACAAGCCTAGCTTTGAAGGTCTTAATCTTCCCGTCTGATCCTCTCTTTCTCTTGTAGATCCACTTGCATCCAATGGATTTTACACCATTGGGTGGTCCTACTAGCTCCCAGACATGATTAGAATTCATAGATTCTATATCAGAGTTCATTGCCCTTAGCCAAGAATCTACATCCTTATCTTGAGAGTCTCGTCATAGGTCCAGGGATCCGGTTCATGTTTACCAGAGACCAAGTCCGAAGACTCTCCCAAAAACATGAACCTTTTAGGCTGTCTAACAACCCTCCCATTGTGACGAGGCACCACCTGTGTATCCTCTGTAACACGCGGTGCAGTGACTTGTGGTGTGGCCTCTTGTACAATTGGTCCTAAGGTCAGAACGCCCCCTCTTAACTCTTCAAGCACTAGTCTACTCTTGGGCTTATGGTTCATCACATAGTCTTCTTATAAGAATCTAACATTCGTGCTAACGATTACCTTCTGTTCCTTAGAACTATAGAGCATACCACCCTTCGTTCCCCTAGGATAGCCTACGAACAGACGTACCTCCGTACGAGATTCCAACATATCAGTATCTCCCTTCAGCACATGTGCTGGACTATCCAAAATCCGAACATGTCCTAGACTGGGCTTGCGCCCAGTCCATAGTTCTGTGGGAGTAGAAAGGACTGACTTAGATGGAACCAAGTTTAGTATGTACGCTGCCGTTTCGAGAGTGTATCCCCAGAACGAATCAGGTAAGTCTGAATAACTCATCATCGACCTAACCATTTCCATAAGAGTCCTATTCCTTCTTTCTGCACACCATTCTGTTGGGGTGTACCCGGTGCAGTTAGCTGGGACTGAATCCCAGCTTCTGATAGGTAGGTCCTAAACTCTCCAAAAAGGTACTCGCCACCACGAACAGATCGTAGTGTCTTGATATTTTTACCTCGATGTTTCTCCACATCAGCCTTGAACTCTTTGAACTTATCAAAGAATTTAGACTTGCGGTGCATCAGATAAATGTACCCATACCTTGAATAATCATCAATAAAAGTGACGAAGTATTCAAAGTCACCTCTAGCATGGATTGACATAGGACCACACAAATCAGAATGAATTAGTTCTAGAATATCTTTGGCCCTATACCCCTTGGCCTTGAAAGGCCCCTTGGTCATCTTACCTTCCAAGCAAGACTCACAGGTCGGGAGGACATCTACCACCAATGAACCCAGAGGTCCATCAGCTATCAACCTCTGAATCCTACTAAGGTTAATATGACCAAGCCTATGGTGCCAAAGATACATCTGATTCATCTTAGAAGGCTCATTTCTCTTATTTAAGTTAGATGAGGAGTTATTAACCTCAGTTTGCATTGTGGGAGTCATTGGTTCTAGAGGGTATAGATCACCAACCATAGTACCCGAACAGATAATATCTTTATTTCTTTTAATGACAACTTTGTTATCAAAAGCCACAGAATATCCATCCTTTATCAACTTAGAAATTGAAATTAAATTCTTTCATAACGAGGGTACATATAGGCAATCTCTCAGAACTAACACTTTATTTCTCTCAGAAGACAAATAGAAAACTCCCACTGCAACTGCTGCCACTTTCGTAGCATCGCCCATGTAGACCACAATTTCTTCATCAGCTAGCCGTCGGGTTTCCTGGAACCCCTGCAAAGTATTGCAGACATAGTCTGTGGCTCACGTATCTACACACCAGGTACTGGTAGATAGCACCACTAAACATGCTTCAATGACTAAGCATGAAGAAATACCTTTGTCTTGACGACGAGGACAGTCTGCCATGCAGTGCCCAGTTTGCTTGCACATGAAGCACTTGCCTTTCGGCTTCTTCACGCCAGTCTGAGGTCCCTGCGATGTTGTGGCCTTCTTGAACCCTCCTTGTTTCTTCTTCTTCCTACCTTTTGGCACAGAAGTAGAAACCCTTTGAGTTACCAAGGCCTACGAGTTCTGACGAAAGAGACTCTCTGCCACGTGGAGTTCTCCTAGCAGTTCACCCAACGTATATTCACGTTTGTTCATATTGTAGTTGAGCCTGAACTGCTCAAAACTCCTAGACAGAGACTGGAGTATAATATCGACCTGGTTTTCCCCGTCGATCTGTGCTCCCAATACCTCAATCTCATTGAGGTGAGCCATCATCTTTAGGACATGATCCCTCATGGGTGTCCCTTCGACCATAGTGGTCGTCATCAGACTCTTCATCGCGACCTGCCAAGCAGCCCGACCTTGGTGCCTGAAGAGCTCCTTGAGGTTCAGCATCATGTCACTAGCAGTGGGCATGGCCTGACACTGATGTTGCAGCACATTCGACATAGATGCCAGAATGTAGCAGCGCGCCATCTCATCTGCCTTGACCATTTCTTGTAACGCTCCCTCAGCTCTTTACCAGAGTCCTCTCTAGGCATTTTCAGACATTCCTTGAAGAGTACATATTTGTACTCTTCAGCAGTGAGAACAATGTCAAAGTTCCTCTTCCACTCTATGTAGTTTGGGACAGTAAGTTTATTTTCCTTAAGAATTGTAGCTAGTGGGTTAAAGGCCATTATGAAAAACTTGAGAATCACAACACACACTACTTAAGAAATTGAAAATAAATTGATTCCTCAAAATAATAAATTTTCAAAATCAACCAACACCTATATACACCTAGAAATTCGTATGCCACGATGGTGTAGACGTATACGAATCCCTACATGCGTAAGAGAAGGTTTTACCCATCAATCTTATTATCTTGTCAACTTAACTTTTTGACAAGTGTTAGATCGATTTCGTACACTAGGGGGGTGAATAGCGTTTTTCGATTTCTATCTTCCTACACGATTAGTTGCGCAAGCAGAAATACAATAAAAATAAAACTAACCAATGAAAGCAATGCTAGAAAACTGATTTTACTTGGTATCCACCCCGGACGGGTGACTAATCCAAGAATCCGTCGATGGATCACTCCCCGGATAACCTCCGGCTAGCCCTTGTCGCTCCTTATGGGTGGAGAAACCTCGCCACAGCACCAAGCACACTCTGAGCACAAAGAGACTACTAACAAGCCTTAACCAAGCTTGTTTCATCAAGAAAAGAAAGCATGAAACGAGCTCCATTAAATAGGGCTGGAGTCATTTCAGGCTGCTACCAGTCGACTGCCCCTAGGGCAGTCGACTGGTCCCACTCAGATTCGACCGTTACAATTCATCGTTTGAATCTGTCAACCTGTTCCACATGGGCAGTCGACTGGTCCGAACCTAAGCCTAGGGTTACACTCCCGAGTACATTTCACTCCGCACTTGAACCCTCCCGGCTTAGCCCCTGAGTACAAACACTCATACTCAAACCCTCACAACCCAGTTGACTCTTCACCAGCAGCCTCGACTATTGCCTTAACGCCCTCTTCATCTTCGGCCCTTGTCCCTTGGATGCGCACGCAAGCCTCCAGGTTGCCTCCATGCTACCGTTCACGTATGCCTCGAAGTTCGCGTCCCTCGGCTCATCGTCCCTGCTATCCATGATCCCTCGGATGTGCACGCAAGCCTCCAGCTTACCTCCATGTCATCCTTCACCTGAAGGCATCAACCAAGTCCATCTTTCGTAGCATCGCCCAATTTTCAATTCTCATTGCCCACACCACGTTATGTTATTCCCAACTTAACACTTAACACAAGTTAAGTTCTCCCAACTTAACACCCAAATTTCATAAACCAACCACAGTTAAGTTTCAACCTTAACCTAACTTAACATCCCAAGTTCTCCCCCTTTGACACCATCAAAAAGATTGCCCCAAGCAATCCTAACCCTGGTGCCAAGAAGAACTTACCAGATTTCTAAAAAAACCCCTCAGAAATCACCAAAATGCATTCTGCCCGAGACACCAGTCAACTGCCCCCATAGCAATCGACTGATACGCCATTTTCTGATTTTCCAGTCGAAATTCAAAAATGCATATAAAATTTCAAAAAATCCGAAAAAAATGTGAAATTTTGCAAACACGTTTTTTAGGATATACTCTATCCTAGAAAAATATGGTTTCATGAAAAACAACAAACGTGCTTGACTTTTGGTACAAACCTAAAATTCCTTAAAAATTGGCACTTTTTTTATCAACTTTGAATTCCATATCTAATTCTATGTGTTTGCCAACTCTAAACCTTATCATTCGACACATAGAATGGTTCTCAAACCGCCCCTTTTCATATAGATTTTCCATTTTGCCAAAGGCTCCCCCTCCTTATCTCTTAACCCTAGATGATCATGAAAAATCCTCTCTCATGCCCTTATCTATAGAAATCTTGTTCATTTAATACAATCAATCAATATAAAATTTCAAAACACATCATGAAAGTATAGATAAAGATTTTAACTGGAAAACCATAGCATATTATCAATAACAACTTACTCATTTCAACAATACTCAAATCATGTAACATAGCATAAAAACAATACAAGCCAAAATCAACTCATGACATAAAAACATAACATATCATAAATAGAAATGTATCATACATGATGCTAAAATAAAGATAAGAAAGGAGCATAATAGCATCACAAGGGTCGTAGCCCCGAAGTCACCGAAATAATACAATTCCAGAATAGGGAGTGTTTGAGAGATATAAGAATACAGTAAATATAAACACTCTCAACACTAAGCCGCTCTAAATCCTATGCCATCCCATCACATCATGTCATCATCGTCTAGAGGAGGAGGAGGAGGAGGGGACTGAGAAGCCAGATGCAGCTACCGGAGCATCTCGTACATCACGTCCTGCTGGCTCCGGAATCCCTGGCAGAACTCCGTGAGGCCATGCACCTCCCCCTGGATCGCGCTCTGCGTTTGCTGAAATCCGTGGATCTTCTCCCAGATGCTGTGAACATCCTCCTGGAGCCCGTGAACATCTGATCGAAGCTGAGTAAACACCGCACATGTAATCATCTCAGCGGGCTCCTCCTCAGAGCTGGAAGACTCCGGACACTGCCTCCACACAAACTGCCCCTGCCGACACTCAATACCTGCCAAGGACAGTTAGTGTGTGCTAATCTGGTCGTAGTCCTTGGACAGGTGCCTAACCTGACCACTAGTCACACGGATACCAAACCGTAACTGAAAGAACTCGGTCAGGACGTGGCAAAAAGGCATGTAGATTTTTCCATTGACACTTTGGGAAAAATGGCAGATGGAGGTAAATACATGTAGAGAGATGTCTATATCTAACCTCCTCTCTAGGGCATACATCATCACTAGATGAGGCAGTCGGATCCTCGCCCTTCCCTTGGTGACGATGGGTAGAAGACACTCTAAAACAATCTTATATAACACATGACTGAAGGGACTCATAGGCTTGGCATCAAATATGTACTCTGACTCATGCATATGCCTCCTAAAGTAATGCAGATGAATTTGATCGATGGTGACATCCTGAAACTCAAAAGGCTCAACAACATTAGGAAAATACGTGTTTACATTATTGGACACCCTACACTCTAAAAACCTAGCTAACACCATGGCTGAAAAAGGAATGGGAATGTCGGCTACCCTAGACTCATATAGGTTATTTTCAAAATTAATGCAAGTCAAGTTTGCATAAAATTCTTTGCATAGGTCAATATTAATGTCATGTTGGCAATACACTAGTTGTTCTATCCCAAAGTGGGTGATCATCTTGGTGATTTGGGGTGCCTTTTCTTGAAAGTAGGTCTTATTCAAATACCTATAATTCATTGGCACAAAGTCATTTTCCTCAAATCTTTTCTTACATGCTAATGACCTAAACTTAGACTCTCCCGACTGTCGCTGACCTTGGTGAGATGAACCCTCACCCCTTGGCCTCTTAGAAATAGCCCTAATATGCCACATACATGCATGCACACCAAGACACCCCCCCCAAAGGAAAAATAACAAAGAAAACATGCATAAATTATCACATTAGTTCCAAAACATAGTTTAAATGAAAAACTGAACCTTAAACAATGATACCTTTTTGCTAATCTCTTCATGATGATGATTTGGAACTCTAGACTTGAGAGGGGAAGTTTTGCAAGCCCTAAATCTTAGATCGGGGTTAGAGAAGGCTTAGAGAAGAGTTTTAGAGCTCGGGGAAGGCTTAGGACAGGAGATGGGCTCCGGAGAAGAAGAATTGCCAGGGGTTGTCACGCCAAAACCCTAGATTTGGGCCACCCCGTGCGCCCTTTTCTTTTATAGAACCCGCGGACCAGTCGACTGCCCCCAGGGGCAGTCGACTGGTAATGTTCACAGAAGGTTTTTCCAGTCGGGATCAGTCAACTGCCCCTGGGGCAGTCTACTAATAAAACATACAGAAAGTTCTGTGTTATGGACCAGTCGATTGGCTCTGAGCCAGTCTACTGATACCTGAAATCCTAGTTTTTCAGTCTACTTTCAGAAATGTATAACTAATTCCACAAATCTCCAAAAAATCTGAAATTTTATGGAGAAATTTATGGATCCTATATCTATTTGAGAAAAATATAATTTCACACAAAACTATTCCGAATCCCATGATTGATACAAATTTCAAGACTATCCAAATTAAGTCATTTAAACCCAACTAGAAGTTCTAATTTGGACCTCTTCTTGATGCTTCCTCCCATTCTTATCCATAATACACTAATAGCATCAAGTTATATGGTATTTTCACACTAAAATCAATTTCTTTCAATTATAATCCCATTTTCAATCTTTTTCTTCATAACTCTCATTTTAGTGTACCAATTTCCTAGGATTAAGGCTAACCTTAGCCTTTTAAACATTTTGGCACACTTTATAGCTCATCTAGTCTCTTAGGAGAAAACCTCCTGAGATCCATTGACCATGCATCACATTTTGGCTTCTAGAGCTCTCCCTTGTGCTCCTAGCCCTAGTTACCTCCCTATGTAACTCATCTACAAATGCAAGACCACACCGGTGCTCTTCCGGTGCTTCTTGACCTTCCACTACTACTCTCTTAACCCTATAGACCTTTTTCTTTGTCAATTCCTTTTCTTTTCCTTTAAATGACTTTTCTTTGCCATTTTTGATCTTTTCTCTACCATAGTTATAGGGCATCCTTGAATATATCATTTTACTAACATTTGCCCTCCTAAGGTGGTATCCTAGACCCGGCCTACCATTTCTATGGTTTTGATCCTTTGGAATCACATTCAATCTCTTGGACCCTTGTATGACTCTATCTAGGTTTTTCTCTAATTTATCAAGTTTTGCTCTCAAAACTTGATTTTCCTTTTCTAAACTCCTAACCTTAGTATTATCATACATAACTTGATCATTCCTAGGTTTACCCATTTTTCTAGGTATATGTCTCCCTTTCTTAGGGTTGATGCCTTGATCCTTAGTTCTTGTAGTCCTAGGTTTATCATGAAATATGGAATGTTTTTTGTTTTGGTACGCAATAGTATTTTTATTTCTATCATGATATTTAAAACCAAAAACACGCATGGGCAAGCAATTGTTATTAATTCTATCATTCATACAAGCATTTTGAGCATAAGTAAAGTTAGGGATTACCTCCCTTACCTTTGTAGCTCCCCCTTGATGTGTGCTCCTCTTCTTCCTTTCTTCCTTTTCCCATTTCCTTAGATGCTCCATCTTTTTAAGCTCTCCTTTCCTTGGGCATTTTGTATGATAATGCCCTAGCTCCTCACACGTGAAGCATCGAATTTTCCTTCTTTTCCTTTGAGCTTCCTCATTCCTACAACCCATATTAGAATTTAATTGAATGGATTTGGGCTTAGGAATTACCTCCTTTTTACCTAGTGGGCACTTATCCTTGTAGTGCCCATTTTTGTTGCAACCAAAGCATGTGATATGCTCTTTTGACTTGGCTTTGGTGGAGATTGGAGTCTTTTCTTGCTCTTGTGTGGATTAGGGTCTCTCCTCCCCCTCAACCCTTGATGTTGATACTTCTTCTTCTTCTTCGGATGAGGTGGATGCTTTTTCACTCAATTCCTCCACTTCACTTGATAATGTTGATAATTCTTTTTCTCTTTGGTCTACTTGGATACTTGAGCTTATTTCTTCGGGCTCCTCTACTAGTTGAGCTTGTGTAGGGGTCTTATGTACTTCTTCCAATTTATTCCACAACTCATATGTATTTGTATATTTTCCTACACCATTTAACACATTAGTAGGCAAAATATTAATCAATATATCCATTACCTTTTCATTTGCCCTTGCTTTTTCTTGTTGCTCTTGATTCCAATATATAGGCCTAAGCCTCTTCCCGTGCTTATCCTTTGGAATCTCGAAGGGCTCTTCAAGTGCAATTCTACTTGCCCACTCCATTCCGAACCAAGTCTCGATCCATGCCTTCCAAAAGTCAAAGTCTTCATGATCATAGGGAGGCGGAGTGTAAATGTCATCCCCAAGTTTATCTTTCATTGTTCTTCTTCCTCTAGCGTGTGCTCCCTCGGCGATTAGTCCAATGAGAGCGGTCCTTCGCTCTGATACCACTTGTTAGATCGATTCCGTACGCTAGAGGGGGGTGAATAACATTTTTTGATTTCTTTCTTCCTACACGGTTAGTTGCGCAAGCGGAAATACAATAAAAATAAAACTAACCAATGAAAGCAATGCTAACAAACCGATTTTACTTGGTATACACCCCGGACGGGTGACTAATCCAAGAATCCATCGGTGGATCACTCCTCGGATAACCTCCGGCTAGCGCTTGTCGCTCCTTGTGGGTGGAGAAACCTCGCCACAGCACCAAGCACACTCTAAGCACAAAGAGACTACTAACAAGCCTTAACCAAGTTTGTTTCGTCAAGAAAAGAAAGCATGAAACGAGCTCCTTTAAATAGGGCTCGAGTCATTTCAGGCTGCTACCAGTCGACTGCCCCTAGGGCAGTCGAATGGTCTCACTCAGATTTGATCATTACAGTACAACGTTCGAATCTGCCAGCCTGTTCTAGTCGACTGGTCCGAATCTAAGCCTAGGGTTACACTCCCGAGTATATTTCACTCCGCACTCGAACCCTCCCGGCTTAGCCCCTGAGTACAAACACTCATACTCAGACCCTCACAACCCGGTTGACTCTTCACCAGCAGCCTCGACTGTTGCCTTCACGCCTTCTTCATCTTCGGCCCTTGTCCCTCGGATGCGCAAAGCCTCCAGCTTGCCTCCATGCCACCCTTCACCTAAAGACATCAACTAAGTCCATGTGTACCTGTACACCTGCACACTCATGTACACATATTAGTCCAACAACAAACCCTAACATAACCATATTGACCGCACACATCAAAACCCCATGATCCTCCAGATCATATCAGGGTTGATTGCCCCAACAGTAAGATCAATAGTTGGTTCACTTCAGCTCTACAAAATAATAGCAGTGACTCCGATGGGGAGGATACTATCATTCGCATCTAAGTGTTCACCATTACACGACACTAAGAAAATTATTTCTGATTATGCTCCTTCCGATGGGGAAGTACACACGCTCTTTAATAATTTTCTATAGTCTTTTCCGACCCAGTGATCCGCAGAACAAGTCCATCCGATGGGGAGGAAGGCACTCAGAGCCAACGCGCAGACTTGTTCGCATCACTTATTGGATTGAAATGGAAGCCATGGGACCCTTAGGGTCCCTCTCCCACTTAGTAATTTATTTCGAGGAATTTTAACTAGCACAACCACACAACCAAGCACATAACCAATATATGAAAAATACAGAAAATCCTAGATTTTCCAACTTCATGGACCTTGGTCTCTAATGCACCTCCAGTCGTGTCGTCACTTCGTCCGCTCCTCCCTTCCTTATGCGCAAGCCACCTTGAGGGATCTCTGAGCCGAAATGACTAGCTAATTATTTACATCATCGAGGAGTGTACATGAAAACTAGATCGAAAGTAAAATAAATAGCTTGGCTAAACATGTGCCGTATTTAATTACAAAAATTAAATACCTAGCCTCATCAACCCCGAGGATTAATTAATTACAATAATTTGGACAACCATCACACACATCAATTATTTGGCCATAATAAGTTGGAATCTAGTGCCTGCAACACAAAGTTAGCATACGCACATCCATATATCATCCAGCAAAATAAAATGTATGAAAATGCCAAAAATTAACCAATCCTTAAAGACACAAAACTGGAAACCTCAACTTTGATACCAGAATGTTGGGTATGGCTTGGCGGGTTTCCTAAGCGAATACTTGGCCTTTCCGAGAGACCTCTCCACGTCTACAGATTAAAAAATTAATCCAAATGGAGACCCGTCTCCCATCAACCATCTCGTGTCGTATCGAACGATCCAAATAACAACTCGGCCAATCACAAAGATCAGCCATGTAATTTGCTCAACCGTTCCACCGTGGAAAAGTCGACGAGTGGATCACCGGCTTTTGTGTTTATGGTCAGGGTCCAATTATTTAATTATTGGCTATGATACAAAATCAAAACAATTAAATAATTAACATGAAATGACGAGGCAAACAAAACATGACACATAATAACATAAGGGAGCTTGGGAAAGAATTATACCTTTCTGATCACCTCGCGGCCTTCTACCTTATGCCCTCCCTTCCTAGACGTCGTGTGGGCGACAATCTACCAGGAACAAAGATCACCGAGGCACTCCAACCGAGCTCTTCTCCTTGACTTGGCCGAAACACCAAACCCTAGATTCTAGGGTTTTCTTGCCGCAAGCTACACCTCCTCTCCCTTTGCGCCGCCGACCGCGGGAGCTGCCCAAAAGCCTCTGGACCAGCAGCTCACCTTGAGAGGAAGGAGAAGAAGATGAAGAAGAAGATAGATCTGTTGGGACCGGGTGCATGTTGACAAGGATACGAGTTCGTAAAATTTAAAATTTTTACGTGCAGCGGAAGAGTTTGCATAAAATAATTTCCTAAATTATTTTAACTTCGTATCTAGCATGCAACCTCATAGTGTGTTGACATAATCATAAAATAAAACTTTGTGGAAAAGTAAACAAATTTACCAAGTACCTCTCGTAACTCGAAGTAAGGGACGAGATCCAACCGTAGCGTCCCTTGGAAGCTCCGCCTCTATTCGCGTCCACGCCGAATTCTCTTCGGGATGACTTCGCAAAGTCACGAGTTTTGTGCCGACTAGAACTACTAGATTCTCGGAAGGCACAACTAGATGAATAAGAGAGGAAATATAGGAAACTAACCAACGAAGTAACGGAATCGAATTCCGAGAAGAGAGGAGTCGCTATCCGCTTCTTCTTCTTCGTGTTCGGGTTCTCCTTCTTCTTCTTGAAGCTCACGGCCTCCACCACCTTGGATGTAGGTTGGGCGCCGGCCCTAGGGGAGCTAGGGTGGGCGCCGGCCCTAAGGGAAGAGAGGGAGAAGGAGAGATTAAGAGAGAGAGGGAGAGAATAATTAATCTCTTGATTAATTCATTGGAATAAGGGCTAGCCTTTGGTTCCTTTATATAGTAGCAACTCCTTTGCTAAGTCTCCCTCTAAACCGAATTAACGGAATTAGTTATAAGAAATTTATCTTATAAATTTTCTTATTAATTATTCCGTTTAAACCGAGTCTTTATTATAAACCAATTTATAATAAAACTAATTCTTCTTCTCTTTAAATTATGGAATAAAATTTTTATAAGAAATTTATAAACTTTCTTATTATGAAAAAATCAATTCATAATTGATTTTATAAAATTAAAATAAATCAATTCATGGATTATTTTAATCTTCCATAAAAGAATAAATATCTATAAATTTTATTTATATAAATTTCTTTATACAAATTTATTTATCCATAATTTATAAAACAAATCACACTAGATTTATTTTATTAATTAAACCAATTAAATTGGTTTAATCTCCCTTTAATGGCCGGCCACCACAAGGAGGGTTAGCACCCTCTTTGGCCGGCCAAACCAACCCGAACCGGTCGCGAATTAAACTCATTTAATTCGCCCAAAAAGCCTTCAAAAGACTTAGCCATTTTTAGCTTCCATTGCGCCTCTGATTAACTCAGATTCGACTTATTTCTCTTGATCGAAAAATCTAATTTTCAACTCGTTTTAAATCCCTCGGATTACTCGTAGTGCGTGTGACTAAATAGGCTTTCGATTTATGTTGGCCGTCTATAATTAACTAATTATAGAACGATCATGAGTGGCACCTAGTAGTACATCATGATCCCCAATTAATCGAAAGATCAACGGTTTGACCTCAGAAGAAATTATTCTGAAACCCTTCAGCAGCTCTACTAAATCGTGCCCCATTCCCTTCACCACCTTATACCCACTTGGTTCAGGACACGGTCAATGGTGTCAGTCCCCACTAGGCTGACTACGTCACACCTAGCCCAAGTAGTGTCTTTCTCGTCCTTTGGATTTCTAATTACTCTCATGTATTTAAGAGACTCGCACTCTTAACATGATATGCTCTAGCCAGAGGCTTTGAGTAACAATCCGACGATAGGCCTGGGTATACATCTCCTCGCAAGGAGTGGTGAATCCTTTGTAGGCTGTTCAAACATCTTCGGGCACTTCGGCTTATACCCGATCATCCTGGGTCCACACCTCCTTGGAGATGCTTGCTTAAGATGTCAAAGTATAAGTCTCCATGACCAAGATGACTTGAACACCGCAAGTCAAAGGAACATCGCACTTAAGCCGCAGTAAGATCTTCATTGACATATCTACATGTAGATTCCCATATGAAGTCTTACAGCTAGTCACTCCAATGAACTAGTTCCCTTAACTAGCATCCATGTTTATCTCCAGACATCCCAATGTCACCATCCAGTGAGAATCAGCTGAATAGAGAATAACCCATGCTAGTCTCAACAGAATTGATAGTGTCCGTATTTATCAATTCATCGACT
This sequence comes from Boesenbergia rotunda, assembly GCA_024364735.1. NCBI lineage: Eukaryota > Viridiplantae > Streptophyta > Magnoliopsida > Zingiberales > Zingiberaceae > Boesenbergia > Boesenbergia rotunda. The sequence continues at coordinate 82,055 of JAGFNQ010001810.1, read as the reverse complement.
AGGGATATTTCCAACAATTCACATTTACACATTTAGAGATAATCACTAGTTGTGATCCCATCACAAATTCTCTTATGCTGTGAATTGTATGGCGGACATTCAGTATATGAGTTTAAGATCCCAATCAAATACAAACATGTATACTCAAATAGTGAATTATCATTTATTAAAATAAATGTTTACAATCATAAGGCGATTGCCTTAGGACACTTCTCTCATATCACTAACAAGATCTCCTTCTTCCTCTCCCAACCAGCCGAACCAACTCCCTCTTCCCTTACCTTGCGGCGCCACCGCACCTCCTCTTGCGACGCCTCCCTTTGGCCACCTTCCCTTTATCCTTCGCAGCCGACCACCACAGAAGGTAGGGAAGGTCCCTGCCTTGTCTCTGTGAGCCTTGACTAAGTGATGATGGAGAAGAGAAGAAGAAAAGAGAGGCCTCCTTCTCTAAGCACCGACCGAACCCTAGAGGAGTAGAGGAGAAAGAGAGAGAGATACAGAAAAGCCTTGGGAGTCAACTCTTGAATCAAGCCTTAGTTTCATGATCTCCTTGTGCATTTATAGGGCTAAGATAGGGACCAAGAGGAGGAGTTGGATCTTGGCCCACCAATGGATCTAAACCCGATCCATTAATTAAGATTCATTCCACTAAAGGATCTTAATTGAACTTCCTCACCAACCCCATATTTTCATATGAGCTCCACATATTACGAGTTATCCATTTAAAATATCAAATGCTCTTTAATTAATTTAAATTACTAATAATTCAAATTAATTAACTTCTAGATCCTTGATTAGTACCACTCAACCTTATCATCATGCCGGATCAAATCCACCTGCAGGGTATAGCATGATGAACCTTTTGAGCTCATCAAGCGGGCATCATCACCAGGACACAGATTCGGTTAATAATCAACAACACATCATATTATTAATATTATTTCCCCACTTACCGGGCCTATCGATCTAACAGAATAGATCTCGTCCATTGGTAAATCAAAGAAATAATAATTAATAATATATGTCCATTATTATATCGGGATTAAGGGATCATACTTCATAATAAAATCTGAGGTCTTATCCAATTATCGAGTCAGTACAAATTGGATAACCTCGAGTTTTGGTCCTGCTCAATATACTCAAAGCACACTAATGTAGTTCTATGGTCAAGACCAACTACACCTATTACACTACAACCATTCCGATGGTTTGTCAAATTCCATCTCGGTTGTAATCCTCAACTTATACTAGGCAAGGAACTGATAACATGATCTTCCGTGTGACACCACACATCATGTAATCTACAATGCGAAGTATTAGACTTCATGCATATACTAATATAAATAGGCACCTAGTGTAGTTGTGATTCTCTTTTCAAAATGAAGATGTTCATATAAAGAAATCATGTCTTTCAGTATACACATCTTACATTCATTTATTTTATTAGATTTTCGCTTGCGCTTGCTAACGTTGTAGGTAGAAAAATCGAGAGAAGCTATTCACCCCCCCTCTCTAGCTTGCCGATCACGATCTAACAAGGTTCAAAGAAAAAATCTCTTGGATTACTTTTGTAACCTATTTCATACCTATGTCTTGGATTTTTCTTTGGTGCTTCAAAATTAGATTTATATGGTTTGTTGTTAAACCAACAAGGCTATATTTTTTTTTGATTGGTTCAGGGGAAGCATTAAAACTAAAAGTTATTTTCTTTTATTTAAATTACCTTTTTTATAAAAAATCTTTGTTGAAATTTTCTTTGTATTTTTGTCTTTACAAATTGTGTTATGAAAAAAAAATTTTGCCTCAAAACTATTTTTGAAAAATTATCTCAGTATTTTTCAAAATGATTATTCTTTTTGGAGATGAAAAGTTGTTATTTACAACTAAAATGCCTAAACAATTTTGGATTTGAAACTTACTTGGACATACACTTTTAAACTCAGGCATTCATTCAATTCCTTCTCTACCTGTCAAATAAGTTTTGAAAATTAGTTTTTGAAAATGTTTAAGGAGTTTTATGAACAATTTTAAGATATAGTCTAATTTGAAAATTATTGCTTAAAATGCTTAAAGTTATTTTTCAAAAAAAAAATTTGTTAAGTATTTACATTAGCCTTCCTAATATTTTTGAAAAATTATCATTACAAGTATAATATTCTTATTTTTGAAACACAAGAAAATACTTTTGCCCTTAAAGTTTAGTCTTTTCAATGATACTTTGAAAATTCTAGTTATATTAAGTATTTTGAAATGAGCCTCTTTACTTATCTTTTAAAAATATCACTTAGGCCACTTTTTCAAAAATTGACTTGTTCTTTTAACTATTGTGGCTAAAATTTTTTTAAGGCTATATTATATTTGTAGATCCTTAACAAAGCTACACACTAAGTCTCCCCTTGATTCAATTTCCTACTGTTAGTCTCTTTTTGAATATTTTTTTATTAGATATTTACTCTGTTGAACTATATTTATGTTTGCTTATTATCATTATTTTTGATGATGACAAAGGAGGAGAGTAGGTTAAAAACTATAAAAATAGCATGCTCATTTCTTTTATATTAATTATGCTATAAAACTGCTTTGCATTGCTTTTACTATGCTATCTATTTTTTTCTAACCTTAACCCAGGTTGTCAGTACATCAAAAAGGGAGAGAAATTGTACTAACGGTCAACTCAAGTTTTGATGTATGACAAGGGGGTAAAGTTAGGGTTGTGGTTTTCTAACATTGCTACTGAGCGTGCAGGATCAAAAGGCTTAAGAATTGTTTTTAGGCTGAAGTCTAAGGTGGTGGAATCTTGTCAAAAGTCCAATTGGGTCTGAGGAGCTGTCTGTTGGCTAAAGTCCAGGATGGTAGAGTCCTAGCAAAAGTTCAAGGTGGTAGAATCTTGACAAAAGTCCAATTAGGCTTGAGGGGTTGTCTGTTGTCTGAAGTGTAAGTTAGTGAAGACTCGGCAAAAGTCCTAGTGCGAGCTGAGTACATCTGCATAAGGTAAATGAGATAAGTCACTAAAGGAGTGAATTCCAGTGAGGACGAGTCCCAGTTGGTACTTTAGGTGTGACCCAACTTAGAACCATTTTAGATCTCTAAGTTGAGCCACTAACTAGATCCTGGTCTTGGGATAACAAGGTATATTTAATAATCACATTATTTAGTCCATGTTGTATGTTTACTAACCTTATATTACAGGGTATATTTGGTTTTTGATCAAACTTGGTTTTGTAGGGGCTTTTCTACAAAAGTTTCCTCGGATGAACAGTACCCGAAGCGCCTCAGTTTAGACAAGAAGTGCCTCAGGTGGATGAGAGCGGCTCCGTGAAGTCTGCGCTGAAGATGGAATTTCAACGAACTGAGGCGCCTCAATTTAGATCCGAGGCGCATACTGAGGCACCTCACTTGGGATCCGAAGTACCTTCCACAGGATAAGTAGTGAGAGCAGCGGCATCAGATCAGGATCAAATTTAATGGAACTGAGGCATCTCAGATACCCTTTATAAGGGTGTCCTACCCGAGATCTTGGGAGACAACATCTTCTTTATATTTCAAACCTTACGCGCTCATCCTCATCTTCCTACTATGGCCTTGCTTCGACACGACTACGTCCAATTATTGTCGAAAGACCAACGTCAACACATAAGCAAACAAAAATAATACTACGGTGTTGGGTAAGAAATACTCTTTATTTACTTGTACTTAATTTGAAAAAGGAGAGTGTAAGGTTGTTACACTTCCCCATCTCTTGTACTCGAACACTCTCTTAAAAGCTTACCGATAGAGGGTTTCTAGTAGATTGCCCATCAAAAAGGTCCAAGGGACCTGAGCCTTCAAGTAGGAGTCGTCTAAGACTTAGAACGATGTAAAGCTAAACTGTGTTGATTTCTTTTGTGTTTGCTTTTTCGTTGTTTTCCATTGCGCACATACTCTCTCTCTTTAAAAAGCGACGATTTTGTTGGAATGCTTCCATCCTCTCCGTTCGGTTGATTAATGGAGCTCGCTTTGTAGCCTACTCCCATAGGAGACCTCTCTAGTAGCAAGTCAGGGAGCCTATCATCACATTGGCGACCTCCTGCGAAACTTCCAGCGTTAGCAATGCCTCCTGTGAAGCTAATCTCCACTTCATATGTTTGCTCAGGGGCGCGTTCAACAACGTGGCCTCTGCAATCAAAAATTACGTAAGTCAGTTTTCACAGACTAAAAATAAATCAATAAAGCTTACCAAGCGGTGTGGTCAACTAGGCGGCATTTAGACTCAGTCAGGCCCAATAATGTAGGCTTCATTTTCAATCAACTTCGTAGTGACGAAGAACAGTTCTGTTAGAATTTTCTCCTCTTTCTTATACTTGGGATGCTTCTTGTAGCATTCGAGCAGTGGTTGTTATGGCAGCTCTACTTGCCAACTGGTGAGGAAGTTTACTGGTATTGGCTTACATAGAAGAACAAATTCTTCCATCCTTTGTGTGAAGTAGGGAGGTCGTCTAAAACCCGCAAACCCTTCCAAGGCCATGAAATAAAATAGTCCTAGCTCCATGCTTTTAGGGTAATAAAAGTAATGGAAAAAGGGGATGAGTGGGATTTTGTACAACCTAAATACTATTCCCACCCCAACAGAGGATCCTAAAGGCATTGGGAGCTTGTTGTTGTAGAGGGATATAGAAATACTCGAATACAACTTAGAAGAACTCTTGGAAGTAGGTGAGGTAGCCCAATGGCGGGGGTAAGGCGCCTGGTCTATGTTTAGGATACACATCCAATATTCTAGGGAGATGCCATTGGTCACCCACATTTCTTCCTTGGACTCCTTGGCAAGGAGGGGAGATGCCACGTTCATACCATGGAGAGAAAGGTTTTGTCCGAGCCATGGTGGAAAGAGGGAAGATCACCGGAGTAAAAGGAGGCAAAGGTAATCTTATGAGAATCACATGAATCGCCAGACCAGAGTTTCTGGTGGTTGACGTTGGGAGCTTTGGTGTGAATGAAGCATCATCACTCAACCCTAACTCATCCACCTCCTCGAGCGAGGACAGTCATTTGATCTATTCTGTGGAAAGGCAGGATTAATCCTACACCCTCTAATTTATCACATGGATCGAGGATGATCATTAATACGTCATCTCTTCGATTGTCTCCCATAACAACCCTTCCAATCATCTTGCTTCATTACATGCACCCCAATGTCGCATTTAATGATTTTTGACACTATGTCAAGCAGTTCAGAGCACACCATGCCGCCAGGCAATACAACGGATGTTTCCGTCATAAATTGGGGGGGGGGTGGATATCATGCCTCCACGTGGCGACATTCGAATAATAGATGTCTAATCTGTCTAACTTTCACCTCTTTCGACTGGACATAAAGGTGAGATTGGTGATATGGGGATGAATCAAAGATAGAGAAAATGGAGTCTTTGAACTCCATGTGGAATACAGCAAAGCCATCAAAGAGCACCAACTTCCCCGAGCAGAACATCCAAGACCTCTGAGCGAAGCTCAAATACTAGATGTCCAGTTAGTCAGACTTTCGCCTCTTTTGACTAGACATAAAGGGAGACTAATTATATGGATGTAATATGGCGGGTCCTTGAGCAAAATGACTTCCACATGGGAGGAAGTCAGAATGAGTCTAGCCACTCAGTCAGTAAGGTTGCGTCAAATCATTTAGAATCAAATCCCTAGGCAGACCATTATACAACACGAGTGGAATAGTAGCTAACCAAGTGGAGTGCACCATAGAGAAGCAAGGGGACTCACCTTTCGATTGAAATGACTGGCCAACCAATGCTCAGGTGGAGTGACATATCTCTCCGAAAGGAGAAACAGACTCCCCTGGGTGGAGCACCAAGCACCCCGAGATCCATGGACTCGCCTATATAGTAAGAAAGTCTGACACTAGGCCCAAAGCCCAACAACCCTAGGGCTATGTCAGCCCACTGTAGAGCATGGGGGACACCATCCTCCCCTAACATCCTTGTACCCGATGAGATAGTGGTAAGCTACATACACTCCCTCCCTTACCCACGATTGGTAAGCCATTAGTGATAAGGTACGACAAGAGGCACTATAAAAGAGGAAAAACGTGTGTCACAAGTATGTAATAGAATAGTAACTTAGGCCCCTCTTCTTCACGTTTTCCCACCAATATACTTGGACTAACATCAGTGTCGGAGTGACACCGTTGGGGTACCCCTGACGCCATTCTAATTCTCCTTTGCTCCCCTATTTTAGGTCACGGAAGTAGTCAATGTGGCGCCCAACTCACTAGTATCACTCCCTTCGAGATCTTGATGCAGGATCACTGTACATTTAAAATTGTAGTACAAACCATTTGAGATTATAATTTCCAACTATCTCCCCTTAACTATTGGAGGTATCAATAGACATTACTTGATCCACTCGGTGCCCTCTAGCATGGGTTACTCTGTGCAAGTTCTCCTCAATGACGTCAGGGATTGCGTTAATAGCATCCAGTGACGAGGAGTCATGCACGAGTTTGAAGTCAATTAATTTTATTCCTATCAAGTTTTGCCATTATATGCTGTGTTAAGTTGTAATTTTTTTCTTTGTTTAATCTAATTTTTAGACATATTTAGAGATATCAATTCGGATGGACTGGATCGGATTGAATTTTTTTTTAAACTCCCAATCCGAATTCGATCCGAATTCGAATTCAACTCAAAACGCCTAAACTTGAATCCGAATTCGAATCCGAGCCCGACCAACTCGATTAATCCGACCCTGATTCGAATAATTCGAAAAAACCAATTTAGATTTTTTAATATTTTTTTTATAATTCTTCACTTTTATCTTAATATTTTATCATTATTATATTAATGTTAATATAATACCTTAATTTTTAAAATAAATTTGATTTAATCATAAAAAACTCAATAAATTTAAAATTCAGATCAACTCGAATCCAAACTCGAATTCGAATTCAAATCCGATCTTAAAATTTTTAATCCGAAACTGCCCAATCTAAATCCGATCTAAAATCAAAAATTTTTAATTTGATTTTAATTTTTTTCGAATTGATTAAGACGGAATCGATTAAGACGGAATGGTCGAGTAGAATTTATTTTTACACGTTCATATTTTCGGGCGTAAAAATCACTATTTTGCAGTATTTTTAAATAATTTATCGGACTTGCGAAAGCAAAATTGTCTAGTGTCACTCCACATGCATTAAAAAAAACTGAAAAATAAAGATGAGTAAAAAACTATGACCCACTGTTGTAATATTTTATAGCAACCAGTGATTTATATAAAATCTCCACTCCGTGTGTTGCACCACGAAAAGTCCCACCTTTTTCCACTTCTCCCCCTTTTCTTCTCCTTATTCTTCTCTTGCGATACCCTGTTCTTGGCGAAGTCGCTGCTTTCTGGTTTCAAACACTCCTCCCAGTAGTTGAATTAAGAAATGATAGAGTTCAGCAAAAGATCGAAGATGAAACCCTCCTTCCAGTAGTCCCTGCCTCCGACTCCCTCGCGTTTTTGTTTCTCGTGATGGAATCAATCGATTGGATTATTAGAAGAAGAGCGACGCATGGATCCAGCGAAGAGCACCAAATAAGAAAGCTGCGGCGGGTGAAGCTCCCCTTCTGGTCCTATCCTCCAAACCGTCCTCCTGGTTCCTGATTTGCCCGGACAACAAAGTTTGGACCTTTAGTTGTCTTCTCCTCGTTTTCTTGTTGTTGTTCTTGTTCTTCTTCCTTTTCTTTTTCAATTCGTCCATCGTCCTGTTCTTCAAGTCCTTCCCTTTGAAGTCTGACTTTGTAGCTATACACGGCTGATGAGTTCTGTTCCTCTTGGCGATTTGGGGTTCTTTAGGGGGTTTCCTAATGGCCTGGGATTCGGGTTTGGGCCGGATTTGATGCCGTCTTCTTCCATCGTGTTGGCCGGAGAAAGAAGCGATCTCTCCAGGACGTCTTCGCGGCTGGCCGGACACAAGGATGGCGATGAAGGGTTTCCCGACACCAAGACGGCGATGGCTATGAAGAACCACAGCGAGGCCGAGCGGCGACGCAGGGAGAGGATAAACAGCCACCTCGCCGTTCTCCGGCGCATGGTCCCCGGCGCCGACAAGGTTCTTCCTCGCTCTCCCTCTGTTTGACCAAATCCTGCTTACTTTTAAAATATATTTTTTTCCAAAAATTGTTGCCGGCAGTTGACTTTTGCGAATCCCTTACATTTAACAATTAAGTAAATATTTAATCGTTGCAGTTGGACAAAGCTACCTTGCTTGCAGCAGTGATCAACCATGTAAAGAAACTGAAGGAAAACGCAGCAGAAAGCAGCAGAGGCTACACCATTCCTTCCGACGCCGATGAAGTGAGAGTCGAAGTCGAAGGAAGCGCAACCAGCTGCAATACTGGCATTGTCACAGTCAAGGCGTCTCTATGTTGCGAGGACCTACCGGAGATCCTCGTAGACCTTAAGCAAGCTCTCCAAACCCTCCGTCTGAAAACCATCAGCGCTGAGATCGCAACCTTAAATGGGCGGGTAAAGAATGTCCTTGTGATGGCAGCTGAAGGGAATTCTGGCACCGATGACAGGCATCTTTTTGCGGCCTCTGTCCACCAGGCCCTCAAGTCCATACTTGATAAAGTGAACTCACAAATCGACCTTCTTCCGAGGGCCTCGTTTTCTAACAAGAGACGCAGAATCTCACTATTCTGAGTCCACGAAGCTTATGATCTCCCTTTGTACTGAAGCTACTTCAATTTGCTATGTTTTTTCTTTTACATTACTACAAGGATCACACTTTAGGATGCTTGTTAGGAAGCCTGGGTGCATTTCGACCACCATGGCTGCAGCAGGTTTTTGTCCATATGCTGCTTTGGATATGGCTGGATCTTCTTTGAATGTGTTTGTTGAAATAAAGCTTTGGCCTGCCGTCCGTTGTGGCCATGTTTGTTTGTTGCTTTCCAATGTATATGAACATCATATGAATGAATATGTACGTATATATGGGTACGTTATTGAAATATATGCACTGTGGAAGAGAAACAATGGAACTAATGGAAACTTTAGAGATGTTGTCAAGGCAAATGGAGGCATTTGTATCTAACCACATAGCTATTTATTGACTACTTTGCATTTTATGAATTACATTGAGGTGTTTATTTGACTTGCATCACTGAGTTATAAATGAATGGACATTCGTGAATAAATTTAATATTTAACTTAATATAATTTGTTTATATTCATTTAATAATAAAAAATATATAAAATAAACAAGCATGAACACTAACTTAGTTTGTTAACATTCATAAATAAAGATTAGCAACTTTTTATAATTAAACATATTGAGTTAGTTAAGTAAATTTAATTATATATTTATTTTTTATTTAAACACATAAAAATATAATAATTTTTAATTTTAAAGTATTCATAATGCGCTAAAATAAGAAAATAATATAAGTCTAGTATTAGATAAAAATTTAAACTGATTTATAATAACAACAATATTATTAGTTTAGCTTAACAAAAAAACTTGAGTTTGACTCAAGCTCGATAAGATTTTTAATAAATAATTAACTTAGCACGGTTAACATAGGATAGTAATTATTCTACAAACTGAAGAGAAGGGGATCTTAGGATAAAGCAGGAAGAGAAACTATCGAAAACAATAGCTTTTACGAAAAATAAGAACATTTTATTCAATATAGAAGATAATTCTCAAACAGCTAAACAAATATTTGTATAAACTCTAATCTCTAAGACCCAAAGAAAGAAAAGAAATCTTACCATATAAACCATAATTCCTAACTTATAAAAAAGATCCTAACAGAAAAGAAAAAAATTCATAAAAGACTCACAATCCTATAATACCTAAATTGACTCAATATCTAAAAATATAAAAGATAGAAATTATCAAAAATACTTAAATCACCAAAAATACCTTAAATGACCAAAAAAATATAAAATTACTAAAATAAAAAAGATTCAACAAATCCTTTTACATTAGTTGTCCCGGGTTGAAAAGAACTTGTCGCCCGATGGCAACCTAGGAGGAAGATCATCTGACACCTAATCGGTAAAATTTACTAGCAATTGTTGGACTTTTAGAATTCGGCACAATTTAGATGCAACTTTATTTCTAAATTTGAGAAGCCGAAAATCAATTTTACAATCATCCATTCCCTCCATGTCTTCGTAGTTCGATAATGTTCGGGCTATGTTGGTAGACAAGATGTTGAACTCTATGAGCTTGTATGCATCACCCATCTACATCTATTTCGCTTATAGTCATGTATAGTACAATGTAGATATATAATGTACTTAAACAATTTTCTCTTTATCTCCAATGAAGCTCTGTGTCTAAATTTATGGATTTCAGCCCATCTAGCATCATCATGTAAGTAATTTATGATGTTCATACAAGCCTCCATGTATGAGTTTAAATCGATGTTTAATTGATTATACTGATGTGTGTAGTTGCCATATGACTACATTTGAGATGGCAAAAAAATGATTTGCTCTATGTGTTGGTTAATTTTTGATTCCATTGGCCATGGAACAACTAATCCCTGTTATTGGTCTATGTATTTGGAAGTTCCAGCAACTGAAATGGTTCCAGAATTGGTTCCAGAAACCGCTGTAATTATCTTCCCTTGCTTCCAAATTTCTATGATGGCAGAATATTGGAGGATGATATAAATTTGGTCCCTGGTTCCTACTCCTCTTGCATCATCTTCTTGAGAGAAAGATACACCATCATTTCTGCGTGGAGAAAGGGCTGGAAGCATCAAATTTCTTGCAGCCGCCTTCCTTGATCAAAACGATGGCTGGAGGTATATGATTTACAGATTAACTTTTGTCTAACATTTGGTATCAGAGCAATATTACTGCCTCTGCCTCATTTTTTTTTTTGGTAAGGAGAGCAATTTACTGCCTCTGTCTCATTTTTCTGCCGACCTTTTCTTTTGATTCTTTCATCATGCAAAACAAAGATTGTAAGCATTTTGCAAAGGCGCTTACCTGTCGTTGAAATTTGAGTTTCTTCCCCACCAATTCCTTGTTCCAAATCGCAATTTCTGCAATTTTGGAACGCCGCCTGCAGTGTCGGCAAAGCTGCTGGCGTCGGCGAAGCCTTCGCATCGCGGGGCTGCTGGTGAGCGCAGGCCTGCAGGCATCGGCGAAGCCATTGCGGGGCTGCTGTGAGCGGCTGGCATCGGCGGCGTTGTCTGGGCTGCCGGCAGTCGTCGAGCAGTGTCGGCGTCTCGGCGTCGTGGAGTTGTAGATTTGGGAATAGGGCAGAAACTTATGGCATCTTTGTTTAAATAAAAAAAAAAATTTGTTTAATTTCCTTTAAGCTGCATGTTAATTTTATTTTGGCCATTAATTATCCTCTCGATTTTACTGCATGATATAGACAATTAATTATATTTAATTGTAGAATCGAATCATTATGCCATGTTAATTCATTATATACAATGTAATAAATTTTATCCCACAGGAAAATTTATTATATTTTATATAATTGATTTGGATAAAAATGATGTATGATGATATTGAAATTTTAATTCATTATATAAGATATAATAAATTTTATCCCACAGGAAAATTTATTATATTTTATGTGCTTGATTTGGATAAAATATCAATTGTATGTTTTCTAATTTACCTACAGGTATTAGAAATTAAGAGCATAATTTGATAAATTTATCATATTATTTTATGAATCTAATTGAATTAATGCTTTGGCCCACAGGCAAGTTTTATTTCAGTAGATTCATATTTTAGACATATTTTACATTGGTAGATATGTCATGTTGTTTAATTAGCTTCAAATTTTGTAACATGAGTATGATTAATTTTTGTTTTGTAGTTTATCAGCCTGCTAATTTCTCTGATATGATATGTGATGTTCCTGAGCTCCGAGGGGACAATTATAAAATTTGGAAGGAGAGAACTCTCCTTCATTTAGGGTGCAAGGACGTTGATTACGCCATAAGGAAGGATGAACCGCCTCCTGAAAATATTGCTCTTTATGAGAAATGGGAGCGATCTAATCGCCTCTCAATAATGTTCATAAAGACCAAGATCTCAGATGGCATTAGGGGTTCCCTTGAGCATTATGATAATGTCCGTGACTTACTGAAGGCAATCGATGATCAATTTGTGTCTTCAGACAAGGCATTAGCTAGCACCCTAATTCACCAATTCTCATCCATGAAGCTAAGTGGGATACACGGTGTACGTGACCACATTATGAGGATGAGGGACATTGCGGCTCAATTGAAGAGACTTGAGGTTGAGATGTCTGACTCTTTCCTAGTGCATTACATTCTCAACACTTTACCATCGCAATATACCCCATTTAAAATCTCTTATAATACACATAAAGAGAAATGGTCAATTAATGAACTTATGACCATGTGTGTTCAAGAGGAGGGTAGACTTGCTGTGGAAGAGGGTGAGAAAGTAAATTTGACTATACCTGGAAAGAAGAAGACATTTCAAGCCAAGGACAAGGGCAAGATTCCTGCCAAAAGGGACATTCAGAAAAGTTCCAAATGTTTCTTCTGCAAGAAGAAAGGGCATTTAAGAAAGGATTGCACCAAGTTCAAACAGTGGCTTGACAAGAAAGGTACTCAACTCTCTTTTGTTTGTTATGAATCTAACATGATTGATGTTACTCATGACACATGGTGGATTGACTCTGGTTCTTCAATTCATGTTACCAACTCCTTGCAGGGCTTACAAGACCTACGGAAACCAGTGGGAAGTGAGTGTTACATTTATTCTGGAAACAAAATGTCCTCACATGTGGAAGCCATTGGCATTTGCAAGCTTGTTTTAGATAGTGGGTTTATTTTAAGTTTGGAAAAGACATTTTATATTCTTGGTTTTGCTAGGAATCTAATTTCGATTTCAAGACTTGTATCTGTTGGATATTCCTTTAATTTTTCAAATTCATCTTTCAGTATTTCTTATGAATCTGAAATTATTGGATGTGGTACATTGTCTGATGGTCTTTTTCGTCTTAATTTAGAAAATGATAATCACTATTCTTCTATGCATGTTGGTGTTAAACGATGTGTTATTAATGAGAGTTCCTCTAATTTGTGGCACAGGAGATTAGGTCATATCTCCATTGATAGAATTAAAAGGTTGGTACATGATGGAGTACTTAGTGCTCTTGACTGGACCGATTTTAGTACTTGTATAAACTGCATTAAAGGTAAGCAGACCAACAAGTCAAAGAAAGGTGCCAAGAGGAGTTCTAAATTGTTAGAAATAATTCATACAGACATTTGTAGTCTTGATTTAGAATCATACCGTAACAAGTACTTCATCTCCTTTATTGATGACTATTCTCGTTACATGTATCTCTACTTATTAAACAGCAAAAGTGAAGCACTTGATGCTTTCAAAAATTTTAAGGCTGAAGTAGAGAAACAGTGTGACAAACAAATTAAGATCGTAAGATCTGATAGAGGAGGAGAGTACTATGGTAGATACACTGAGAGTGGACAAGCAACCGGTCCATTTGCAAAGTTTCTTCAAGATTGTGGGATTGTTGCCCAATACACCTTACCTGGTTCTCCAGATCAAAATGGTGTAGCTGAGAGAAGAAACCGAACTTTAATGGACATGGTTAGGAGCATGCTTGCTAGCTCCAAACTTCCTAGGTCCTTATGGACCGAAGCCTTAAAGACGGCGATGTACATATTAAACCGAGTTCCAACCAAAGCTGTCCAAAAGACACCTTTTGAATTGTTTAAAGGTTGGAAACCGAGTTTACGACATCTACGTGTTTGGGGTTGTCCAGCCGAGGTGAGGATTTATAATCCACATGAAAGGAAGTTAGACCCGAGGACCTTAAGTGCGTATTTTGTTGGTTATGCCGAAAGATCCAAGGGATATAGATTTTATTGTCCTTCTCACAGCACTAGGTTTGTGGAATCAAGAAATGCCAAATTTCTTGAAAATGATTTAATCAGTGGGAGTGATCGTTTTCAAGACCCTGGTCTTGGGAAAGATCATCAAGATACTCAATGCTCCACTTCAACTAGTAGACCAATTGTTATAGTTCATAATGCGCCTTGTGTTCATGCGCATATTGAGCAACAGGTCCAAGAGGTTCCACAAACTGTTGATCCAAATTCAGTAGGTCCTGAGGTTCAGCAAATACCTGAAATTGTTGGACAATCTGTTGAGCAACATGATTCTGCTACACAGGAGAGTGTTGATGCAACATTGAGGACTTCTGATCCAAATTTAGTAGACCTTGAGGTTCAGCAAATACCTGAAATTGTTGAACAATCGGTTGAGCAACATAATCCTGCTACACAGGAGAATGTTGATGCAACATTGAGGAGATCTACTAGGACTAAGAGATCAGCAATTTCTGATGATTATGTTGTGTATCTACAAGAATGTGACTACAATATTGGAGCCGAAGATGATCCTGAAACGTTTTCACAAGCCATGAGTTCTAATGCATCTGACTTATGGTACAAAGCCATGAAAGAGGAAATGGATTCTATGGCATCTAACAAAGTCTGGGATCTTGTCAAGTTGCCTAATGGTGTAAAAATCATTAGTTGTAAATGGGTCTTTAAAACTAAGAAAGACTCAAAAGGCAACATTGAGAGACATAAGGCTAGACTTGTTGCCAAAGGATTTACTCAGAGGAAAGGGATAGACTACACGGATACCTTTTCTCCTGTATCTAAGAAAGACTCATTCCGTGTAATCATGGCATTAGTAGCTCATTTTGATTTAGAGTTGCATCAAATGGATGTGAAAACGGCATTTCTCAATGGTGATCTAGAGGAAGAGGTTTATATGAAACAACCAGAAGGATTTTCCTCTAGTAGTGGTGAGAATTTAGTCTGCAAGTTAAATAAGTCCATATATGGATTAAAACAAGCCTCTCGTCAATGGTATTTAAAATTTCATGATGTTATTACTTCATTTGGTTTTGAAGAAAATATCATGGATGTTTGTATATACCAGAAGGTTAGTGGGAGCAAGATTTGCTTTCTTGTGCTATATGTGGATGATATTTTGCTGGCAACTAATGATAAGGGTTTGCTATATGAGGTAAAATAATTTCTTTCTAAGAGCTTTGATATGAAGGATATGGGTAACGCATCTTATGTCATTGGCATAAAGATTCATAGAGATAGATCTAGAGGCATTTTGGGTTTGTCTCAAGAGACCTATATCAACAAAGTTCTAGAGAGGTTTCGAATGAAGGCTTGTTCACCAAGTGTAGCACCCATTGTGAAAGGTGATAGATTCAATTTGAATCAATGTCCTAAAAATAAGCTCGAACAGGAACAAATGAAAACCATTCCATATGCTTCAGCTGTTGGAAGCCTTATGTATGCTCAGGTCTGTACTAGGCCTGACATTGCATTTGTTGTTGGAATGCTTGGGAGATATCAGAGTAATCCAGGTGTTGACCACTGGCGGGCTGCAAAGAAGGTTATGAGATACCTTCAAGGAACCAAGGATTACATGCTCATGTATAGACGGACTGAGAAGTTGGAAGTCATTGGATACAGTGACGCAGACTTTGCTGGCTGTATTGATTCACGTAAATCAACATCTGGTTATGTGTTTATGTTAGCCGATGGGGCTGTGTCATGGAAAAGTGTCAAGCAGACCTTGATTGCTACTTCCACTATGGAGGCTGAGTTCGTCTCTTGTTTTGAAGCAACCTCGCATGGTGTATGGTTGAAGAGTTTCATATCTGGGCTTAGAGTTGTGGACTCTATTTCAAAGCCTCTGACATTATATTGTGATAATTCAGCTGCTGTATTTATGGCTAAGAATCATAGAAGTGGTAGTCGTAGTAAACATATCGACATTAAGTACTTAGCCATAAGAGAGCGTGTTAAAGAAAAGAAAGTGGTTGTTGAACACATAAGCACTGAATTGATGATCGCGGATCCTCTGACTAAGGGCATGCCACCAAAGGTTTTCAAGGATCATGTAGCGCGAATGGGACTTAGTTCCATAATGTAATGTTTCTTGTTTCTTTAATGAAACTCTTATTTAGTTTGGATATTTTTCTCTTGAGTTGTATACATATTTATTGTTTGAAAAATATCATTATGTTTGGACCACAATAAACATTGGGTTTATTTTAACTTGATTTGGGGTTGATATTGAGAAGTGTAACATATTGTGATACATGGAAGATAATACTCATATTTAGAGGAACTGTCGCCATGATCCATATGTTAATGTTGTTATACAGTGGATATACATAGACCAAGTGGGAGAATGTTGGTTAATTTTTGATTCCATTGGCCATGGAACAACTAATCCCTGTTATTGGTCTATGTATTTGGAAGTTCCAGCAACTGAAACGGTTCCAGAATTGGTTCCAGAAACCGCTGTAATTATCTTCCCTTGCTTCCAAATTTCTATGATGGCAGAATATTGGAGGATGATATAAATTTGGTCCCTGGTTCCTACTCCTCTTGCATCATCTTCTTGAGAGAAAGATACACCATCATTTCTGCGTGGAGAAAGGGCTGGAAGCATCAAATTTCTTGCAGCCGCCTTCCTTGATCAAAACGATGGCTGGAGGTATATGATTTACAGATTAACTTTTGTCTAACATTGTTTACTAGATTCATGGAAATATGTGCTATAAAAATATTAAAAATAAATGTAATAAAAAAAATACAACCATACTATATGATAAAAAGCGCGATAAATACTATTTCTTTTTTATGAAAACAGGGATGCAGCGGAAATAATAATAACACGGTTGGTTTACTTGGTTCACAGTTTAGGTAACAGCGACGGCTACCTTTGAATATTATTATAATCATTTTGTTTAGGAATGCATTTACGGATTATGCTAACGTTTGCTTTAAGAGATACAGTGATAGAGTGAAAAATTAGTAATTATCCAAGAGTGGTGGCAGCTCTAAGTTACGATACTGGTTTTCATGTCCCTGGAAGAGCTACTGGTAGCAAATTTGAAGGAAACTCATCTACGAAGCCTTCATTGTGACTCATAATCTCATTTTATATCACGCTACAATAGTAATAGATATCGTGAGATATACCAAGTAATATGTACTTAATTTTTATGTATTAATAGTAAATTCGTTCTCAGCTAATTCATAAAATCTCTTGCTATCAAATATAACTCATTTAAAAGTTGAAAGCCTACAAATACACATAATACTAATACCATTTTCTTTTCTTATTCTGGAAGAGCAATAACGAAAAATTGGATTTCTTCTAAATTTTATTTGGTACAAGCCTCACACTTACTTTGACAATGATAAAATTGTCGCTCAAAGAGCTATAGATTTTCATATAGGATGGTAAGTAATCGTACATCCTTGGTTTCAACATCTAACTATGGTTATACTTATCAATGTAACCTAATTTTGTTTACTTTTCATAGGTTCATTCACCCTCTAACATATGGATACTATCCTCAGTCCATACAAGGCATTGTTAAAGAAAGATTGCCAAAATTTATTAATGCTGAAGTGGAGCTAGTCAGAGGTTCATACGACTATTTGGGAGTTAATCAATACACAACCTATTATGTTAAAGATAATGCTACAATTAATGAATCCTAAACCTATTAGTTATCAAGATGATTGACTCGTTGAATTTAAATGTATGATATATACATTCTTTTTTTTGGATAATGTTAAACTTAGTAAAATGATATGCTAATAATATTGTTCTACTAATAATTTCAGATGATCAAAAGGGTAAGAAATAACCTAACTTTTCGATTATATTATAGAATTTTATTTTTTATACTAATTGTAGGCTTATAATTAATAGAATACAATTGTTTATATATCATTAGGCTCATTTTGATTGGCTCTACGTAGTTCCATGGGATTTGTATAAGACAGTGACATATGTTAAGGAAAATTATGACAATCCAATTTTCTTTCTATCTGAAAATAATAAATATTTAGCACTTTTTAATGCATCTTTTATATAAGAAATTACATTTATTCTCTAACTACATACTTAATTGATTATAATTATAGGAATGGATCACACTGGCAATGTCATACTTCAAAAAGGCTTGCAAGTTACTCAAAGGAGACATTTTTATTAGAATTACATTATTAAACTAAAGAGAGTTATAGATGATGGTGCTTCAATGATTGGATATTTTGTTAGATACAAAACTTTAAGGGCCAAATTGAAAAAAATTGAAGTGGTAAATAACTAAACATGAAGGACTTATTTGCAAAATGGCTTCCACTAATAAATCCTTATTTTCCTCTCCCTCTCTGTGCAAACTGCACGAAGCCCTCGCCCAACTCGCCTCTTCGCGAAACCACCGCCGGTGATTCCTTCTCCACGCGAAACCCTAGCAAACGACTCCCTCTCCACTCAAAGCCTTCCCCTCTTCTCTTGTCGACGCTTGGAAACACCTCCAACTTTACCCTCCATTTCACAGCGGATTGCAGCGGGAAGGGTAAGATCCTGGTCGAGTTTGGGGTTGTTTTGTTGGATCCAAGCCAAGGAAGCTTCATTGACGCAAGCACAGGTAGGTGGGATCTTTTTATTGGAGTTGTTTGGGTTTGTTTGGTTTGGGAGGGTAACGCAATAGGTTTCGTGGAGTTGTCATGAGCCCTTGAGATTGATTGATTTTTGAGTTGAAGCTGATGATTTTACAATGCTTGTGCTTGCTGTAACAGATTGTAGGAATTGGATGATGAACAAGGCAGCAGATAAATTGAACCTGGGTGATCGTCCGCCCACGAAGTTTCCCACAGTCACAGGTAAATCGGAAGCGCTCGCGGTGGCAGTCTAGAAGTCCAGCTCAGGGTGTGCCATTGGAAAAATCTGCAAAATGCGCGTAGCTGGGATCGAACCGCGGATACTAGGTTAAAACTAGTGACTTACCGTAACATAGCCGGGGTCAGATTGTAGGAATTGGAGGTTGGGCGTTGTGTTGATCGGCAACGTGAGCAACGTGTATAAAGGTTCGATTTTTGGTTGAGTTGCAGTGGGTAACATAATAATAATAATAATAATAATAATAAAAGAAGGGACTTTGTGTTGTGATGTTGCCGTGGGCAACGAAGAAACAAAAGAAAAAAAAAGGAATATGTTGTTGAATTTTTATGTTGAATTTTAAATATATTGAAGGAGATGGTGTATGTGTTTAGTCCCATATTGCTAAGCCAAGAGAGTTGGAATGCCTTATATATCAAGCCATTCCTACTATGCTTAGAAAGATTAAGGGGACCTACACACATGCGCGGGCTGAGCCCAAACCAGGTGGTTTCAGGGGGTCTGGGCTGGAAATCCATAAATCGGGCACGACGCACGCGATTATCGTGCGCAGGGGGGGGTGCAAATCCCCAACCCGTGGGCCTCGCGCTTGCGGGTGGCACGGTTTGGTTCCTAAACCAATTTGGTTGAGGGATTAAGCGTCGCGCGGCGCGACGCTTCGAGTGGTCGTGACTCCTCAGGCGGAGAGGCAATAGACTGCCTCTTCGGATCTATAAAAGGGGGAATAGAAGGGACTTACGAAATCATCTCCTTCTCGATTTTCTTCTCTTCTTCTTTCTGTTCCGGTTTTGTGAGTCTTGAGGCTTCTTCTCGTGCGATCAGAGGTTGTGTCCGAAGGCAACGTTCGTCTTAGAGTGCACCTATGGACATCGCGAGGTTGTCGGATCTTGGGAGGATTTTGCCGGGAGATTTTGCATCGTAGGACGACAATCAATTCTCTAAGGGCAGTCGACACACCTGCGCTTCAACCGGATAACTATTCCTAAACTCTGCTCTTTTCTTATCAGACTGCTGCATCTAAATATTTTTACTGTCTACTTAAGTGCCTGCTTATTTTTATTTTACAATCTTAGAGAATTGATTGTGCCTAAGTAGATATGTTAAATATTAGAACGTCGGGGTCTGATGAGGCTAGCGCCAAACCCGAGAGGTTTTCTGGGCAAAACTTCAAACGTTGGCAACAACGGATGAAGTTTTGGCTTACTACGCTGGGGCTTTTCTCCGTTATAGAATCGGATCCTCCTTCACCTGATGAAGAAGAACCTGCCCGTAGTGCTTCCACCGAGAGGTTTAAACAGAGGTATTATCTCTGCCATGGGAGAATCCTATCTGTCCTCTCAGACACACTATTTGATGTGTACTGCTCTACAACCTCGGCCAAAGAGTTATGAAAATCTTTGGATAAAAAATATAACTCCGAGGACTCTGGTTTAGAGAAGTACACCGTGGGGAAGTTCTTAAACTTCAAAATGGTTGAGGGTAAATCTGTCATTGAGCAGACCCATGAATTTCAAATTTTGATTCACGGTCTTGCTGAGGGAGATATGCCGATACCCGAGAAACTTCAAGTCTTGTCTATCATCGAAAAGTTGCCTCCGAGTTGGGAAGATTTTGGCATGACACTTAAACACAGGAGAGGTAAAATCTCTCTTGAAGATTTAATGATTGCCTTAAATATCAAGGAAGAACATCGGAAGCAACATAAGGATGATGATAAGGGGATGCCTACGGAATTTGCTCCAAAGGAAAATGTGGTGGTCTCTTCTGACAAGAACAAATTCAAAAACCAAAAAATGAAGAACAAAATGAAACCCAAATCAAAGGTTTAGAAGAAGCATGGGACTAGGCCGTGCTGGGCTTGTGGACAAGTTGTGTTGGTGCAGGAAGCACCATATCGAACCTTGTTTTGATATTGGCAAAGGATTCAAAGTTAAGTGTTATTTGTGATCTAATGTTGTTACTTGAGTGTGCAGAAACAAAGTCCTAGCGAAGGGCTGCTAGGCACCTGGCGAAGGGCTGCCAGGAAACCAAGTCCTAGCGAAGGGCTGCTAGGCACCTGGCGAAGGGCTGTCAGGAAACCAAGTCCTAGCGAAGGGCTGCTAGGCACCTGGCGAAGGGCTGCCAGGAAACAAAGCCCTAGCGAAGGAATGCTAGGCACCGAGCGAAGGGCAACTCGGCCTCCAAGACCTGACAAAGGACCATCAGGCAAAAGTCCAACCAGAGGAACGGTTGGCATCAGGTAAATTCTCCCGAGAGGAGTAGGTGAGGACGCGTTCCCCGTCGAGGGAATAGTAAGCGTCGGTTAGACCTAGGGCTCCATTTTGGAGACCAAAGTCAGAACCAAGATAGCTAAGGCTGTATAAATTAATGCTTTATTTTATTTTCGGACTAACCCTGGATGCAGGACCAAAGGAACGTGTGTCTGCAGCTCAGAGAGCCTCAAAGGAGTGAGGCAGCAGCTGAGTAGGGCGCCCTGAGTGTCTAGGGCGCCTCCACGGTGAACAAGAAACAAGTAAGGCAAAAAGGAGTTCGGCTAACCACTGGCCGGGGCGCCCCCTGCATCTAGGGCGCCCTCAGCAGCCAGGGCGCCCTGAGAGCCCAGGGCGCCCTCAGGTGCCAAGGCGCTTCGCGCCATTGCCAGCAAGGCCGATCAACTCTATCCAGCCGAGAAGACCGCGTCAATGAAGGTGCCCTCAGCGACCAGGGCGCCCCAGAGGTCAAAAGTCATCCCTATTTAGGTGGGATAAAGCTTGACCGAGCGAAGTGCGGATCGGCTGACACGTGGCAGGGCGCCCCCGACGTCCAGGGCGCCCTAGGTGCTAGAAATAGCACCCCTCGACCCCAAGCTTCAAAAACAACTTCGATTCAACGCCTCAAAGCTCTTCTGCTCTCGCGACTTGCTCCGGAAACCTTCCAACACGAGCCGACGACGTCCTGCTGCTCCGAAAAAGTCGATCTTCCTCGGACGTCGGTAAAAAGAGCTATTTAAGTTTACTGCACATACTTTTGTAATCAAATTTGTAAACTTGTTTTGCGCCTGATATAGAATTGCCCAAAGTAAACGGTCAACGACCGTGGGCCTTGGAGTAGGAGTCGACACAGGCTCCGAACCAAGTAAATCGAACTGTGTCTCTGTGTTTCTAATTTCCGCTGCGTACTTACTCTAAGCTTTTCGAAAGAAAAATGATTTCCGATATTCACCCCCCCTCTATCGGTGTTCTCGATCCAACAAGTTGGACATTTTGCCAAATTCTGTCCTGAGCGGAAGGGCAAGAAGAAGAACCAAGGCAATGTGCCCAACACCAAGGCACAGGTCAATGTTGTGACCAGCACCAGCAATGGGTTTGTGCCCTTTAACCCCGAACTAAATTTGATTTATCAACCCAATGAGTGGTTAGTTGATACAGGTGCAAATGTGCACTGTTGTGCTGATCGTTCTGCCTTCCTTACTTATCAGGTAATTGAAGGCACTTCCATAACCATGGGGAATCATTCTGCAGCCAGAGTGTTAGGGATTGGACGAGTTGATTTGAGGTTTACCTCAGGGAAGGTCCTATCACTGCATGAGGTGCATCATGTTCTAGCTGTCCGACGGAATTTGATTAACAGGTCAAAATTAGTTTGTGATGGTTATGAGCTAAACTTCAAATGTAATAAAGTTGTATTGTTACATTTAGGAACCTTTATTGGAAAGGGTTACCTTAATGAAGGTTTATTTAAACTCAATGCTGAAAATACGACTATAAATAAAACTAGTGATATTGGTTGTTCTTATAACATTGAGTCTTATGATGTGTGGCATGATAGATTAGGACATGTTAATTTTTAAACTGTAAAAGGGATGATGAATCTTGACATGATTCCTAAGCATGCCATAAATGATAAGAAAAAATATGAAGTTTGTGTGCAATATAAACAGCCCCGTAAAGCCTTCAAATCAGTTGATAGAAATTCTAATATTTTAGAATTAATTCATACTGACTGTTGTGAGTTTAACAGTATAATAACGAGAGACCATAAAAGGTATTTCATTACCTTCATTGATGATTACTCTCATTATTGCTATGTTTATTTGCTAAAAACTAAAGATGAAGCTTTAGATAAATTTATGATCTTGAAATCTGAAGCTGAAAATCAAACAAACCAAACCATTAAGAGGATAAGGTCTGATAGGGGGTGGAGAGTTCACCTCAAACCTGTTTCAAAAATTCTGTCAAGATTCAGGTATAATTCATGAGATCACTGCTCCATATAGTCCTCAATCTAATGGTGTAGCAGAACGCAAAAACCGAACCCTTGAAGATATGATTAATTCCATGTTAGGTAGTTCTGGGTTACCCAACTTCTTATGGGGGGAGACTCTATACACTGCTTGTCATGTGTTAAATAGAGTACCTATGAAGTCAAGGGATAAAAGCCCATATGAACTTTGGAAAGGTCGAAGGACAAGTTTGAAATACCTTAAAGTGTGGGGGTGCCTTGCAAAAGTACTAGTACCTGAACATAAAAGGAAAAAACTTGGTCCAAAGACTGTAGATGGTGTCTTCTTGGGTTATGCTCAGAATAGTTCTGCATATAGATTTCTGATTATTAAATCAGAAATTTCTGGAATAGATGCAAACACTATTGTGGAGCTTCGTGATGCTACATTCTTTGAGGATATATTTCCTATGAAGACTAGAACACCACAGTCTATTTCTAGTACTCCTACTAGAGATGACTCTGCCTCCATAGAGGTCCCATTATCCTTAGTGGGTGTACCTTCCTCAAGTCACTCTAAATTAGATGAATCTAGTGAGTGTACAGAATTGAGAAAGAGCAAGAGGTAACGTGTGTCTAAGGATTTAGGCCAAGACTTTATCACCTATAATATAGAAGGTGACCCTATGACATATAGAGGTGCAATGGCTTCTCCTGAAGCTAAACATTGGAAAGAAGCTATTAAAAATGAAATAGACTCTATTATCTCTAATGCCACTTGGGAGTTAGTGGATTTGCCTCCTGGTTGTACCACCATTGGATGTAAATGGGTGTTTAAGAGGAAGTTAAAACCTGATGGGTCAGTAGATAAGTTCAAAGCCCGCCTGGTTGCTAAGGGATTCAAATAGAAAGAAGGGATTGACTATTTTGACACTTATTCCCTTGTTACTAGAATTACTACAATCCGAGTATTGATAGCACTGGCATCCATATATCATCTTGAGGTCCATCAAATGGATGTCAAAACGGCATTTCTTAATGGAGATCTTGAAGAAGAAATATATATGGATCAGCCAGAGGGATATGTAGTTTCTGGAAGTGAGAATAAAGTCTATAAGTTAGTAAAATCTCTTTATGGTTTGAAGCAAGCCCCAAAGCAATGACACGAAAAATTTGATAGAGCTATGCTATCATTTGACTTTGAAATTAATGACTCTGATAAATGCGTATATACTAAAATGAAAGGTGATAAATGTATCATTTTATGTTTATATGTAGATGATATTTTACTTTTTGGATCTAACCTTTCAATTATTAACGAGACCAAGGCTCTCTTAAGTAGTAAGTTAATATGAAGGATATGGGTTGTGCTGATGTGATTTTAGGGCTAAAGTTGACTCGCTCAACTGATAGAATAGCAATTTCTCAGACACACTATGTTGAGAAAGTGTTAGAGAAATATGGCTATAGCCACATAAAATCTGTAGTCACACCCTATGATCCTTCAAAGACTCTCCACAAGAATAAGAGTGGCATGACTGTGTCTCAATTAAGATATTCCCAAATAATTGGTAGTCTAATATATTTGGCAAATTGTTCTAGACCTGATATTTCGTTTGCTATAACTAAATTGAGCAGGTTTACCAGCTGTCCGGACAGAACACATTGGGATGCATTAGACAGAGTACTCAGATACTTAAAGGGTACTATATCCTTGGGCTTGTGTTATGGGAAGTTCCCTGTAGTCCTGGAGGGATATAGTGATGCCAGCTGGATAGGTGACACTGCTGAGTGTAAAGGTGTTACTGGCTATGTTTTTACACTTGGAGGTGGTGCGGTTGCTTGGAGGTCTGTTAAACAGACGATCATATCCCGTTCTACATCTAAGGCAGAATTGTGTGCTTTGGATACCACAGTAACTGAAGCTGATTGGCTTAAGGGTCTTCTTACTGAGATTCCCTTGATTATGAAGCCAATACCTCTTATTTCAGTGAACTGTGATAATTAAACAACAATAGCTCAGATTAGAAGCTCCAAGTATAACCAGAAACAGAAGAGACATGTACGAATAAGATTGAAGTCTGCTCGTGAGTTAGTGTCTCTAGGAGTGGTGTCATTGGACTTTGTAAGTTCAAAAGACAATATTGTTGATCCACTCACAAAAGGACTTGATTCTGAGAAAATCAAGAGATCCAGTAAGGGAATGGGACTGAGGCCTATTCTGGTTTCATCTATAGCGGCAACCCAACCTATTTGATTGGAGATCCCAAGAAGTAGGTTCAATGTGGTATAAACAAGCTATAACGGTGAACCATTAGCATAAATTAATTGAGATATAAATCTCAAAGTCTCTTCCCTGGATAGATGCTTGACTGCTAGTAAGGATGAGCTTAAGGCTCTTAATGAGTTTGAGGTCTTTATTGTTGGATCGAGAAGCCCGATAGAGGGGGGGTGTATATCGGAAAACTTTCGAATTTACGTAAGAGTAAGTGCACAGCGGAAAATGAAATAAAAACAATCACAAAGACACAGTCGATTTACTTGGTTCGGAGCCTGTGTCGACTCCTACTCCAAGGCCCACGGTCGTTGACCGTTTACTTTGGGCAATTCTATATCAGGCGCAAAATCGTTTACAAAAGATTACAGGATTAGAATGAAGTACAGTAAACGTTAAACTAGCTCTTTTACCGACGTCCGGAGTAGATCGATTATGTCGGGGCAGCAGGACATCGTCGGCTTGATTTGGAGAGTTTCCGGGGCAAGGCGCGAGAGCAGAGGAGCTTTGAGGCGTTGAAAGAATTGATGTTCGAAGCATGGGGTCGAGGGCCCTTTATATAGGGCCTGGGGGCGCCCGGGATGTCGGGGGCGCCCCCCACGTGGCGTTTGATCCGGTTGTAGCTCGGTCGCCGTCTGATTCCCTTATCCTCGGGATCCGCTTTGACCGGGGCGCCCGGAGCACTCGGGGCACCCGGATTGACCGGGTCAATCCTTATCTTCTGGCTTCGAAGTGTTTCGGTTCGAGGTGTGCGCATGGGGGAGCCCGCAGCGCAGGGGGCGCCCTCGAGCAACGGGGGCGCCCGGAAGCACGGGGGCGCCCGAAGCTTGTACTGTCGAAGCGCACTTTTTGATTGTGTGTTTGGTGTTCACCTTGGGGGCGCCCGGGACACTCCGGGCGCCCTGGTCAGCAGTTGCCTCACTCCTTTGAGGCACTCTGAGCTGCAGACTCACGTTCCTTCGGTCCTGCATCCAGGGTTAGTCCAAAACACGATAACATAATAAATTATTAGATTTATACAGCCTTAGCTGTCTTGGTTCTGACTTTGGTCTCCAAAATGGAGCCCTAGGTCGAATCGACGCCTACTGTTCCCTTGACGGGGAACGCGTCCTCACCTACTCCTCTCAGGAGAGTTTACCTGATGCCAACCGCTCCTTTGGTTGGACTTTTGCCTGACGGTCCTTTGTCAGGTCTTGTAAACTGGCAGTCCTTCGCCAGTTGCCTAGCAGTCCTTCGCTAGGGCTTCAGTCCCAGGCTATCCTTCGCCTGGAGCCTAGCAGTCCTTCGCTAGGGCTTGATACTGGCAGTCCTTCGCCAGTTGCCTAGCAGTCCTTCGCTAGGGCTTGGATATTGGCAGTCCTTCGTCAGTTGCCTAGCAGTCCTTCGCTAGGGCTTGGATACTGGCAGTCCTTCGCCAGGTGCCTAGCAGTCCTTCGCTAGGGCTTTGTCTCTGCACACTCAAGTAACAAGATTAGATCACAAATAACACTTAACTTTGAATCCTTTGCCAATATCAAAACAAGGTTCGATATGGTGCTTCCTGCACCAACAATCTCCCCCTTTTTGATTTATGGCAACACAATTCAAAGTTAAGTGAAAGCTTATAGCAGTTCAGAAAAGACAGTTAGGAGCAATGAAATATAGCAATTCTGAACAGTCTAAAACCAAAAATATAGCAATTCTGAACAGTCTAAGACCAAAAAAAATTTCATAGTCCCCCTGAATAATTGTGTTATAAAACACTTAACTTTGACCACTTAACTTAACTTTGACCTTTCCTCCCCCTTTGACATATATCAAAAACAAACATGGGTGGACAAGGTAAAATTTTGAAGGGTTTTGTAAACCTAAATTAAAAAAAACTTTTACTTACAAGACTTTACAAAAAAAATTTACTTAGGCAAATTTTCCATTCTTGAAGCCAAATTTCCAAAAAAAATTCAACTTTTAGAGTTTTGCACATTTAGACGAATTCACTTAGAAACAATTTGTGCATCTTGAAAAACATAATTCTTAAGAAATTTCTAGGCAAGTTTTTCCCCAAAGAAGACTTTACTTAGAAATATTTGCCAAAATTTTCAAAAAGTTTTGCTCAGACAAATCTTGTTTACTAAGGAAAATTTCACTTAAAAAAATTTGAAACACTTAGCTACTTAGAGATTTTTGTTTTACAAAAAAACATCCTTTTTCACTTTCTTTCTCTCCCCCTTGACCATATATCAATAAAGAAATATATAAGAGAAAGTTTGTGTATCAGAGCCTATGGGTTTTGAAAACAAAGAAAAAAATACTTAGTATAATCCTTGAAAGAAGCTTAAATTGCACTTTTGAAACCGAAAAAATATTCATACCTTTGAAAGTATTAGTACTTTTGACAAATAGTAGTACTTTTGAAAGATGATATGCATATTTTGAAAAATATAAGTACTTTTGAAAAATATTATGTATTTCTGAAAAATATAAGTACTTTTGAAGATTATGCATTTTTGACAAATATGCATTTTAAATTTTATTTTGAAAACATAATACTGGACTTGGTCTCTTTTCCAGTCTGACACAATCCTAGGAAATCTTGTTAACTACAAGGACATATTCCTAAGTGTCCTGGAAATTTTTCAACCCAAGTAAATATTATTTCAAAAAGGTATTGCAAAAATAGTTTTATAAGCCACAAAAACATTTTGAAATTATTTTGTAAGACAAATGTTTTCGACACAATTTTGAAAATATAGTGTATAAAAGCATATTATTTAGAAATGTTTAATAACTCTTTTAATTTGACCTCCCCCTAAATTTGATACAGCCCTTGGAAGCTTGTTGACCACAAGTATTCTTCCTCTAGTTCTTAGGGTTCAGTTCATATCAAAAGAATTATTTAATAATTTCAAAGATAATTGCAAAAGAAAATACTTGTTAGAAATAATTTCTTTTGGTTTAGACTCCCCCTAAATTTGACACATCCTCGGAGTCCTTGTAGATCATTAAGTGGACCTTCCTTTGTGTCTTTAGGGTTTACTAAAATCAAAAGAATAGTTTTGAATACTAGCATGGTAATATAATTTTTAGTAAATTCAATTTGAGCAGAAACCCTGTTTTCGAAAAATATTTTGAAATAATAATGATTTTTGTAAAGCACAATTTTTAAAAAAAATATAGTGATTATTGGAAAATATAGTATTTCTTTTAATTTGAGCTCCCCCTGAATCTGACATAGTCCTAGGAGGCTTGTTGACCACAAGTTAATCCTCCTCTTAGTCTTAGGGTTTGTCAAACTTAAAGGAACAATTTTGAACATGCCTTTTGAGTATGATCATATTTTTTTTTTTAGGAGATAGATTTTTGAAAATACAATCTGGCACAATTTTTCAAAACCCCTTTTGAAATGGTAATAATTTTTCAAAAATACTTTGAAGGAAAAGAATAAACTACTCCCCCTATACCGTTTAACTTAATCTAATGTCTATGTTTGACCATGTTGACTAAGGTTGACTGTGTTGACCAGGTTTGACTCAGTTATGTTTGACCAATCAAATAACTAAATTAATCGAACCCTAAATTCTATTTAAAACGAGTCTATTTTAACATGAAATTCAATATTTTGAAAAAATAGAGATAATTTTTAATAATATTTTTTTTGAGCACTTTGAGTTTTATTTAAAAGAATAGTGACATATATTCTTAGGTCCTAGATATCTCACCCAGTTCTATGTGATCAAACATGTTCACCTTATGGGTTTTGTGAGACAAATATTTTAATTTTGAAAACATGGTTAATTTTGAAAAGTTAGATTAATTTTGAAAACAATTGGTTTTAAATTTAATTTGAAAAGAAATATTTGAATCTAAGATTGATTGAACATTTGTGTTAGATTCGAATTTGACAAAAAGTAATTTGAATTTGAAATTCAAAAATTGGCTTCCAGGTCTTGGCGAGGCACTAGGCCTTCTTTGGCCGTAGCCTTATTGGATCATCAACCCTTTCCTTGACAAAGCCGTTTAATGAAATTCCATTTTCAAAATTAATCTTTGAAAAGTTCTGGTCTAACTAGTTTGAGTTTTGGATCGGTAGCTTCGGCTAGTTTCACCAGTCTAAAGAGATCAAGTAAACTTGATCTTATTAGAATTGGTTTCCCTAACGTACTATCATCTCACCTCCACCCAATACTATGTTGTTCAAATTTCAGTTAAACCTTTAGTCCTTAAACTAATCAATCCTAATTTTAAGCAAAAAAAATAAACATAAAAAGAAACATACAATTAAAGCAAATAATTATCTAAGTAAGGTCACCATTGGAGTAATACTCCGGATTTTCAAAATTAGCAAGATTATGAATTAAATTTTCTAACATATTAAATTTATATGAATTAATTACGTTGTTTGAGATAAATAATGGATTTTTAAATACTGTAAATTTACCTTTTGATTCCCGGTTGGGAATCTCCCCCTTTATACTTGCCGTCTTTCCTTTTTGTGCCTTTAGCATCTTGTAGTGATCACGAG
The DNA here is from genome assembly GCA_024364735.1 of Boesenbergia rotunda. NCBI lineage: Eukaryota > Viridiplantae > Streptophyta > Magnoliopsida > Zingiberales > Zingiberaceae > Boesenbergia > Boesenbergia rotunda. The sequence continues at coordinate 52,323 of JAGFNQ010001810.1, read as the reverse complement.
CTGACCGGACCGGTTTGGTTCGATCTCCTTCTTTGTCGTCAAATTCTGAGTCTGAGTTGGACTCAGGTACAGGTTGAATCTTCTTCTTTGGTGGTTCTCTTGGAGTTTTTCCTGCAATAAAAATTATACCTTCCTCGACCATTGCAGTATCAGCTTGAATATTTAATTTTAATTCAGAAAACGATTCGAAATTGGTTACCCTTTTTGTCTCAGTCAATTCATCGTTTGACTCTGGTTCGATTTCGATGTCGGGTGTCGAGTCAATCTCAGCTGCTTGTTCTTGAACCGAAAGGGCAAGATAACTTACCTGATCTTCTTCTTCATCTGAGATTTCTTGATGAAGGTCAATCAGTTTTTCCCAGATTTCTCTAGCACATCTGAAGGATCCGACCCGCTTCAATTCTTCATTGGTTAGGCCACATTGTAGGATTTGTTGGATCGAGAGATGCGATAGAGGGGGGGTGAATGTCGCAAATCGTTCGGATTTAAAAAGAGTAAGTGCGCAGCGGAAATAAGACACAAAAACAATGCTAACACGGTCGTTTTACTTGGTTCGGAGCCTGTGTCGACTCCTACTCCAAGGCCCACGGTCGTTGACCGTTTTCTGCGGGCAATTCTATAAGTTCGTAAACCAGTTTACAATTATTGAATACAGAATAAGTGCAGTAAACTTATATAATAAGAATTATGCTCTTCTTTTACCGACGTCCGGAGTAGATCGAAGATTTCGGGGCAGCGGGACGTCGTCGGCTCGAGTTGGGCAGTATCTGGAGCAAAGCACGAGAACAGAAGAGCGTGGAAGTGTCCGAAGAATTGATGCTTGAAGAAGAGGATCGAGGGTCCTTTATATAGGGCTGGGGGCGCCTGGGATGCTCGGGGCGCCCCCCCCCCCACACGTGGCTTTCGATCCGGCGAGCCCTCTGGTCAAGGCTGATCTCTACTTCTTCGGGATCACCTTTGACTGGGGCGCCTGACGCGCGCGGGGCGCCCGGGTTGACCTGTCAAGGCTTCATCTTCTTCGCGAGGGTGAGCTGCTGCAGCTGCCAGTGGCGTGGCACAGTGGGCGCCCGCGACACGCGGGGCGCCCGATGCGCGCGGGGCGTTTACTTGCTCTGCTGACTTTGAGTTGACTCTGGGGCGCCCGAAACATCCGGGGCGCCCTGCTTAGCTACTGCCTCACTCCTTTGAGGCTCTCTAAGCTGCAGAAACACAGTCCTTCGGTCCTGCATCCAGGGTTAGTCCAAAATAGCAATTAATAAGTTAATTTTACACAGCCTTGGCTGTCTTGGTTCTGACTTTGGGTCTCCAAAATGGAGCCCTAGGTCGAACCGACGCCTAATGTTCCCTCAAGGGGAACGCGTCCTCACCTACTCCTCTCGGGAGAGTTTTACCTGGTGCCAACCGGATCCTCCAGTTGGACTTTTTGCCCGGCAGTCCTTCGCCAGGTCTTGAGGTACCAAGCTGCCTTTCGCTTGGTGCCTAGCAGCCCTTCGCTAGGTCTTTACTTCTGGCAGCCCTTTGCCAGTGCCTAGCATTCCTTTGCTAGGGCTTTGTCCATTCTGGCAGTCCTTCGCCAGTGCCTAGCATTCCTTCGCTAGGACTTTGTCCAGTCTGGCAGTCCTTCGCCAGTGCCTAGCATTCCTTCGCTAGGGCTTTTCCTGTACACTCAAGAAACTTGTTAGACACCAATTAACCCTTAACTTTTGAACCCTTTTGTCAATATCAAAACACAGGTTTGACTTGGGTGCAATCTGCACCAACAGGATTGCAGTAGCCCTTGCATCTGTCTCGATCTTCCTCAGTGTTGGTTCATCCATTTTGTCCCAAGTGATCGATGTTCCTTCTTCTGTGGGAAATGTGAACCCCGTTTGGATGATCCGCCATAAGTCCATGTGGGCCTTCAGAAGGGACTCCATTTGATTTCTCCAAGATTTGAAGTTATCGCCGGAGAATAGCGGTGGACGGACACTGTTCCACTCTTGGTTGGCCATTAACTCTAAACCTCGTACACACAAGAAATAACAAAAAAAAATGTACCAAGACTTGGTCTTGGATTAGTAGTGCGGGAGGAAGGAAAAAAATAGCCCCAAAAAAAATTACATGAATTTCGAGGCGAAACAATAATAAAATAATAAAAACAGTTTATAATAAATTTTTGAAAATGATGATTTTGTCAATTCTGATTAATAATGAAAAAGTAAGATTTTAATGTTTGGGAAAAATTTTGCTCGAATTAAAGTAGCACGAATTTCGAGAAAAATATTAAAATAATAATAAAAAAATTTATGACAAATTTTCAAAAATTATTTGTTTTATCAATTCAGACTTATGGTGAAAATATGAAAATTCAAAATTGAAAAAGGCGTAAAAGATCGAGTAGTGTTAATTAAAGAAAAGAAATAAAATCGAAAAATTCGTAAATCCGAAAAAATTTTCAAACTGGTGGTTGCACCAAGTTTGAACTACCCCGCTCTGATACCACTTGTTGGATCGAGAAGCCCGATAGAGGGGGGGGTGAATATCGGAAAACTTTCGGATTTACGTAAGAGTAAGTGCACAGCGGAAAATGAAATAAAAACAATCACAAAGACACAGTCGATTTACTTGGTTCGGAGCCTGTGTCGACTCCTACTCCAAGGCCCACGGTCGTTGACCGTTTACTTTGGGCGATTCTTTATCAGGCGCAAAAATCGTTTACAAAAGATTACAGGATTAGAATGAAGTACAGTAAACGTTAAACTAGCTCTTTTACCGATGTCCGGAGTAGATCGATTATGTCGGGGCAGCAGGACGTCGTCGGCTTGATTTGGAGAGTTTCCGGGGCAAGGCGCGAGAGCAGAGGAGCTTTGAGGCGTTGAATGAATTGATGTTCGAAGCATGGGGTCGAGGGCCCTTTATATAGGGTCTGGGGGCGCCCGGGATGTCGGGGGCGCCCCCCACGTGGCGTTTGATCCGGTTGTAGCTCGGTCGCCGTCTGATCCCCTTATCCTCGGGATCCGCTTTGACCGGGGCGCCCGGAGCACTCGGGGCGCCCGGATTGACCGGGTCAATCCTTATCTTCTGGCTTCGAAGTGTTTCGGTTCGAGGTGTGCGCATGGGGGCGCCCGCAGCGCAGGGGGCGCCCGCGAGCAACGGGGGCGCCCGGAAGCACGGGGGCGCCCGAAGCTTGTACTGTCGAAGCGCACTTTTTGATTGTGTGTTTGGTGTTCACCTTGGGGGCGCCCGGGACACTCCGGGCGCCCTGGTCAGCAGTTGCCTCACTCCTTTGAGGCACTCTGAGCTGCAGACTCACGTTCCTTCGATCCTGCATCCAGGATTAGTCCAAAACATGATAACATAATAAATTATTAGATTTATACAGCCTTAGCTGTCTTGGTTCTGACTTTGGTCTCCAAAATGGAGCCCTAGGTCGAACCGACGCCTACTGTTCCCTCGACGGGGAACGCGTCCTCACCTACTCCTCTCAGGAGAGTTTACCTGATGCCAACCGCTCCTTTGGTTGGACTTTTGCCTGACGGTCCTTTGTCAGGTCTTGTAAACTGGCAGTCCTTCGCCAGTTGCCTAGCAGTCCTTTGCTAGGGCTTCAGTCCCAGGCTATCCTTCGCCTGGAGCCTAGCAGTCCTTCGCTAGGGCTTGATACTGGCAGTCCTTCGCCAGTTGCCTAGCAGTCCTTCGCTAGGGCTTGGATACTGGCAGTCCTTCGCCAGTTGCCTAGCAGTCCTTCGCTAGGGCTTGGATACTGGTAGTCCTTCGCCAGGTGCCTAGCAGTCCTTCGCTAGGGCTTTGTCTCTGCACACTCAAGTAACAAGATTAGATCACAAATAACACTTAACTTTGAATCCTTTGCCAATATCAAAACAAGGTTCGATATGGTGCTTCCTGCACCAACATTTATGACAGGATGCTTGCAGTACATCCTTGGAGAACTCACCTATGTAAGTGTAACTTTGAGGCCGCAGTGTGGGGGGTCTGGGCAACTCTCCTTAACACTTATGAAACAAGATTCGGTGGTATGGTCGTAATGCACCAACCCAGAAGGATTCAACCGTCGCTTGTGATGAGTTGTTGCCAATTGATTTTCACATATTAAAGGTTTAAGTTCAAGACTTAGTTCACTTCAAACCTGTATGAATAAGATTGGTTTACTTAGGTGAAAATTCAAACCGGAAGGTATTTTCACTGAAAGCTCATTACGACAAAGCCTCAGGACCTATTTTTATTATTATTATTATTATTATTTTACCAAAATAATTTGAAATTTATGGGGGATTGTTGAATTTTTATGTTGAATTTCAAATATATTGAAGGAGATGGTGTATGTGTTTAGTCCCCCATTGCTAAGCCAAGAGAGTTGGAATGCCTTATATATCAAGTCATTCCTACTATGCTTAGAAAGATTAAGGGGACCTACACGCATGCGCGGGCTGAGCCCAAACTAGGTGGTTTCAGGGGGACTGGGCCGGAAATCCATAAACCGATTATCGCGCGCAGGGGGGGGGGTGCAAATCCCCAGCCCGTGGGCCTCGCGCTTGCGGGTGGCGCGGTTCGGTTTTGCAGATTTTTGGTTTGGTTTCTAAACCAATTTGGTTTATTTTTTATTTTTCTTTCTTACATTTTATTTTTTTGAGGAATTAAGTGTAGGATCGGGTCGACCGGCTAGAGGGGGGTGAATAGACGGTTTATGAAAAATAATCACTAACACTCGTCTTTTAAAAAAAAAATAAACTTGGTTGCAACAGAGTCGTTGCTTCCAAGGCAGTTGATGCTCAAACAGAAACTCCTTAAGGCGGAGAAGCCTTTACAGTTGTAGCACAGAGAAAGCTTAGAGAGAAAGAAAGTTTACAACTCAATGAATTGAATTCTTGAATCTAAATCTCTAAGCCTATTTATAGGTTGAGTGATATGATCTTGATCGTTGATACAAGATTGAGTTGTATCTTGATCGTAGATCTAAGATTATCTCAACCAAATTTTGAACTCTAATTAGAAGAGATAAAATTAAAAGCTTTAATTTTGAACGTTGCTTTTAAACGTTCCTTTTGAACGTTGCTTTGATTAAAAGCTTTGAATTAACGCAACGTTCAAAAGCTTTTAAAAAAGCTTTGATTAAAGCAACGTTTCACGCTTTTAATTAAAAAGCTTTAACAAGCTTTTTTTTAAAGCTTTAAAACGTTTTAATAAAAGCTATAATCAACTTTTAATTAAAAGCTTTAATAAAAGCTATAATCGACTTTTAATTAAAACTTATTAATTAAAAGATTAAATTAAAAGCTTTTATAAAAGACGTTCGTAAGTAGATCTTCTAGGTGATTTCTGACCAACTGGAATTAGGCTCACCCGAACCCGACTCCAGCCTTTCGTCCCTCGAGCGTCCTTCCTCCCGGCTTCTCGTCCCTCGGACACTGCGCACGTCCTTCTCGCTCCACCGGTGTACTCTTCCGCAGCTTCCGCGTCCCTCGGATTGCACTGAGCCCGTCGGCTCACTTCCCCGCGCAATCCTTCTCGTCCACTGCGTCTTACGCTTAACTTCCTCCGTACCTAAGTTCCTGCACACTTAGCAGAGGGATTAAAACCAACTAGGACCTAACTAACTTGGTGGATCACATCAAAACTAACCAGGGCACCAACAATCTCCCCCTTTTTGATGTGTATCAATCCAAGTTCAATTAGGGTTAAACCAAAAAATAAGAAATTTAGTAAAACTAAATTAAGCAGTTAAGCATAGAAAAAAAATATTGCAATCAATAATCACAACCTCCCCCTAAACTTAAGCTACTCTCCCCCTTTGATCACAGTAAAAAATGGGGCACAAAAAATAGGGAAAGGAAAAAAATATGATTAGAACTTAGAAAAATGTGAAACATTTTTTTTTATAGCCGTGAATAGATTAAGTGCATATCACCGAAATTTAATTTTTGAATAAAAAATTTTCAAATATTTTTTAAAATTAAAAAATACGAATTTCAATTAAAAATTTATAGAAATTAATTCGTCCATTGGAAAATTTAAAAATTTTTTTGTACAGGTAGAAGATAAAATTATTGCTTTTTACAAAAATTTTCAAATTAACATCTATTTTGTATATTCAAAAATAAATCATATAGTGGCAGAATAAAAAATTCAACGATATATTTTTAAAATTCAAAAATCTCATAAAATGTGTTAATCTATTTATAATTTTGCAAGAAAAATTATGCAGTAATAGAAAACTAATTCAAAATCGATTTTAGTATCCAAAATAGATTTCTATCGACAGGATTAACTAAAAATTTAGATGGAATGAAATTCTTTGGCACCTTTTTAAATTGGCCTTTATGGTTTTTAAAATACCAATTCAACTTTTCAGGATAACTATTTTTCTTGTGTCGTAAACAGACAATATCACATTCTAATTTCTCAACTAAATTTTTTAGATCAATATTTTCATTTTTTAATTTAGAATTTTCTTTTTCTAATCTGCAATTAGATTTGAGCAAGGCTTTAACACCAGCATACAATTGATCATGAGGAAGAAAACAAACCTCACTTACCGGATCGCTTTCGAAAAGCGAGGTTCCTTCTTTGTCGCTTTCTGATGTCGCTCCCCCTTCAACACTGCTCCCCTCTTGATGACTTGCCATCAGCGCAAGTCCCGCGTACTCTTGAACTTCTGATTCATCCGACGAGGTCTCGTCCCAGGTGGCCTTCAAGGCCTTCTTTTTCTTTGGCTGGTTTTTGATTTTGGGACACTGATCTTTTAGGTGTCCCTCCTCGTTGCAGTTGTAGCATCGGACAGTTCGTTTCTTTGGAGACCGCCTTTTCTTCTGCATTCTCGAAAAGTTGCTAGTTTTAAAAAAACTTTTAAACGAACTTACTATTTGTGTTGTCTCGTTATTCGTCGAGGATTCTGACTCCTTCTCCGTTCTCCTTGTGTTTACGGCCAGATTCTTCGTCTTTCTAGATCCTGCCCACCGAGATTCGTGTAATTCGAAAATGGAAAACATTTCATCTAATGTACTTACCTCTAAATCTTTGGAGATGTAATAAGCGTCGACGATTGAGCTCCACTCCTGGGTCCTTGGGAAGGCGTTGAGGGCGTATCGAATGGAGTCGCGATTACTTACCGATTCGCCGAGTTGGGTGAGTCCGGAGATTAGCTTCTTTATTTTGGCATGAAGTTCAGCCACCGTTTCTCCTTCCTTCATTTGCAGGTTTATCAGCTGGTTCCGGAGGAGATCCTTTCTTGCTGATTTGGCTTCAGAGGTACCCTCATGAAGTTCTAAGAACTTCTCCCATAATTCTTTTGCGGAGTGGTAGTTGCCGATCCGGTTTACCTCTTGAGTAGGCAAGACTGTTAGGAGGTGGAACTCGGCCTTACCATTGGCAACAGATTCCGACTGCTCCTTCTTATTCCACAAGCTTTCTTCTTTTTCATCCCCGTTCGCATCTTTAGGAACTGCAAAACCATATTTTATTGATAAAAGAATATCAAAATCTGTACGAAAAAATACCTCCATTTTTTTTCTTCCAGACGGTGAAATCCCCTTCGAATTTAGGTGGATGAATGTGCGCGCCGGCCATCGTCTTGTTGCTTTCTCAGGCGATTAGTCCTTCAAAAGCGAACCCGCTCTGATACCACTTGTAGGATCGGGTCGACCGGCTAGAGGGGGTGAATAGACGGTTTATGAAAAATAAACACTAACACTCGTCTTTTAAAAAAAATAAACTTGGTTGCAACAGAGTCGTTGCTTCCAAGGCAGTTGATGCTCAAACAGAAACTCCTTAAGGCGGAGAAGCCTTTACAGTTGTAGCACAGAGAAAGCTTAGAGAGAAAGAAAGTTTACAACTCAATGAATTGAATTCTTGAATCTAAATCTCTAAGCCTATTTATAGGTTGAGTGATATGATCTTGATCGTTGATACAAGATTGAGTTGTATCTTGATCGTAGATCTAAGATTATCTCAACCAAATTTTGAACTCTAATTAGAAGAGATAAAATTAAAAGCTTTAATTTTGAACGTTGCTTTTAAACGTTCCTTTTGAACGTTGCTTTGATTAAAAGCTTTGAATTAACGCAACGTTCAAAAGCTTTTAAAAAGCTTTGATTAAAGCAACGTTTCACGCTTTTAATTAAAAAGCTTTAACAAGCTTTTTTTTAAAGCTTTAAAACGTTTTAATAAAAGCTATAATCAACTTTTAATTAAAAGCTTTAATAAAAGCTATAATCGACTTTTAATTAAAACTTGTTAATTAAAAGATTAAATTAAAAGCTTTTATAAAAGACGTTCGTAAGTAGATCTTCTAGGTGATTTCTGACCAACTGGAATTAGGCTCACCCGAACCCGACTCCAGCCTTTCGTCCCTCGAGCGTCCTTCCTCCCGGCTTCTCGTCCCTCGGACACCGCGCACGTCCTTCTCGCTCCACCGGTGTACTCTTCCGCAGCTTCCGCGTCCCTCGGATTGCACTGAGCCCGTCGGCTCACTTCCTCGCGCAATCCTTCTCGTCCACTGCGTCTTACACTTGACTTCCTCCGTACCTAAGTTCCTGCACACTTAGCAGAGGGATTAAAACCAACTAGGACCTAACTAACTTGGTGGATCACATCAAAACTAACCAGGGCACCAACAATCTCCCCCTTTTTGATGTGTATCAATCCAAGTTCAATTAGGGTTAAACCAAAAAATAAGAAATTTAGTAAAACTAAATTAAGCAGTTAAGCATAGAAAAAAAATATTGCAATCAATAATCACAACCTCCCCCTAAACTTAAGCTACTCTCCCCCTTTGATCACAGCAAAAAATGGGGCACAAAAAATAGGGAAAGGAAAAAATATGATTAGAACTTAGAAAAATGTGAAACATTTTTTTTATAGCCGTGAATAGATTAAGTGCATATCACCGAAATTTAATTTTTGAATAAAAAATTTTCAAATATTTTTTAAAATTAAAAAATATGAATTTCAATTAAAAATTTATAGAAATTAATTCGTCCATTGGAAAATTTAAAAAAAATTTTGTACAGGTAGAAGATAAAATTATTGCTTTTTACAAAAATTTTCAAATTAACATCTATTTTGTATATTCAAAAATAAATCATATAGTGGCAGAATAAAAAATTCAACGATATATTTTTAAAATTCAAAAATCTCATAAAATGTGTTAATCTATTTCTAATTTTGCAAGAAAAATTATGCAGTAATAGAAAACTAATTCAAAATCGATTTTGGTATCCAAAATAGATTTCTATCGACAGGATTAACTAAAAATTTAGATGGAATGTAATTCTTTGGCACCTTTTTAAATTGGCCTTTATGGTTTTTAAAATACCAATTCAACTTTTCAGGATAACTATTTTTCTTGTGTCGCAAACAGACAATATCACATTCTAATTTCTCAACTAAATTTTTTAGATCAATATTTTCATTTTTTAATTTAGAATTTTCTTTTTCTAATCTGCAATTAGATTTGAGCAAGGCTTTAACACCAGCATACAATTGATCATGAGGAAGAAAACAAACCTCACTTACCGGATCGCTTTCGAAAAGCGAGGTTCCTTCTTTGTCACTTTCTGATGTCGCTCCCCCTTCAACACTGCTCCCCTCTTGATGACTTGCCATCAGCGCAAGTCCCGCGTACTCTTGAACTTCTGATTCATCCGACGAGGTCTCGTCCCAGGTGGCCTTCAAGGCTTTCTTTTTCTTTGGCTGGTTTTTGATTTTGGGACACTGATCTTTTAGGTGTCCCTCCTCGTTGCAGTTGTAGCATCGGACAGTTCGTTTCTTCGGAGACCGCCTTTTCTTCTGCATTCTCGAAAAGTTGTTAGTTTTAAAAAATCTTTTAAACGAACTTACTATTTGCGTTGTCTCGTTGTTCGTCGAGGATTCTGACTCCTTCTCCGTTCTCCTTGTGTTTAGGGCCAGATTCTTCGTCTTTCTAGATCCTGCCCACCGAGATTCGTGTAATTCGAAAATGGAAAACATTTCATCTAATGTACTTACCTCTAAATCTTTGGAGATGTAATAAGCGTCGACGATTGAGCTCCACTCCTGGGTCCTTGGGAAGGCGTTGAGGGCGTATCGAATAGAGTCGCGATTACTTACCGATTCGCCGAGTTGGGTGAGTCCGGAGATTAGCTTCTTTATTTTGGCATGAAGTTCAGCCACCGTTTCTCCTTCCTTCATTTGCAGGTTTATCAGCTGGTTCCGGAGGAGATCCTTTCTTGCTGATTTGGCTTCAGAGGTACCCTCATGAAGTTCTAAGAACTTCTCCCATAATTCTTTTGCGGAGTGGTAGTTGCCGATCCGGTTTACCTCTTGAGTAGGCAAGACTGTTAGGAGGTGGAACTCAGCCTTACCATTGGCAACAGATTCCGACTGCTCCTTCTTATTCCACAAGCTTTCTTCTTTTTCATCCCCGTTCGCATCTTTAGGAACTGCAAAACCATATTTTATTGATAAAAGAATATCAAAATCTGTACGAAAAAATACCTCCATTTTTTTTCTTCCAGACGGTGAAATCCCCTTCGAATTTAGGTGGATGAATGTGCGCGCCGGCCATCGTCTTGTTGCTTTCTCAGGCGATTAGTCCTTCAAAAGCGAACCCGCTCTGATACCACTTGTAGGATCGGGTCGACCGGCTAGAGGGGGTGAATAGACGGTTTATGAAAAATAAACACTAACACTCGTCTTTTAAAAAAAAAATAAACTTGGTTGCAACAGAGTCGTTGCTTCCAAGGCAGTTGATGCTCAAACAGAAACTCCTTAAGGCGGAGAAGCCTTTACAGTTGTAGCACAGAGAAAGCTTAGAGAGAAAGAAAGTTTACAACTCAATGAATTGAATTCTTGAATCTAAATCTCTAAGCCTATTTATAGGTTGAGTGATATGATCTTGATCGTTGATACAAGATTGAGTTGTATCTTGATCGTAGATCTAAGATTATCTCAACCAAATTTTGAACTCTAATTAGAAGAGATAAAATTAAAAGCTTTAATTTTGAACGTTGCTTTTAAACGTTCCTTTTGAACGTTGCTTTGATTAAAAGCTTTGAATTAACGCAACGTTCAAAAGCTTTTAAAAAAGCTTTGATTAAAGCAACGTTTCACGCTTTTAATTAAAAAGCTTTAACAAGCTTTTTTTTAAAGCTTTAAAACGTTTTAATAAAAGCTATAATCAACTTTTAATTAAAAGCTTTAATAAAAGCTATAATCGACTTTTAATTAAAACTTGTTAATTAAAAGATTAAATTAAAAGCTTTTATAAAAGACGTTCGTAAGTAGATCTTCTAGGTGATTTCTGACCAACTGGAATTAGGCTCACCCGAACCCGACTCCAGCCTTTCGTCCCTCGAGCGTCCTTCCTCCCGGCTTCTCGTCCCTCGGACACCGCGCACGTCCTTCTCGCTCCACCGGTGTACTCTTCCGCAGCTTCCGCGTCCCTCGGATTGCACTGAGCCCGTCGGCTCACTTCCCCGCGCAATCCTTCTCATCCACTGCGTCTTACGCTTGACTTCCTCCGTACCTAAGTTCCTGCACACTTAGCAGAGGGATTAAAACCAACCAGGACCTAACTAACTTGGTGGATCACATCAAAACTAACCAGGGCACCAACATTAAGCGTCGTGCGACGCGACACTTCACTGCGACACTTCGAGTGGCCGCGACTCCTCAGGCGGAGAGGCAATAGACTGCCTCTTCGGATCTATAAAAGGGGGAATAGAAGGGACTTACGAAATCATCTCCTTCTCGATTTTCTTCTCTTCTTCTTTCTGTTCCGGTTTTGTGAGTCTTGAGGCTTCTTCTCGTGCGATCAGAGGTTGTGTCCGAAGGCAACGTTCGTCTTGGAGTGCACCTACGAACGTCGCGAGGTTGTCGGATCTTGGGAGGATTTTGCCGGGAGCCTTTGCACCGTAGGGCGGCAATCAATTCTCTTAGGGCAGTCGGCACGCTGGCGCTTCAACCGGATAACTATTCCTAAACTCTGCTCTTTTCTTATCAGACTGCTGCATCTAAATATTTTTACTGTCTACTTAAGTGCCTGCTTATTTTTATTTTACATATGTTAAGGCTGGGCGTGTGTGGGGTGTGTTATTGTTGGGTATTGAATCGATTACTCAGATTAGGTTTGGGGTAGGTCTAACATGAACCTAATCTTGTAATCTTGGTAACTTGGAATAATTTGAGTTTGCTACTGCCTTATGGTTCGTGGTTATGATTAATTAAATGTAATGGGATAATTAAGATGACCCTAATGAATTAGGATTGCTCGTTTAGCTAAGTATCATGTATTATAATAGCTAAAGTTATGTCTTTTATTACAAGACCCTAATTGGATACAGTTTGGCTGGACAGGAGGTTCATTCTAGTATTACATGCATCATTTACGAGGCGGGTACCTTCTGACTTATCTCTGTAGATATTTCAGATTTCAATGTATGGTTCCATGTATGGATAGTAGTAGGATTTACCTTTATCTGTCTTTTGGTTATCCTACTTGGTACTTATTGCTTGGCCTTTGACACACTCAAATTTATTTTCTATATAGTCTCTATGCTTGATATTCTGATTCTGGCCACATGTTTGTCGATACCTAGCATTTTTGCATGCCTAGTAGGTTATTGGTATATTATGATTTATGATTCAGACCAGTGCATATTATTTGAGGTTATTTGATGAGTGTTAGCATCATGCACCATCTTTGTATTATTGCATAACTGACGATCTTTGGGCTCCCTTGTGGTTGAGACGGATCGTCAGTCATATCAGGATCTACACACACTGCCACTCAGGGGTTAGTGGTACTATCAGGAGGATGTGTGCAATTGCCCTGTCAAGGCTCCGCTCGGCAACTCACGGGTAGTGGTTCCGCAATGTGGTAGTAGACAGGGATTCTGTTAGTAGGAGCCCTAGGGCCAATTATGTGATGATTGACTAAGGACTTTTTGTATTATATTCTATCATTATTAAAGGCATGGTTATTATACTTACTGTATTTTTGTGTCAAATAACTAAGTATAATAAAGGTTCTTATCTACATTATATCGATTGGTTGAATCGATAGTGAGATAATATAGAGAACACTACACTTAATTATTCCTAGTCAAGCATTAATATTCAAGGATAATATTAATGCATGGAGACTAGGATGTAGGTCAATTGATGACTTAAGCTCACAAGTCATGGATATGTGATATCAAATTGACACATGGGTATACATTAGAGAATGCGTACTGAATTGACCCGCCATGAGAAAGTTTCATAGATTGTCATATGAGTGTCATAAACTTTCTCATGTGACTATTGGTATGAATAGTCCTTAGACCTGAAGTCACTACGGTTCCCTACATAAGGAGTTATGTACTTTGGTATCATCAAACGTCACCCGTAACAGAGTGGACTATAAAGACGATCACTGGGTATGTAATCAATTATGCAGAGGGATGTGAGTGATGTAGATAGAATCTATCCCTCCCATATGACGGAAGTGATATCTGTGGGCCCCTTGATCGAGTACGACTGCTAAAACGCATGACCATGCTCAAATGAGTCAATATGAGATATTGAGCTCATTTGTTTGAGTGAGTATACTCGGGGATCAAGAAACACAAAGATTGATCGAGGATGACACGGTCTATGCCTCATTGGTCAATCTAGATATCAAGGATAGAAGGACAAGGTCATACATTATCATAGTCACGGAGGTTTAGTCGGATCTCGACTTTTCTTGTTACTTGGGTAGCAATGATGCATTGCTAGATGCTGCTCATTGCTTATGTGTCTAAAGTGTTTAGGCGCATTGCCAACGTCACGAGAACCTATTGGGTCACACACTAAGGACACGATACTTCGGGAAATCTAATCGGGAGATCTGAGCCCGAGTTGGGTACTCTGGAGATCTGAGCCCGAGTTGGGAACTCGGGGGATATGAGTCGGGAGCTCGGTACTCGGCAGACTGAGTCGGGAGCTCGACACTCGGCAGACTGAGCTAGGAGCTCAGCAGACTGAGTCGGGAGCTCGGCACTCGGCAGACTGGGCTGGGAGGTCAGCAGACTGGGTCGGAGCTCGGCAGACTGGGTAAGGAGCTCGGCACTCGGGAGACTTGGTCGGGAGACCTAGTCGGAAGCCCGAGAGGCCCGGTCGGAATTGCATGGGAAAATTCATTAAAGTGTTTAATGAAGGAAAGAGAAAGGTCTCTCTTCATTGGATGAAGAGAAGGTGAAAAGTCACATGGAAAGATGTGCTCTTTATTGGCTTTAATGAAGGGAAGTCAAAGAGACAAAAGACTCTTCATATTCATGGGATGAATATAAAAGCTAGTCTAGTCATTTTGAATGAAAGGTGATTGTCTTTCCCTTCCTCTCTTCTTCCTCTTCTCCCCTTTGGCCGAAACCTTACTGTCGGGTTCTTGGTGTTCTGCGAGCTACCTCAAGTTGCTAGCACAACTAAGGTAGTTCTTCCCGGAGTTGAGAGATCGTGTCCGTGTGGATACGGATAGAGGCATGGACACTTGAACGTGCAAGAGATCCGGCGCATCTTGGACGAGCGGGATAAACGAAAGGGCACGCATCAAAGGTATATCTTCTTTAGAAGTAGATGTATATCATCTTTGTACGAGTTTTCTTTCGCATGGATCGCTCGAGGGTTCTTGTTTCCGCTGCGTTTTTGTGTTTTGGTGCCGGGAGAACCCAACAGATTCCTCCTCTTTCCTGTGATACGAGGAGATGAGAGTAGTGCTCCCTCATATGATTTGAGGTAGGACGGGTGTGACCTCCGCCAGCATCCTGTCCATTCGGTCACTCAGGAGCAGTGACGGTAGAGTGCGTACAGTTGTCATAGCCCTACCCACTTGACCTCACCCATGACCGGTGACGGTGGCTGACTGGTGTTAGGGATGACCATGTCATTGCATCATGTGCACGATCACATAATTTGCATTGTTTGTGTTTGCTGCACTTGTTGAGTTTTACTTGCTGCATCTAGATGACATATGCATACAGGAGGGATTTGCTTTGTTTATGGTCTGGCGACCATTCAGGTTTAGGGACTTATGACCTACACACCCTGTGGGGTAGGTATGGATAGGTATATTTGCATACAGTGTACTGATCATGTATCTTGATTTTTCTATTGAGACTGTATCATTTTGCTACCATATTGGTTTTGTGTAACCTTTTCTATCACCATACATATCTATTTGGTTATATACCCGCGGAGTCCCCCTGGACTTATAATCGTTTGCTTGTTTTTACTTTTCAGGATGACGCCGCCAGGAGAGCCTAGTAGCCAGTCCCGGTGATAGTAAAGTGTCTTTATTTTATTATTATTTTCTTTCAGTTATGGTTGGAATGTTATTCTCATTTTAGATACGTTGGTATACATGTCATTCAGTATTTTGGTACATTTATATATTTTGCATTGTCGGTCTGCCCAAAGGTGAATTTGGAGTTATTTTTATAGTATAGGTGATGGTATATGTTTTTGATAGTATTGATAGTTATTTATGCCTTTATTCTGTTATAGTTTGATAATATTTATGTGTGGAGGTCGTGAAGGTCATATTATGTATGTGAGATTGTCCGTTGTACAAGGAAAGTGCTGTTCGATTTTCATCGGACATGAAATCTCTCGGGACGTGATATATTTTACGTGGTCTCTTCTTAATTACTTTGAATAGAGACTAAGATACATGTCAAGGTTTGGTATTATGTTTGTTGACTTTAAAAATAATAAGCGCTCCCCAAAAGAATTAGATCGTTGGATCAAGAAGATTCTCAGAGGAGTTAATAATTTTGTTCTTCTATAAATTTTAACCTTAGGTTTTTCTCGATCTTTGCTATTTTTTATCATGAAATAATGTTCATTGATGCACTGTAAATAAATAAAATTGCATTTCAATATGATAATGTATTTCATTTTGGCACTTTTAAATACAAAGAGTTAGTCCATGAAAATTTATGAAGCTAAAATGAGGAGGAAAAAATTATGAAGGCATAATTTGGTTTTAAAAATATTATATATTTTATCTTATTTATTTTTAATATTTTACTTCAGTGGATAAAGGTCTTATAACTTTTATGAATGACAAGTCTATATTTTTTCAGTATATATTTATTTCTAAGGAAACCTATATAATAAGGATTAATACATAAATATAAAATATATTATTACTTTTAGTGTTTTAAACAAGTATAATATTCCTTCCTGATAATTTTAAAAGTAGAGTCCAATAGTCAGCCACTAGAAATAGTTTTAGAATCTGAGCAAAACATTTATAAAAATTGACGCAAAAAATAGATATAGGGACTATAAAATGCATGTATCAGGAAACCAACGGAAATATATAATGCATTACTCATAAGATATAAATTCTAAGTTTTTTTTATTGTCAAACATTTTGCGGCTAAGCTTAACAATGAGCAAAACATTTCTTTCACTGACCGAATAACCTAAATGTTGCGGAAGGGATCGACATCGACGATCAGTCACCACAGTTCAGCCCACGCGAACGTTGATATTAGAGGAAGAACTCACACCCTGCGAGATTAACACGAGTGTTAGGGAAACACGTCAGAGGTTGTCCAGCGGAGCCCTGATAAGTACCATTTTATTGATTATTTGAGTTGCTAAAATCCATGTTTGACCCATGTTTTACTTGTTTAATTGTGATTTTACCCTAGGTTTTAGAACTTACCTTTATTTTGGACTTAATTGCAAATTTGCACAAAATTAGATTATTTGGCCACTTAATTTCTGATCTATTTTTGTAGGCATGAAAGGTTCATGGACCTAGGGCATACTGGGTCAAACTTGAGTCGGAAGTGGAACCGGATCGAACTATCAAGCTTACAATTAATCCGGGCCGTCTGATTCAAAAGCGGCTAGATCTGAGCCATCCGGGACAATCTGAAGCAATCCGAGCTAGGGTTAGGGTTGATCAAGCACTCTGATCAAGATCTGAAGGTTTCATCCCAATCAGAGCTCAATCAACCGTTGGATCAAGCTCGGAGGGCTCTAGATCGTCCATTCAAAGATTAGGTTGATCTGGACCATCCGTTGCACATCTGCAGGATCCGAGCTACCACAAGGCAGATCCTGACCCCTGATCAACATCCTCAAAGTTTGGGTCAGATCAGATGAAGATCAGCCGTTGGATTCACCAAATCAATCTGGGTCGTCCATTATTAAGTATTTAATCAAACCACTTCCCTGCTTCAGCCTTCGTCGCGTCTTCTTCGCCGTAATTGCAGTTCTTCGTTTGTTCTTGGTTTTCTTAGCTAGTTTCTTCAATCCAAGGGGCGCGACCCCTCATTTCTTGCTTAGATCGAATCTTAGGTCATTGGGAAGGCTTCTCGGTAAATTTCCAGCTCTCAATTGCCCAAGAACAGAGCTTTTGTGAGGTCTCCGGAGCTCTGCCATCTGATTTCGCCAACATCGGCTGCGCATCATTTCATCACCCTG
The DNA here is from genome assembly GCA_024364735.1 of Boesenbergia rotunda. Classification (NCBI taxonomy): domain Eukaryota; kingdom Viridiplantae; phylum Streptophyta; class Magnoliopsida; order Zingiberales; family Zingiberaceae; genus Boesenbergia; species Boesenbergia rotunda. The sequence goes on along the minus strand of JAGFNQ010001810.1, from coordinate 34,890 downwards.
AGTAGTTCAGAGAGGTTCCCTGGAGTGCTCGGAGCTATCCCAATTCATCATCGCAGCTGAGTTGAAGGAATTGGATGGGTTTTCGGATTTGAGCAGAGATGAGCTGGTTTTGAATTGCAGAGACAAGTTCTTGATGATTTACTGAGCTTGCGGGTTCGAGGCTCACACTTGCGTGACGAACAAGGAGGATTCGAGCTAGGGAAGCATTGAGGAGTAGATTTCTTTAGTTAATTTTCATTGTTTGTAGTTGTAAATTTCGTTTCTGCACTTGGTTTAATTTCTGTTTTTGTTTCAGATTCGTTAACTTCGTTTAATGCAATTGTTCTGCTTAATTAGATTTCAATCCTGCAATAGTATCAGATATATTGTTTGTTAGTGAACATTTGGTTTCAATTTCAGTTGATTTCTTATTCTAATGCTTGCGTGCCAGTTTTTGGATGCTGCGTATCAGCTGTTTCTACTTGCGTATCAGATTTCTATTGAGTTCTTGCATTTGTTCCAAGCTCGATGTAGTTTACTTAATGAGTTTAAATCCTGTAGTTTAGTCTTGCTAAATAGCATTCGATTTAGCCTTGCACATCAGTTATTGTGAATCAACTTCATTTCTGAATTCTTATTTCGATTTCTGCATCCCAGCTCATTTCTGAAATTTCAGTGCATGATTTCTGAGTTCCTGAATCAAATAAACTCTTGTTTATCTGCACATCCAATTTCTGCATTCAGTGGATCTTGAATCTCTGACTCTAGATCGTTCATGCACAACAATTTTTCTATCAACATGGTTTTCCAAGCGAGATCAATTCAGTTCTGAAAATATTGCATCTTATTTCTGCGTTTGCATGTGCCACTTCAGTTTCTGCAATTGATGAATCTGCAATCCTATCTCTGCATGCCATGATCGATTTACTTCTGCAAGTTGTGCCAAGTGGAAACTTGTTTTCATTCAAATTTTATTCATTCAAATTCCTGCACACCACCTCAATGATAGCCTATATTCAATTCTGAACTACTTGGTTTTCATGTTTCGGCAGTCTAAAGCTTTGCATTCGAACTCTTTCGCACTTAATTTCAGTTGTTTAATTTGAATTTGCATCCAACTTGTAGTTGAATCCAAACTGCATGTTTCTGAATTTCTGAAACGAAACTGCAGTTTACTGCAGTTTCTGCAGTTTTGGCGGTGTCAACTTCCTTCAACAATCTGAGTTGATCAGTCATTCATTTGGAATCTGAAATTTCTTCTTATCCCTGCATTTCCTTGCATTTACAGCTTTCATTTTCTAGGCTTGATCAATAGGTTACAAGGCTGAATTGTTAGAATCAATTTTGGCACAAAAGGCTCAGTTTCGGCACAAAGGATCCCTTGCGTGCCAAGCAGTTTTGGGGGCATTGCTCACATCAGTTTTCACTTGTCCTTTGGTGTAGGATAGTATTTGAAGTCAATTGGTATCATATCTAGCATCTCTGAATTTTCCCTGCATTAGTTAGCTTTCAAAACTTGTAGCAGAGTTGAGTTGTAGCTTGTTTAAAGTCTAAATTTCATATGCTATTATTGTGTTAAGATTGTTTGCTTACCGGAAATTACTGTCACTGCCTGATTCCTTTGTTTAGCATTTATTTTGCATGTGAATTCAGATTTGCCTTCATAGATTGTACAAGTGGCTTTGATTAAGTTGTTAGTTGGTTAAGTTCATCAATCGCCATATTTCGTTTAACTCATTTAGTTGAGTTCTTGCTTTTCATTGCTTTTCCCATTTTTATTTGAAACCAAACCCAATTCTTTATTTGAAACCCAAAATTCACAAACGACACATAAATACAAGCTTGAATCACACAACATCAACTAGTCCCTAGGAAAAATACGACCTGTGGCCCCTTTACTACACTTTTGTTCTTGATTGTAAAAAGGGTTTCCAGCTTTCATTTATAAATTTTAAATTCTGATTGGACCCACATTTTGTGACAATTTAATCTAGTATTTCGGGTCCATCAAGCCCACTCCGACGCTCAAGTCAGTGCCTCAATCCAGGAGATGAAATGAAGGCAAAAAGGATATACGTGAAGCAGAGAGAGCGTAACCTCTTTACCAGAGGGGTTGGAGTATTTTTTATACCTGTGGCGGCTGTCTCACGAGCCTTCATGATCTTTACCACGTCCCCCAATTGTCGGTTACGGGATAACCTTTGCAACGGTCCACGTCGTCAATAAGTTCGGACCGTTACGACAATTATGGGTCATGATGACTCTGCGATAATTGGTAATGGTTATCCGCAGATCCGAAGAAAGGAAGACCGTTCCTTGAGGCCGAAGCCTTCTTGGGCTCCGCTTCCCCGAGGTGATCTCAGGATCTTCTGGCCCAGGGGGTCCCGGGTATTTTGCCTGTTGGAGGAAATTCAGAGAATTTACAATAAATTGAAATTATAACTTCAAATTATCTGTTGAGCAGCCCGAGTTGCCCCTTATGTAATCTGCAGTCTCTCGAGCAGAATTATCGAGCTGCCGAGTGAGCTCCCGAGTGGCCGAATGAGCTTCCGAGCGAAATGGCTGAGTGAGCTCCCGAGTGGCCGAGTGAGCTCCCGAGCGAAATGGCCGAGTGAGCTCCAGAGCCGAGTGGAATTCCCGAGCGGAGTCCCGAGTGAATCTCTCGAGTGAAGCTTCCGACCCGAGTAATGTCTCCCGAGCCGAGTGAATTCCCTAGTGGAGTCCTGAGTGAAGCTCCCGAGCTCCCATCTAGGATCTCCCGAGTAGTGGTCGGGCGTCTCCGGACCGACCAAGAATTTGCTGAGGCCTGCGCAGCGCAGTTTCCTTGAAACAGATTCGTCCTCCTCCGGCGGTGCTTCGAGGCTCAGATGGACTTCTGTCTGTCAGGATACAACAGCAGACCACGGGCACAACGGAGCACTCGTTGCTCATGGCGAACTGAGAAAGTACCCGAACGCTAAAACTGGAGGTCGGGAACGAGGTGGAGCGGAAGAGAATTTCTTTGCACGTCTGTTTCTTTTGCTTTCGGTCACAACCTCTATATATAGGCTCAGACCCGTGCAGTATTCAATGATGAATTAATCGTCATTTACTGCCATTTACCCGACCAGATCCAAACGTCTGGGGGTTCCTTGGACAAATTTTGCCCCGACCGGTCGGACATTCGACGTGCGCGGGTCGTGCACGCACACGAGTTCACTTGGTTCAGTACAAATCCGGACCCTGGATTTACACCCCCCCTGCGCACCCACGCGTGCGAGAGAGCCTCTCCCCTAGCATTTGTTCACAACTAACATGCTTGTGAAACAATATAAACCAACATGTATGTCATGAAACTCCCAATGTGGACTAAAGCCCCACTCACAATGGAGTCCCTTTATTCTCCATCTCACTTTCTACATACTAGAAAGTCCAATGTGGGACTAAAGTCCCACCACCTCCCTTTCCATTTACATGATATCCATGATATCGAACATGTTGGAACTTGGATGGCTAGAGAGGGGGGGGGGTAAATATAGCCAACACTTGAACTTTAGAACTTTTCAAGTTTTCTGCACTTAAACGTTTAGTAGCACAGCGGAAGCAATAAAACAGAGTATGCAGAATTTAAACCCTAAGCTAAGAACAACCACCAAACGCTAACAAAGAGGATTTACAAGGTTCGGGATAACTTGCCCCTACTCCTTGGCGTGCCCGTAAGGTGGGCGATCCCTTGATCGTCGGCAGATCAAGCCCCGAAAAATTCGGATAAAATGCAACCTCCTTCTCGGTGGAGTAACCTCTCCACAGCGTTTCAAGATGGATCAAGTATAAAGTACAGGAAACACAAGAAGGATCTTACTTAGCACTTAGAACCACAAGAACACAAGCAAACTTTTCCCGAGCTCCACTCAACGCAGATCTCACGCAAGAACTCCCTTCTTCGTGTCTTTTCGCTGATGGACTCGCCAAGCTTCTTGCTTCTTCTTCCAAGTGCTCAAGTAACACAAGGTTGCTTCAAGGATCACAGTTGCTTGCTCAAAGATGATGGAACAGAGTTGTCGCAAGAGCACAATATGAGATATCGCAAGAACACAAGCTGTAACTTTCTGAGACTTGTTCGCCACCAAGTGCTTAAGTCTCAGCTCACTGATCGCCAGGTCACCACCTCACTGCAGCCTCCAGCTGCTCACCTGCAATAGCCAGCTACCACTGAGCTCTCCTGGACTCCCTGAGCTTCCCTCAGCCAAGCCCCAGTCAGCAGCTCCAGCATTGCCAGCATCCGTTGCACCCTGAGATGGAAAACGGACAAACCTGCGATAGTGAAAACCTTCTTTTGACTTCCCTTGGATGATCCCTGAGTCACCTGCACACTTAGCAGCTCATTAGGGCAACAAATCAACAGAAAATCAAAGTATCAGAAGGTTAGAGCAGATATCAGTAGTGTATCAGAAAAAGAAGATGCGAACAGACGCGATCAGAGCGTCTGACAGTGCATTTTGAATTAAAGTGATCGGTCACCGGATCGATCAGAATGATCCCAGACCGATCAGGCTCCAGCCTGATCGGTCCTCAGTGAGAAACCTGGGATCACAAGCTCGTATGATCGGTCACCCTGACCGGTCACCAGATCGGTCACCAAACCGATCCAGAAATCTGCTTGCCACAATCCCGCCTGAAACACACTGCTGATCGGTCACCAGACCGATCAGGACACTCCCTGACCGATCAGGCTCCAGTCTGATCGGTCAGGGTGAGAAACCTCGCGACAGTTGATCGTTCAGATTGATCGATCAAGGTTTCTCCCTGATCGGTCACCAGACCGATCAGGAGCCGAACAGTAGGTTTGCCAAAGTTACTGGAAGCTCCCTGATCAGTCACCAGACCGATCAGACATTGCTGGATCGGTCGACCAATCCATGAGGGAACTTCGTGCCAACTTCCCTGATCGGTCACCAGACCGATCTGGCTAAGGCCAAACCCTCTCTAAGTCAAGAGAACTGGCTCCCAGCCTCCCCTGACTCGTGCTCAGTCCCTCGGACCAAGACTCCGTGCCCAGCTTTACTCACCAGGACTTCAGTCAACCTGGCTTCACTCACTAGGACCCGGCTTCACTCATCGGGATTTCCAATCACCTAACCCTCCGAGTTAGGAATTTCCACACCTAGCCCTCCAAGCTAGGACTTTTCCACACCTAGCCCTCCAAGCTAGGATTTTCACACCTAGCCTCCAAGCTAGGACTTTTCCACACCTAACCCTCTAGGTTAGGACTTTTCACACCTAGCCCTCCAAGCTAGGACTTTTCCACACCTAACCCTCCAAGTTAGGACTTTTCACACCTAGCCCTCCAGGCTAGGACTTTTCACACCTAGCCCTCCAGGCTAGGACTTTTCACACCTAACCTCTAGGTTAGGACTTTTCCACACCTAACCCACCAGGTTAGGACTTTTCACACCTAGCCCTCCAGGCTAGGACTTTTCACATCTAACCTCCAGGTTAGGACTTTTCACACCTAGCCCTCCAGGCTAGACTTTTCACACCTACCCTCGAGGTTAGGACTTTCATCAAACCTAGTCCCACTAGGTATGCCTAGTCCACGACCAGGACTTAATCATAATCATCTAATCAACCTAAACTAAAATCGGTGTCAACACCAAAACAATAATCAGGGTCAGACTGCATCAACACAACATTACCTTCGCGAGGTGGTCTTGGGGACTTGGCTACCCGAGTGATCTCCAGAGTGCGTCTGTTGATTTGATCTCTGAGGCGTGTCTAGCCGCGGGAGTCTCGCGGGATCCCCTTCCCGAGTGGGTCTAGGGAGCTCCGGAAAGAGAGTCGTTCAGACTCGATACATCTTGTCATATAGCTTTATCCCTCCACGTGTTACCCACGGGGTGCTCAACCCATCACTAAATAAATTTGGCATTATCTTTCTCGAGTCCAAAGTAATTTTCACTGACTAATACTATTGTTATGTGAAACATCCTTAGTAATCCAATTCTTTAAATTTGCTAATTCATTTTGAACTAGTTATATCCGCATATATATACATTATTTGTCCGCATAAAATTTATTGTGTGTTTAACAAAAACCACATATATCATACCATATTACATAAAATAAATATCCGTATTATCAAACAGAGTTGAAATCACATGACAACATTCATTACCATTAGGTCTAGACAATCTTATTTTTTTGGACTTTGAACAAATAAAAAAAATCATTGCAATTGCCGAAAATACTAGGCTTACAAATACATCCATATATATAACAAATCATAACCACCCAGTTAATAAGACATAATAAACTTCGTAAAATAAATACATCAAACTAAAAGTCCATGACATGATTAACGCCAAGTCTACTAAAGAACTAAAAATAACCTCATGTCCACTAAGGAAGTAAAATAAAAAGACAAGTCTAATAATGACACCTATACAAGTCTACTGAATAAAAATATGAAGCAAACCAATAACACTCGATGCTATGGGACTGGCGAATAGATCCTCTCCTGGCAGCACAAGACGCAACTATTAATTACCTGAAACAAAAATAAAGGCAAGGGGTGCTGAGTCCGGGCTCGAACTCTACGGGTATAACGGATAGATAAATGTATAGTGTAAATAAAGTAAATCAAGTAGGTAAAAACATGGTATACAATCTCCAGAATAAGAGCATAATCAAATGCATAAACGTACCTGACAATCCATATAACTTGTAGGGGCATGATAAAAAATTCTCATATTAAATTAATAAGTTGCTTATATTACTAAACAAATCCAGATCAAATAATAAATCCAAATCAAATTTATATATGCATTTCAATCAAATATAACAATCATAGCTCAAGAAAATGCAAGATGCATCATATGAAAATGATGCAATGACATGTGTCACCCTACACACCAATCTAACAACCATCACATCACATCTGTGTGACCAATTGGGTAAGGGTTGTGACAACTATAGGCACTCGCACAATCATCTCCTCTGAGCGATCGAGCCCCAAGAAAAGGGGGAGCACAATCGATCTATATCAAAGACTCCAGGAGGAGTGTACCTCTACTCCAGGAACAATGAGGAGTGTACCTCTAAACCCCAAGAATAGGGGGGAGTGTGACCTCTAATCCCATGGTCTACCTAGATCTCATAAATAACGGAGAGATATTACTTTTGGCTACAACTTCAACAACTATCACTAACCCTGAGTGGTTGAGTGAAGCACAATAAGATGGCTGCAGACACTCTCACAACTATTACTACCCCGAATGGTTGAGTGGGCAGACCTTTATATGACTTAACCATAAAGAAGTCGATTACTGGTAGTATACAATAATGTAATATGGTGCATGATACCGATGTACATAAACCTAATCAAGTCAATTATCATGCAACCAATCAGAACACAAGTATCAAATTAAAATCATAATAAATAACATGCAACTAATCTACTGGATAGGGTATATCTGATGTTAACCAATCCATAGATAGGTCAGATGATAGTTCTAGAGTACACGCGTACGAGCGGTACTCTTTATATCAGAAATCAAGAGTTGAAACTTTATAACTAAAAAATTTAGATTTTAACTCAAAGGCTAAGTATAGAAAATGTATCATGCAGGAAAACAAGTAGAATAGATTTAAGGTAAATAATCCAACTCAGATAATAAATTAAACATGCATTTAAAGGTATCCAGAGCTATAAAATCAAGTAAGAAATACTCGCCTCAATCTATAGTTTGTAAAATATCTGAGAGTACCTCCCATCCAGAAGTCCAACATAAATCAATCAATGCCCTGTATCAAAGGACATAGTTTAGCTATTTATATAATTAATAAATTAGCTAAACTACATATAAATAAATAGTCAAATTAAACTCTTAAACTAATTAGGATGAACCCCTAATCGCCTTTTCTAGTTATGCTTCCCAATTATTTAGGTTTGTTGCTTTCTTTCATCTAGTTTTTGTTGGTGCAGTTTCCACTAATGATAAACTCAAGTTTTGATTATAATAAAGGGCTTAAAGTTAGGTATGTTATTTTCTAACCTTGTTACCGAGTGTGCAGAATTGAAGCCTGACAAGGCTGAAGTCTAGGGTAGTAGAGTCTTGGTAATAAGTACATTTGGGTCCGAGGGACTGAGTACTGGCTGAAATCTAAGGTAGTGGAGTCCTGGCAAAAGTCCAAGGTGGTGGAGTCTTGGTAAAAAGTCTAGTTGGGTCCACATAGCTGACAACTGACCAAAGTCTAAGTTGGTAGAGACTTGACAAAAAGTCCTGGTGGGTTAAGGAGCTAAGTAGGTCTGGACAAGGTAAGTGAGGTAAGTCACCGGAGAAGCGAATTCTGATAAGGACGAGTCCTAGTTGGGACTTTAGGTGTGGTCCAACTTAGAACCATTTTAGATCTCTAAGTTGAGGCCTTTGACTATATCCTAGTCATGGAAAGACAGAGTCTATTTAATACTCAGTTTATTTAGTCTATATTGTAGTTATACTAACCTTGTTTTGCGAGGTATTTGTTATTTTGGAATAATGTGATTTTACAGGGTTTAAATATAAAAGTTATCTTGGATGAATAGTGTTTGAGGTGCCTCAGTTGGAACTGGAGGCGCCTCGAGTGCTTGTGGGCACCTCTGCGTAGCTGGCGCTGCAGATAAAAGTTCAACCAACTGAGGTGTCTCAGGTTGGATCCAAGGCATCTCAGTAGGGAACCGAGGTGCCTTGACGGGGATCCAAGGCGCCTTCCAGAGGATCAGAAGCGAGATTGAATGCTTCAGATCAAGGATAGGATTCCCTTGATCTGAGATGCCTCAGTTGGGAACTGAGGCACCTTAGATGTCCTTTATATAGACTTGCTGTCGAGAGCTGAAGATAACAATTCTCAATCAATTCTTTCTACGACTTCAAGCTTTCACTTTCATTCTACTTCTCTTCTTCCTACTGCATCCCCTCCTCAACATGACTACGTCAGACCACTGCCAAAAGATCAACGTCAACACACGAGCCGATCAAATTTCTATACTTGTGTTGGATAACACTTTTAAAGCTATTTACTTGTATTTAATTTATATCAAGTAGAAAGTGTAGGGTTGTTACACTTCCTACTCATCTTTTTACTCGATCACTCTACCGAGAGTTTACCGGTAGAGGGTATTAGTGGATTGTCCATCGGAAAGGTTCAAGGGGTCAAGCATTGTAGGAGTCGCTGAAGGCTCTGAAATAAGTAAAATCGACTTGTGTTTGTGTGATTCCTATTTGTTATTTTTAAAAGTCACATGATTCACCTCCCCCCCCTTCTCATGTGCAACGGTCGTACAAGAAATGAGCAATACAAAGTAGCTTTACAACATAATTAATATAAAGAAATGAGCATGTTGTTTTCTAGTCTTTTAACCTACTCTCCCCCTTTATTATTCATTAAAAATAGTGATAATAAACAAACAGAAGCATAGATCAAGAGGGTAAATGTCATAAAAATGATAAAAAAGAGACAGAGAGTAAGAAATTGCATAAGGGGAGACTTATGAAAATTTAGCTCCAAAATATAATTTTTTAAAATCGTTGCAATATTTAAAGAATGAGGGTAAAGATAAAATAATTGACAGTATATTTAGCAACAATAGTTGTAAGAAGAATATTTTAAATAAAAGTTTTTTCAAGTCATCCAAAATTTTTGAATTTCTATTATTTTCTTAATGACTACTGTGAAGGTATATCTCCATTGGTTGGGGTTGCAAGATTGCAAATATAGTCTCACATTGAAAATACTTGGAAAAATCATGAGCTTATAAGAAAAAAATATATCCATTGGTATGAGACCTTTTGGGGAGAGCCTAAGAGCAAAATCATGAGAGCTTAGACTCAAAGTGCACAATATCATGCAATTATGGAGATATCTAAATTTTTTTGGTTCTAACAATTGGTATCAGAGCCCGGATTACTAGAAGGTCTAACTACTGGCTGTGCATAAGAGTTATGGTTTAATTAAACCATGTGTGTTAATCATTAAATAAAGGATTTATGAACTCTAGTGTCTTGATCAAGAAGACCAGACACCAGAAAGAGAAGTCCTAGTTGTGGCTAGGCAATGAAATCCTAGTAGGTTGGGTGGACTGAGGAACAGAAAGTCATAGTGGTCGAGGATCGGACATCAAAAGAAATGTTTTCCGCTTAAGGGGGTCTGTGATCCTTTATTTGAGGGAAGATTGTAACGCCCGCCCCTCCTCACCTTATAAAAAGGGAAAGGCGGCGCTACGCGAACATATATATATATATATATATATATATATATATATATATATATATATATATATATATATATATATATATTTAAAACATGTAAACACATCTTAAAACATGGGAGCATGCTTGGTATTCATGTGCACAACTTGGTTCAAATTTTTAATTCAAGAAGTACATTATGCAATCATGTGAACTTACGGCATATAAGACTCTAGATGGGGAATGAGCTACTAAGCAAACATGATATTATATGAGAGGAACCCTAGGCTCAACTATAACATACGACCTAACCCGTGGCATGTGAGTACGAACACCACACAAAAGCATGTGAGCATTAACATAGGTTTTAGAGTTTACATATGGAATTTAAAGGTATGAATCGAACTACATAGACATCAAACTCCAACATCCTAGAGAATGTTACATAATCCATATTGAGTCTTTAAATAAGCAAACTCTAAACATAAATTCCATGACAAGTGCTGGTTATAGAAATATCATATTTTAGGAATGAACACAAAACATAGCATAGCATGTTGTACTATATGAACAAACATAAAACATAGTATGACATATTAGTATGATAATCTAACATCAACAAGTGTAACAATGCGGAAACTTAAGACATGGATAAATTCTTGATTCATAAGCAAGCATAAGTAACAGGATCTCTTCCACCATGCCACTGCCACACACATCTTTGCCCCTCCTGCTGCTCCCTTTAGTTTAGCATGCCTTTACCCTTTTCTACAGTATAAGGAAAACACTAAACTATAAGCATATAGGCTTAGTAAGATCCTTTCCTACTCACAAAAATCATGCGTCATGAATTGGACATAGAGAAAATTAAACAACAACATGGAAAGAATATTCATATCACAAGAGTACTTCAACTTCAAGTATGATAATTCAAGTAGGCACATAATGTGAGATAAATGTCTTTATGCATGAAGGATATTTCTTTGAAAACATATATGTATAAGTACTTGAACATAACTCTCAACATAAGGCCCGGCATTGTACCACATTCATAATTTACGCGCATCCCTTAAGTAGATATGAGGTAGCTAATCCCGACCTACTAGAGAACTAGGCAACCTTCGGCCTAGGGACAACGTAGGAGCCCATCCCAAGGACCTTTTTAGGGTCCGGTACAAGCCTATACAAAAGTAAAATAGCTTATCATGTTTCCTTTCTTTTCATAAAGAATGCTCTTAGCATCTTTTAGGCATTCCATCATTCATAAGTCATGCATAACATAGGTATGCTCTAAAGGGCCTAAACATAATCATGATACATGAATCATAACATAAAGCATACATGAATAAGGCCTAACATAATCATAAAGTAACATAGAAGCATGCCAACATTATTATGTCATTTGATGAATCATGGAATATGTTCATGATCTCTTAAGCCAATAGGAAGCATACTTAGTGTTTTTAGCCTCCTCCTAAGCCTAAAACTAGGACTAGGACGAAACCTTCAAGCAATCATATGTGACATAAAAAGCATATAACCTTCATATAACACATATCATATCATAGGAAATCATTAGCAAGCATAGTTGGGGGTTTAACTTGATCCTAATCATTGTTTTAGGGCTTGGTCGAAACCTTCAAGGGGCCTACTCTAAGATTTAAGCAACATAACACCCAAAGTAATTATACTACAGGTGAGGGGAGACTTACCTCTTTTGCTTGGTTACCACCAATTTATATACCCTTAAATTGAGAGCGATGAAGACTTCCTTGCTCTTAGGATCTCCTTTGTTCTTCTCGCCTTATAAGGGGTCTTAAGTCTTCAAGAAATCTCCCTTGTGAAGCTTTCTAGGGGAGAGACCCTTTTTTGGAAATGGGAGAGGGAGAGGGAGATTCGGTGGGGGTGGATGAAGGAGGAAGAAGAGGACAATTTATAATGTCTTTTGTCTCTTCACAAGTGCCTTTTCACCTTCTTCACATGGTGCCTCTTCACATCCCCTACCCTTAACCACAATTTTCCTCTCCTTATTAACATCACACCCTTGTTGGGGCTATTGGTTATCACATGCATCATAAGGCTTTGCCACCACCTAAGGTCCAAGGTTCAAACCTTGGCAAATGTTATTTTTTGGTTCTTTTCCCCTTTTATTTATTTTTTTTTGAAAAGCTCACATAAAGCCCATTAAGAATTATACTAGAATTCCACCTACAATCCATTAAGTATTATACTAATATTCATATTAGTGTTTATGTAAAAATTGAAAGGATTTTACGGGCGTTACAATCCCCCATACCTTATAAAGAGTTCGTCCTCAAACTTAGAATAGTTCTGGGTACATTTGTTTTATATCGTCCTCGCGTTCCCAGGTGGTCTCTTCAAACCGTTGACTTCGCCATAGGACTTTTACTAAGGGCACTTCTTTGTTCCTTTGCCTTTTGACTTCTCGATCTATTATCTGGATAGGTCGACTTTCATAACTTAGGTCCTCTTGAATTTGCACTGTCTGGGCTCAATCACTTGGTCTGCGTTGGGAACACATTTCTTGAGCATCGAAACATGGAATACGTTGTAAATGGCTGACATCTCTTGGGGCAGCTCTAGCTCATAAGCCACCTTGCCAACTCTTTTCAGAATCTGGTATGGTCCCACATAACGCGGACTTAACTTTCCCTTCTTCCCGAATCTCATTATTCCTTTCATAGGAGCCACTCGGAGGAATACTGAATCCCCAACATGGAATTCCAAGGCCTACATCTAATATCCGCATAGTTCTTCTACCGGCTCTGAGCGGTTTCTATTCTTTGGCGGATGTTCTGTATAGCTCGGGTGGTGTCGTCGATGAAATCTGTCTTGAGCCCCATTTCTTTCTTCTCACCGCTTTCATACCAACAGATTGGAGACCTACATCTCCTCCCGTACAAAGCTTCATAATGCGCCATTCCAATAGTAGCTTGATAGCTATTATTGTAAACGAATTCCGCTAAGCATAAATATCAGCACCAACTCCCTTTGAAATCCAGGGCACAAGCTCGTAACATATCCTCCAGTACTTGGTTCACCCGTTCCGTTTGCCCGTCCATCTGAGGATAAAAGGCAGTACTGAATCGTAGCTTAGTGCCAAGAGCCTTCTGAACAAATTCCTAAAAATTTGAAGTAAAACGACCATCCCTATCCGAAATGATGGTCTTAGGTCCACGTAATCTGATGATTTCCTTAGCATATAATTGAGCTAGCTGCTCAATTGAATAGGTCATCTTGATTGCTAGGTAGTGAGAAGACTTCGTCAATCTATCCATGATTACCCATATTGCATCATATCCGTTCGTAGTCTTGGGCAGCCCTGAAATGAAATCCATAGAGATATCTTCCCATTTCCATTCTAGAATCTGAATTGGCTACAGAACTCCTCCGGATCTCTGGTGTTCTGCTTTAACTCTCTCGCAGGTCAGACAGGTACTGACATGCTGAGCCACATCTCTTTTCATACCGAACTACCAGAATTTCTCTTTCAGGTCTTGATACATCTTGGTGGATCCCGGATGCATCGAATAGAGGGTTCCGTGAGCTTCCTCTAATATCTTCTTTCATAGTTCTGGATCATTGGGAATGCATAGACGATCCCTAAGGTATAGTATCTCACTGTCGGCGATACGAAATACATCATCCTTCCCTTCTAGGATCTCTTGCTTGATCCTCTGTATGCTTGGATCACCATCTTGCTTTTCTAATATATCATCAAATAGTGTCGGTGCTATCGTCATGGTAGAAAGCTGTCCGGAAATGATCTCAACCCCGTAGCTCATAATTTCTCTTTCTAGTGGTCGGGATAATACTGATAAAGATATCAAGG
>JAGFNQ010001810.1:0-19777 GCA_024364735.1 Boesenbergia rotunda | reverse complement strand
CAGCTGGCATTGGTACTCTGAGGTTTTTGACCTCCTGAATGAACTTGACTCTTACTCTCGGTCAGCACCTTCTTTTGCTGATTAATATTGTTCAGGTAGTGCTCGGTAATCAAGGCACTACTGAACAACTCTTCTGCGGTCTACGGTCTATTAACCCTGCTAGCCACATTCAGAGCTATTCCGGGCCGCAACATCTTCAGCATGAGTCTGACTTTTTCTTTTTCAGTATTAACTAGCTCGGGGCATAGGCGAGCTAGTCTATTAAATCATTTCACTGCCTCATTGACTGATAGATCACCTTGTCGGAATTCAGTAAACTCGTCGTAATGTTTATTTGTGACTCGCATATGGAAGAACTTCTCAAAAAATTCCGATTCGAAGTCCGTCCATTTCATTTGGTTCACTTGTCTTTTGGCCTTGACCCTTTCCCACCACATTCTGGCATCTCTAGAAAGGCAGAATGATGCACACTTAATCTTTTCATATTCAGGCCAGTCTAGCAACTCCACTGTACTTTCCACCGTCTTGAACTAGGCTTGGGCATCCCATGGTTCACAAGCACCTGAGAAATTCTCCGGCTTCAGCCTCTGCCACTGGATTAGATAAGCTTCTTGTCGTACTACAGTGGCAGGGCCTACCGGTGGAGCTGGTGTAACTGTAGGCGTGACCGGTATCACAGTCTGGTTCACTGGTGGAGTGGTAGGGTTCCCTTGCTGATTCATTAAGGTGTTAATGGTCTGCTACTGCTCAGTAACCTAACACTGGAGTTTAGTCACTAGATGCATCAGGTCAGGCAGTGGTACGGTCTCACTGATTCTATTACTACCTCTTCTAGCCATGCTTTTCTTCATAAAACGACAAGTAATGCTAGTATAAGATTATTGTCATTCCTTCTTACATTCATGCATATTCAATTTAGAAGCATTCTTTATCATAAAAAAAAGAAAGTAAGATATGCATAGAGTTTCTTACTTGGAAGCGGTAAGAAGAAGGCTTGATGTGTGTATAGTGGAAGGGCAAACTTGGCTCTGATACCAACCTATAACGCCCGCCCATCCTATCCTTATAAAAAGGGAAAGGCGGCGCTACGTGAACATATATATATATATATATATATATATATATATATATATATATTATATATATATATAATATATATATATATATATATATATATATATATATATATATATATATATATGTTCACATAGCGCCGCCTTTCCCTTTTATAAGGATAGGATGGGCGGCGTTATAGGTTGGTATCAGAGCCAAGTTTATAATATATATATATATATATATATATATACCTTAACGCAATGGAACAATTTAAAACATATAAACACATCTTACATCATGGGAGCATGCTTGGTATTCATGTGCACAACTTGGCTCAAACTTTTAACTCAAGAAGTACATTATGCAATCATGTGAACTTATGGTATATAAGACTCTAGATGGGGAATGAGCTACTAAGCAAGCATGACATTATATGAGAGGAATCCTAGACTCACTACAACCTACGGCCTAACCCGTGGCATGTGAGTACGAACACCCCATAAAAGCAGGTGAGCATTAACATAGGTTTTAGAGTTTACACATGGAATTTAAAGGTATGAATCGAACTGTGTAGGCATCAAACTCCAACACCCTAGAGCATGTTACATAATCCATATTGAGTCTTTAAACAAGTAAGCTCTAAACATGAATTCCATGACAAGTGCTAGTTGTGGAAATATTGTATTTTAGAAATGAACACAAAACATAGCATAGCATGTTGTACTGTACGACCAAACATAAAACATAGTATGACATATTAGTATGATAATCTAGCATCAACAAGTGTAACAATGCGGAAACTTAAGACATGGGTAAATTCTTGATTCATAAGCAAGCATAAGTAGCAGGATCTCTTCCACCATGCCACTGCCATACACATCTTTGCCCTCCTTCTGCTCCCTTTAGATTAGCATGCCCTTACCCTTTTACGCAGTATAAGTAAAACACTAAACTATAAGCATATAGGCTTAGTAAGATCCTTTCCTACTCACAAAAACCATGCGTCATGAATTGGACATAGAGAAAGTTAAACAACAACATATGGAAAGAAGATTCATATCACAAGAGTACTTCAACTTCAAGTATGGTAATTCAAGTAGGCACATAATATGAGATAAATGTCTTTATGCATGAGGGATGTTTCTTTGAAAACATATATGTATAAACACTTGAACATAACTCTCAACATAAGGCCCGGCATTGTACTACATTCATAATTTACGCGCATCCCTTAAGTAGATACGAGGTAGCTAATCCCGACCTACTAGAGAACTAGGCAACCTTCGGCCTAGGGGCAATGTAGGAGCCCATCCCAAGGACCTTTTTAGGGTCCGGTACAAGCCCATACAAAAGTAAAATAACTTATCATATTTCCTTTCTTTTCATAAAGAATGCTCTTAGCATCTTTTAGGCATTCCATCATTCATAACTCATGCATAACATAGGTATGCACTAAAGGGCCTAAACATAATCATGATACATGAAGCATAACATAAAGCACACATGAATAAGGCCTAACATAATCATAAAGTAACATAGAAGCATGCCAACATTATTATGTCATTTGATGAATCATGGAAATATGTTCTTGATCTCTTAAGCCAATAGGAAGCATACTTAGGGTTTTTAGCCTCCTCCTAAGCCTAAAACTAGGACTTGGCCGAAACCTTCAAGCAACCATATGTGATATAAAAATCATATAACCTTCATATAACACATATCATATCATAGAAAATCATTAGCAAACATAGTTGGTGGTTTAACTTGATCCTAATCATAGTTTTAGGGCTTGCCGAAACCTTCAAGGGGCCTACTCTATGATTTAAGCAACATAACACCCAAAGTAATTATACTACAGGTGAGGGATGACCCAATCAATTACAACGTCAGATTTAGTCGTTCACCGACTAATTTTTGAAGCTTAATCGATTAGCAAGATCTTAATCAATTTCATAATCAATTCAGCACCATTTTGTGCTTTTCACAAACACAACCTTAATCGATCACCCAAAATTGATTAAGGCTTCTTTAATCAATAACCCAATTGATTAAGGATGTTGGTGCAATAGGTCAGGGTTGACCTAGTTTGACTATCTCGGGTGAGCTTGAGTATCCATATTTGATAATGATGTTTAAGGATTATGTGAGTCAAGTGGGTCAAGGTTGACTGGAGACTTGACTAAGAAAAGTCCTAGTGGCACTAGCCACACCTAGTGGGACTAGGTGAAGTCCAGGTGGATCGGAGAGATCGCACGCTGACACGAGAAAAGTCCTAGTGGGACGAGACACACCTAATGGGACTAGGTGAAGTTCAGGTGGATATGGGAGATCGTATGCTGGCAAGGTGGAAGTCTACCGAGAGACTGACCTAACTCGAGGGTTAGACAAACCTAGTTAGGAACTAGGCAAGAGAAAGTCCAAGTCGGTCAAAGGTTTGATCGGACACTTGGTGAGAAACTCCTAACAGGTCACGGTTGACCATGCTTAGGCAAGGGAACTCTAGACTTGAGCTAAGCAAGTTAGGATTGGGCAATCGATTGGGTGTTGTTGCTTGCGAGAACAGAAAGACCCTTAATCGATTGGCTGATCGATTAAGGGGTCTGTGAATCTATTGGGTGATCGATTGGTACAGGGTTATCACAAGAACAGAAGCCTATTGAATCGATTGGGTAATTGATTCAGTATCCTCTTAATTGATTGGGCAATTGATTAAGAAGGACCATAATCAATTGGGCAATCGATTACGGCAGTATTGCGTGAAAGCACAGAAAGGTACTGAATCGATTCAACAATTTATTAAGATCATCTTAATCGATTAGCTAATCGATTGAGCTTCAAAAATAGCTGTTGAACAGATAATTTTGACATGGTAATCGATTGGTGATCAATTAGGTGATCGATCAGGAAAACCCTAGGTCGCGGGTATATAGGGTTTTCACACAAGTTTGAAGCGGTGTCGCTCCGACATTTCTTCGACGGTCTTCACCTTCTTCATCACCATTTCAATTGAGGCCATAGAGCTTAGTAATGTTGCATTTCCATGGATCAAGAGGTGATTCCAAGCTTGAAGAAAGCAAGAAAAGCAAAAAGAGCTAATTTGTGTAAATCTTGTAAGATTTTTATTGTATTTGCTTGTTCTTGAGTGTTTCTTCTTGTAAGCTTGTAAGAGGTTTCTCCACCTCAAGAAAGAGATCTTTCATAGTGTATGAGAGAGTAAGGAAAAGTGGATCCTTAGATTAGTCACCTTAAGAAGGTGGATACCAAGTAAATTGAGGTGTTAGCATTGCTCAAGTCTTCGACCGCAACAAATCTTCATTGAGCAAAGATCGGAACTAATCACCCCCTCTAGCTCGCCTACCGATCCTAACAAGTGGTATTAGAGCGAGGTTGCTCTTTTTTGGACTCATCGCCAAGAGAGCAAGAGCTAGAGGAGGAAGAAGAAGTTTTGAAGAAACCCTAATTTCAAGAAGTCATCATCAAGTGGATTCAACTTCAAAATAGAGTTCGGCTATGACACTCGGGCACCTCCACCATTCGACAAAGCCAATTTCAATATTTGAAAGACAAAGATTGAAAATTTCTTCATGATGGAGATAGAGCAATGGTTTGCTCTAATGGAGGGCTTTGAAGCTCCAACAAGTACCAAAGGAAAGCTCCTCAAGAAGACCAAATGAATAAGGAGTAAATTAAGAGATGCGAGGCCAATGACAAGGTGACCAAATTGGTGGTCAATCTATTGTCAAGCACCATCTTGGATAAAATTAGAGAATTTCAAGACGCCAAGGAGCTTTGGAGCATATTGGCAAAGCTTCATAAAGATCCCTCCACTTCACCGAGTCAAGATAAATCCGAAGAGGGAGATTCATTGGAAGAAGAGAATTTGAAAGTTGAGAGATGCTCAACATCCTAAGATGAAAGTCAAGAAGTCTCTACTTCAAGAATTGAAAGGGAGTAAAATTTGTCATTGACATTGAATCAAAGAAAATCTTCAACATCATCATCCGAGGTCAATAAAGAAAAAGAAGAATCAAGTGTCACCTCTACATCTCATGAAGGTATAACAATTTCAATTTACAAATATAAAGATTATATCATTTACTTTGAGTGTAGGGGAAAAGGGCACTACAAGAGTAAGTACCCTAAATTGATCAAGAAGAAACTGCAAGTGACAACTAAGGCCAAAGGAAAATCAAAGGAGATCGGCCCCGTGGTATAAAAGGACAAGAAGCATATTGTGTGCTTCTTATGCAATCAATGAGGACATTGTCAAAATCAATGTCCAAAGGAAAAGGACCCGACCAAAGCCAAGAGGAGGAGCTCAAACCAAAAGGGAGCCTCTAAGAATATACCTAAGGTATCATTAGTTAATGATATTTCTTTTCATCATGATAATATGCATGCTAGAAATAATTTCTATCATTTAAATTCTATTTACCATGAAATTAGGAGGTATGAAAAACCTAAGGAGAAATATAGAGTCTTCCATGCTAGGACTACCAAACCTAAGGATAGGGAACAATTTAGAATATCAAATGGTAGACCTACCCAATCCAAGACCAAAAAGAAAAATTTCCATGGTCTTTATGAAAAATCTAAGGTTGAGAAAATAATGATGGAAAATCAAGTTTTGGGGGCAAAACTTGAAAAATTAGAAAAATTCTGTAAAAGAATAGAAAAATTATTTAAGGGGTCAAAACCTAGGTTTAGGAAATCAAGGACCCTATCGAGGTAAGAAGGATTTTGTAGGATCGGTGCCAGTTGATAGAGGGGGGGGGGTAAATATCGACTCGAATGTTTTGCCGAAATTTTGTCGGAAAACTTTGTTTGATCGTCTTTCTATCAGGGTTAGTACGCAGTGGAAAAATAACATAAACAAAGAAAGACACAAGAGAAACACGCGGGATTTACTTGGTTCCCAATCCCCCAGGATCAGTACATCCAAGGCCTAAGTACTCAACGTGAATCCACTAGTGGTCTCCTTTTCGGACTTTCCAGAGGCGGAGAAACCCGTCTTATAGTTTGAATTATAAGCAAAGAAATAATAATATAACAAGTATAACATTTTAATTTAAAAACAAAATAATAGAAAATTGAAGATTCGGCCAATCCAGAAGTCTGAAGTGTAGCACACTTCCTCCTGGAGCCTCCTTGGTCGCAGAGCTGCGACTTGAGCGTGTTTGCTTCACACAGACTACTTTTATAGATGTAGAAAGTGATGTACTGAGATGAGGGGTCGAACCCCTTTATATACTGAGTTCTCGGGCGCCTGAGTGCTCTTGGGCGCCTGCCACGTGTGGTCAAAGTTCATCCGAAACACCGAAATCACAGCAGGGATAACACCAGCCTTTCCCAGGTGCCTGGCTTGCTAGGCGCCTAGGAGGGTCTGTCCTCAACACTTCTTGGGCGCCTGATTCAAGTCAGGCGCCCAGGAAGCTATTTCCTAGGTCGTGTTTTTCCTGCGTTTGCTCTCCTATCTTGCCTCCAACTCCAGGTACCTGCAAGACAACAAATACAAAACAAAAACACACATAATCTTAGCCTTAATGAATGGTTCTGACTTTGGATTTCACCAGAAATCCTAGGTCGAACCGATGCCTAATATTCCCTTTCCCGGGAAATGCGTCCTCACCTACTCCACACTGGAGAAGTTACCTTTGCCAACCGGGACCTCCGGTTATACTTTCACTCAACCTCGAAGAACTTAGATCTCGAGACCTCCGACCTCAACCCGTCTCTACTTCTATCCGCGATTCCCGCTTGACTAAAGCTTTTGCCAACCGGGACCTCCGGCTAAACTTTTGCTCGACCTCCAAGAACTCCATTACCTGATTCTCGACCAGGACTTAGTGCTCAGTCCCCCAGACCAAGACTTTGTGCCCAGCTTCACTCACCAGGACTTAGTCCACCTAGCTTCACTCGCTAGGACCCAGCTTTACTCACCAGGATTTAGTTCACCTAGCTTTACTCACTAGAATTTCTTCCACCTAGCTTCCCTTGCTAGACTCAGCTTCACTCACCAGGGTTTCTTTCACCTTAATCACTTCTTTGCTAGTCATCTTAATCCTGACTAGACTTCCTCCAATCTTCAGGTAACTATAATCCCAAACCTCAAGTCTGGTTTGGTTTAATCCCTTAGTCAAACTGACCAACCCTGGGTTCTACTCATTCTGCCAAACATCATATCCTGTTTGGCTTAACCCTTTGTTAAACTGATCAAACCTGTATTTACCCTACCAAACATAAGGTCCTGTTTGGTTTAACCCTTGATCACTTTGACTACACCTTATATTGTCTATCATATATTGTCACAAACTTTAGTATATTGTCAAACATCGAAACACTAGAGGATGACTGTTTATCACTAATGCATTTTGCACCAACAGATTTGGAGTACACACCTAAAGCCAAGGATGATGGGCCATCATATCATAGAGTTTCATATTGGTATGGAACTAAATTTAGGTCTAGAAGTCAAGTGAAGGTCACAATGGAAGCCTTCCCAAGAGTTGACCAAACCAAGACTAACATGACTAAGGCTTCGGAGAAGCCTAAGAAAGTCATTAGGAAGGTATCAAAGGAAGTTATCCCTAGTGAATACCTAGAACACCCAAGGAACACCAATAGGTTTTGGTTCCTAAGAGTGTGTTCGTCATACCCTAGATAGGTCCAGGAGTATCAATTCAAATTGAAAGGGTAGTTATTGTTGATGCAGTCTGGCCTGGTTGTTGTTTTGGTGTTTGATAATGATTTAAGTTTAGTTGAACGAATTTGGGTTAAAGTCCTGGTCGGGGACTGGGCATGAAACCCTGGTGAGTGAAGCCAGGTCCTAGCTTGTGAAGCTAGGTTAAAATCCCGGTGAGTGAAGCCGGGTCCTGGTGAGTGAAGCCAGGTGATGGAAATCCCGGTTAGTGAAGCCGGGTCCTGGTGAGTGAAGCCAGGTGTTGGAAATCTCGGTGAGTGAAGCCGGGTCCTGGTGAGTGAAGCCAGGTGTTGGGAATCCCTGTGAGTGAAGCCGGGTCCTGGTGAGTGAAGCCAGGTGTTGAAAAGTCTTAATTCGGAAGAGGTGGGTGAAAAGTCCTAGCTTGGAGGGCTAGGTGAAAAGTCCTAGCTTGGAGGGCTAGGTGAAAAGTCCTAACTTGGAGGGTTAGGTGAAAAGTCCCATCTTGGAGAGTTAGGTGAAAAAGTCCTGGCTTGGAGGGTCAGGTCCTAGCTTGGAAGGCTAGGTCTGCGTCCCTGGATCGGTCTGGTGACCGATCAAGGAGTTGGCACGCTGCTCCTTCGTGGATCGGTTTGGTGACCGATCCAGCGATGTCTGATCGGTCTGGTGACCGATCAGGGAGTGTGTGTTTTACTCACTGCACAGCTCCTGATCGGTCTGGTGACCGATCAGGGAGCGAACAGTGAGTTGAGTTCCCCTGCTGATCTGCTCCTGATCGGTCTGGTGACCGATCAGGGATACTACTCAGATCGGTCTAGTGAACGATCATTTGTCGCAAGGTTCTCACTATCACCGATCAGGATGACTCCTGATCGGTCTGGAAGCAGCCTGATTGGTCTGGTGACCGATCAGGCTGGAGCCTGATTGGTCTGGAGACCAATTAGGAGTGTGAAGAAGACTTCTGGATCGGTCTGGTGACCGATCAGGGTCCTTCCTGATCGGTCTGGTGACCGATCAGGCGCAGAACTTTAATTCAAATATGTTGTCAGAAGTCTGTTTTCATTGCCGATTCTCTGCTACTTGCTGGTTTCTTTTTGATATGTATTGCTAAGTCTCTGTTGGAGTGTGCAGGTGATAGCAGGTGATTCAAACACTCAAGGAGGGTCAATGGGAGGCTTTCCTTGGAGTAGGTTTGGATCTATTGTGTTTTCAGGTCTCAACGGCGTCTGGCGCAACTGGCAACTAACGAAGGTGCGACTGGCAACTGACTGAGGCTCAGCTAGAGGAGTGTCCAGTGGACTGAGTGCTCAGAGAGGTCAGTGGGTCAGGGTGTGAGTCAGTGGTGCTGATGGAGCTGACGACGTTGAGCAGGAGCTTAAGAGACAAAGCTGGATGCAGAGGAGCCGAAACGAACAAGACAGAAACTTGGGAAGTTTGGCTGGGCTGTGTTCGTGCTCTCTGTTGCTTTGTGCTTGAGCGATCTTGTTGCATTCCTGTGAGAGCTTTGTGAGTGTTCCTTCTTGTGTGATCTCCTGTACTCAAGTTCCATCATCCGTGAGATCTGTGGAGAGGTTTCTCCACCGAGAAGGAGGCTATATCTTATCCGGGTTCACCGGGGCTTGATCTGCCGACGATCAAGGGATCGCCCACCTCACGGGCACGCCAAGGAGTAGGGGCAAGTTATCCCCGAACCTTGTACATCTCCGTCTTAGCGATTTGGTTTGCTTTCTTTCTTTGTATTGTTCTGTTTGTGCTGTTTGCTTCCGCTGCTACTAACCTGATCACGCAGAAAACTTAAGAGAGCAAATTTTAGGGGGCGTTTGGTTTGGAAAATATTTTCTATTTTCTATTTTCCATTTTCTATTTTCTGTTTTCTATTTTCTGATCTAGTTTTCAGAAAACGAAAAATGCGTTTGGTATGATATACTGTAACTCTATTTTCTAGAAATAAAAACTGGAAAATGCGTTTGGTATGATATACTGTTACTCTATTTTCTAAAAAAGAAAATTAAAAAATATGTTTGGTACGTTAATATTAAAAATTATAAATAAAATAATTTTTTAAAAAATAAAAATCGGTGCAATATTATAATTCTTTTTAAAAATAATATTTTTTAATAAAAATGTTTTAAATATTTTTTTAATCAACATTTCCATTTTTTAATCAATAATTTTCATCTATAGGGAACAGTATATCAAAGCACTTAACAAACAATCTTACTACTTAATAAATATAATTCTCGGAGAAAATTACCATAGGGAACACAAGAATTTACATCTATACAGACGTCCAAAAAATCAAAGCACATTCAGTATCAAATAAAAAAAATCAATATATGTTACTTTTACAGACTTCAGTTAAACTATTTGACTTAATTTTCTCATAACAACAATTTTTACCAACCCCCTGCAGATATATATGCTACTTCCATTGGACAAACACATCCCAAACTTTATCATAGCCTCATCATGCCTAAATTAAAATATACACATTATAGAGCCTAATATGCCATTTTCTTCAATTTGCAAAGACCAAGCACCATTGGCATCTTGATTCTTTCACTTGAACAAACAGTTGGACAAAGATGCCTAAACATTCACCATCATTGACTGATAAAAAGATTTTACTAAGATTAAACCATAACCAAGACCTGGTAGATGCAAATTCGTCTAATAGCCAAAAGCTGGATGGGCACAAACCAGTAGCATTTCATGAAGCTCGAAGTATGGCATTAATCTAGTTCTCATTGTTTATCTCACCGCATCTCGCCGGGATATAGAGAATATACCAAAATCGAATATTGAAAATTTAACATTAAGATATCTTAACTTTGATAAATACTACGAAAATTTGTCAAAACCTATTAAGTGCCATCGCTAACCTTCAATAAACACATGAAAATTTGAAAATTTTGGAGATGGAACTCAAACCCTAGCTCAGCAGGGGAGATCATAGATACCACATGAAGCTCCCAAACTCCATTAACTCTGGCGTGTCTCAAGCACAGATGGCGATACAGAAGGATGCTTTCTGCGTCATTCATTCAAACATTCTAGGGACAGACAAACTGAATAAGGAATCAAGCTCCACCGTCCCCACGGACAAGAAACTAGACAAAAGATTACACGGCGGAAACAATAAACGAGCGGATCAAATTGGGAATGAGAAGATCTGGAGCGGAGATTGAGACGGCCTGCCTAACCCGATAATGGAACCCATGAGATGAGAGCACCGGCTGCGGAATCAACAGAGAAGCTCAACCCGAACGTTTGTTCTTCGACCTTGGGAATCTATCACTGCCATAACATCCCCTTTCTTCTTCGCCGTCGTCAGTCTCGGCCTCCGGTGGATATCGCGCCGCCACTTTCATCTCTCTCCACAGCTCTCGTTATCGGCAATTGGTGCCCGAGTTCCGCATTTTCTGTTTTCTCACCGCGTTTTCCATTTTCTATCACCGCATTCTCTCTTTCTCAGAAAATGACATTTTGGCATTTTCCATTTTCTTAGAAAATGACATCTCCTTTTCCAGAAAATGAGAATAGAAAACACAAACCAAACAACATTTTCTAGAAAATAAGAAAATGAAAACGGAAAATGCCTAAACCAAATGCCCCCTTAGTGATTGGCTATATTCACCCCCCCCCCCTCTCTAGCCATCTCATCACCAACAAGTGGTATCAGAGCTTGGGGCTCTGTTCACGGCTTAACATCCGAGAGCTTACAACAAGATGGCTATGGGAGGAGAAGGTTACAGCACAAACAGACCTCCATTCCTTGACGGCACTGATTTTCCATATTGGAGGTCAAGGATGGAGTTCTACCTCAAAACCAACATGAGCATATGGTTCTCAGTGAAGAAGGGTTTCTCCCCTCCAAAGGATCATGAGGGAAATGAGCTTGAGTTTTCTAGTTGGTCGGCTGAGCAAGTCAAGAAGGGGGAAGCTAATGCCAAAGCTATCGTCACCTTGCAATGTGGGATAACCAAGGATCAGTTGGTCAAGGTGGGTCCTTTCAAAAGTGCTAAAGATCTATGGAATAAGATTATTGAGCTCCATGAAGGAACTCGTGAAACCCGGACAGCTAAGAAGGACCTCCTTCTCAACCAACTCCAAAGTCTCACCATGGGAGAAAATGAAACTATAAGTATGCTTCACTGTCGATTCAAAGAAGTATTGAATGGTCTCCACTCCATTGATGAAAAGGTCGAAAACAGAGACCTAGTGAGGTATGTACTCAAAGCCTTCCCTAGGAATACTTTGTGGTCATCCATGGTGGATGCTTACAAAGTTTCCAAGGACTTATCTTTTGTTAAGTTAGAGGATTTATTTTGTGAGATGGAGCTACATGAGATCTCTAACACAAGCCCAAAAGAGAAAGGGTTTGCTTGTGTGACAGGTAACAAAAGAAAGGAGAAGAAGAATGAAGAGGAGGAGAAGAACTTCCATCATTTTGCTTTCATGGCAGTAGAGAATTCAAGTGAAGGAAGCAGTGATGAATCTTCAAGCTCCTCAACCGCGCCTTCATCATCTTCGGATGATGAAGTGGTAATCTCTCCCGAACTAGATAAGTGCTATAGAACCATTGCATGTCTAGCTAGGTTGCTTAAAAAATCCAAGAACAAAGTTAAATTGTTGAAATTGGAAGTAGAAGAATTGAAATCCTCTAGGGTGGAGGATGTTAATGATTTTCATGATAACTCGCATGTTAAGACCCTTGAGAATGACAATAAGGACTTAAATAGCAATGTTGAAAATCTCAAGAATGTTCTTGAGAAATTCTCATCTAGCTCCAAAACCTTAGATATGATATTAAATTCCCAAAGGGCGGTTTACAACAAGGCCGGTATAGGTTACCGACCTAAGGAACCAACCTTTGTATCATTAATGTCAAGAACCCAATTTAGACCATCAAATGATTTTTTTTTTTTGAGATTGAACATAAAGGATCTTATTTCAAGAAGTAGAAAACCCATTTTTAGAAGGGGGACCAAACCTAACCCTCTAAAATGGGATTACAGTGTAGGAACAATGATTTTACACATCCAGAATTGTTAACAAGAATTGAAATACAAGACCATTAAAAACATTACTTATAATACCATTCTAACTGGATTTGCCTTGATGAAATTACATGCTTTCGAAAGGAGCTCACAGGAGTGCAAAAACACTTAAGGAAAGCCATTCTTTTAGAACCACACAGGAAAATATCAAAGCTGGACAGAATTTGGCTCCCATCTGCACTATCGTAATCACAGTCTGCCAATTAGAAATAGACCAGAAAATACAGAGCAGCCAAACCAATTTCAGAACTGATTTCACAGCCAAAGAAATCCTAAATGGGTACCAATCCGCAACAGATTTGACAAGCAACTTATGTCTCCGATCCAGAAAATGATAAGCCATCCTCAGATAAACCCGAACTAACTGATAAGTATCAAGATTTGAAAAGAAAAAGTATTAGACCAGATTAGCAGAATAACTGATGTCAAATCTGCACACAAGCCAGCTTGCCAAACCAAGCAAAGCTGTCATTTAGCAAAACTGCCATACAGCTTAGCAATCAACAATTTGATCAGAAATCAGAGATGGCTATAAATCCGCAATAGATTTAATTAGCAATTAAGCAGCAGATATCAATCCTCTAAAATGGGAATCCAACAGCCAGAGAAATGAACACTGAACTAATCTAGATGAATTACCAAACAGCAAAGAAAGCATTTATACACGAACCACTTAGGGAAGTACGAAGAATTAGAAGCTATTACTCTGCTTCCTTGCCACCGATACCGTAACAGATGATCATCAATCTCTAAAAGAAACTCTGTACACCATACTGAATGATCAATATCTTCCTGAGAAGCTTATAAAACAGCAGCTCCGACTACTAATTATACTGACTGGCTGACACAGAAGCATAGACAGAAATAGGAACTGCAGAGTGTTTTGAGATTCCATAAACAGAACAGGAAACTGCAAAGTGTGACAAAAGTTACATAGACAGAACAGGAAACGGATGATCGTAGTGATAACACCAGAAGAGCAACACTAGGATCAAAAGACATATGATGAGTAGCAGGAAACTGACAGATAAATTTAGGGGGCAGCAGTCCTGACAACTGTGTGCTCCACTGAATTTTTAACAAGACGAATGTATGGCAAATTTAATCTATCTACTTTGCAAATACCATTTGTTGGTGGTTTGCACTAACGGTCAAACTCGGATTTTGATGTATGACAAAGTGGTTAAAGTTAGGGTTGTTGGTTTTTAACCTCCTTACTAAGTGTGCAGGGTTGAAAGACTTAGGACCAGACACCAGGCTGAAGTCCAGGATGGTTGAGTCCTGGCGGGAAGTCCAGTTGGGTCCGCGGGACCTGACAACTGGCTGAAGACCAAGTTGGTTGAGACTTGGCAGGAAGACCAGGGTGGTTAAGCCTTGGCAGGAAGTCCTGGTGGGTCAAGAAGTCAAGTAAAGCTGCACAAAGGGTAAGTAAGGTAAGTCACTGGAGGAGCGAACCAGTGAGGACGAGTCCATTTATGGGACTTTAGGCGCGGTCCAATTTAGACCCATTTGGGTGATCTAAGTTGAGGCCTGGTTAGATCCTGGTTTAGGAGACAGGGTCTAATTAACTATGAATATATTTTACTCCAATATATTTGATAACATTATCTTACAGGGTTTGTTTGATATATGGACTAAGCTACAAAACACTTCTTGTGTAAATTAAGTCCTATCCATTTTGTTTAATTACTTAGTTACATCTTATTTAATTGTTTATTAATTCATGCTTTGTTCGGTGAAGCATGAGGATAGAAACAAATCTCCTTTGAATTAATTTTTAATTTGCTAAAACTTGTTCACTTCTTGTTAAATTAATTCCTATCCATTTTGTTACATCTTATTTAATTGTTTATTAATTCATGCTTTGTTCGGTGAAGCATGAGGATAGAAACAAATCTCCTTTGAATTAATTTTTAATTTGCTAAAACTTGTTCACTTCTTGTTAAATTAATTCCTATCCATTTTGTTACATCTTATTTAATTGTTTATTAATTCATATTTTTCGGTGAAGCATGAGGATAGAAACAAAGTCTCCTTTGAATTAATTTTTAATTGCTAAATATTGGATAAGGAGCACACGTGAATAGGATCTGGATAAGAACCAAAAAGCTCGAGAGCCCCTCTATAAAAAGCCTGGCTGTAGAGCTTGAAGGGACATCGAAATATTTTTCTGAAAAAAAAGGCTTTTCAAGTGCTCTCTCTTCCAAACTCTCCTGCTGCGGTCCAAGCTACGACGTGTTCATGTTTGATCGCTGCCGGAACTTCAACCCCAACATCTGAGCCCATCTAGGAGATCTTCTAAGTTGTTGGGTAACACAATTTTTATTTCTTGCATTTAATTACTTGAAAGTGTGGGGTTGTCACACTTTCAATTCTTTTGTACTCGCCTACTCTATCGGGGTTTACCGGTAGAGAGTTTTAGTGGATTGCCCAACGGAAAGGTCCGAGGGACCTGGGCCTTCGAGTAGGAGTCGCCGAAGGCTCCGAACGAAGTAAAACTACCTGTGTCGTTTGTATTGGTTTTTCGTTCGGGTTTTATTTTTTCCGCTGTGCACGCATTTTAAAGCGCTCTAATTTTTTAAAAAAAAAAAGTCACGTGATTCACCCCCCCTCTCACGTGCATCGATCCTACAAGTGGTATCAAAGCAAGGTTCGCTCTGTATCGGTGCAACCACCATAAGAGCCGGGGGAAATCCAGTTCTTTTTTCGATTTTTGGTTTTTCGCTACACATGATCTAAATTAGGTATTGTTGCCTAGATTTGGATTATTTTTTTTCGTTCGTTTGATTTTACTCGAATTTGGTGCAACACCATTTCGAGTCGCTCTTTCTCTTTCTTCTCCTTTTCCTACCACACTACTAATCCAAAACCTAGTCTTGGGACAAGTTTTTGTGTGGTCTATTTCAGATGGCTCAAGGTGAAGGGTTTAGCACTGCCCGTCCTCCACTCTTCAATGGGGAAGACTTCCCTTACTGGAAACGAAGAATGGAGGTGTACCTAAAGACAGACATGGATCAATGGTTCGCGGTGTAATCTGGCTACGAACCACCAATGGACGAGGGAAACAATGCACCACTGAAGCCTGACAGATGGAACCTTGATATGAAGAGAAAGGCCCAGACTGAGTACAAGGCGCAGAACAACCTCCAGTGCGGACTAACAAAAGAGGAATTGAACCGTATCGGCCCAACTGAATCTGCCAAAGAGCTCTGGGACAAACTGATTGAACTACATGAAGGCACCTCTGATGCAAAGGTAATAAAAAGGGATTTACTTTTAAATAAGTTATTTAACATAAAAATGCAGGAAGGAGAATCTGCAAGCCAACTTCACGCCCGGATCAAGGACATACTAAATGGACTCCACCTAATCGGGCACAAACAAGAAAACAGAGACATCATAAGGTATGCTTTAAATGCTTTCCCTAGAAATTCACTATGGGCATCTATTATAGATGCTTATAAAATTTCTAGGAACCTTTCTAAAATTAATTTAGATGAATTGTTTTGTGAATTAGAACTGCACGAACATACTAACGCCAAGGCCGAGAAAGGGTTTGCCTTATTTGCAGGTTCCTCAAAAGAAGGCAAGTCAAAGAAGAAAATTCAAGAATCAGAAGAAGAGTCAGACTCAGACTCAGATGATGAGGAACAAATGGTCAACCTAGTAAGAAAGGTCTTCGCCAAAAAGAAAAGCCAGTTCTCAAGAAAGGACCTCCAGAGGATAATGAAGCCCACCAGCAGTGAAGACAAAAGTAAAATAACCTGCTTCGACTGCAACAGAAAAGGACACTTCAAACACGAATGCCCCTACAAAAAGGAGAATCAACCCAAGAAGAATAAGAAGAAGAAGGCTCTTCAAGCCACTTGGGACGACAGCACAGACGACTCCGACGATGAACCACCAAGGAACTCAAACTATCTCGCACTAATGGCAACCGGACCCGGGTCAGACTCAGAGCACGACGAAGATTCCGAATACGAGTCGAGTCAAGAGATCGGACTCTTTTCAGACGACTCGACTAAGGTATATTTAGATTCAGTTAATCAAAATTTTTTTAAGATTATCTCTGCTTTAAATAAAAAATTGCTTGCATCTGAATCTAGAAATGACCAGCTCCTTAAGGAAAATCAAGACCTTAAGGAGCAATTAATTAATACCAGAACATTAACTGAACAAACTCAAAATCAAAAATTAATTGAGCTTGAAACTGAAAACTCAACCCTAAAGGGCGAAGTCCTAAAACTTAAGGATCTACTAGCAACTTTCACAACCCGATCCAAGAACCTTGACCTTATTCTTGGATCACAAAAGGGCATGTACAATAAATCTGGGATAGGATATAAATCAAGATCGACCCAAAGATCCTTTATCTCCTTTATCCACCCCCGCAAAAATCAACGAAAAGCGTGGGTTCCGAAAGCTTATCTAACAAAGCAAGTAGGTCAGAATCAATTTTATGTCCCAAAAAGGGACATCCATTACATTGACCCTAGACACCCAGTCTACAATTTAGGGGGAGGCTCCAAACTAGTTGGCACCTCAAAATCAGCCTTTGCCCAGGTGGGCACTTAGGACTAGCTTCAAAGTTAATTTGACTCTTGTACTATTTAGTACCAGGGTTTTCAATGAGTAAGTTAAAAGTCCAACTTCTTTAAGCGGCTTTGCCTAGAAAATGGTTGTTGCTCCAATAAGGCTTCGGCCAAAGAAGGCCACTGTGCCTCGCCATGGCCTGGAAGCCAATTATTGAAGTGTACTTTTAAATTACTACTTGTTAAACTTGGATCTAACACAAGGTCAAGTTAACTTTTCTAATCAAACTCAAAATCATCTCACAAAATCATAGGACTCCCTTGATTGATGACTTAGACCGAGTGAGATGAATAAGGATAACCAAATTCAAATTATTGATTGATAACTCAACTTTCAAACTTAAATTCAAATTCAAATTCAAAAAATTAAAATTCAAATTCAAATTCAAAAATTCAAATTCAAATTCAAAAAATAAAATTCAAATTCAAAATTAAATCAAATTCAAATTCAAAAAATAAAATTCAAATTCAAAATTCAAAATTCAAATTCAAAAATAAATTCAAATTCAAATTCAAAAATAAAATTCAAATTCAAAATTCAAATTCAAATTCAAATTCAAAAAATAAAATTCAAATTCAAATAAAATTCAAATTCAAAAATAAAAATCAAATTCAAAATCAAAATTAACATAACTCAAATTTAAAATTCAAACTCAAGTTTTTAAATCTTCTTAAATTTTTTTTAAAATTCAAAAACTTAACCTAAGGTCTAAACCTTTTACTTAACTGTAGGAAAACAAATGGATCATTGACAGTGGATGCTCCAGACACATGACTGGGGATCCACCAAATTTACAGAACTCAAGTACAAAAGACTAGGGACCGTTGCTTTGGAAACAACGGTAAACTTAAGGTAATTGGCCTAGGCAATATTGAACTTGAGTCTGATTTCATAATAACAAATGTATTACTTGTTGAAAATTTCAACTTCAATTTACTAAGCATTAGCCAATTGTGTGACACTGGTTATAAGGTTAGGTTCCTATCCAATGAATGTCTGATCAAACACAATGACAACCCAAACATCACACTTAGAGGACTTAGGCACAATAACATTTATGAAATTAAGTTAACCTGTCCCTTAGAAAACTGCCTCTTAACCCATAAGGATGAGACTTGGCTCTGGCATAGGAGACTTTCACACACTCACTTCAGAAAACTACCTAAACTAAATGGTTTAGTTAGAGGCCTACCAAAGTTATCTAACCTTGAGTCAACCTTATGTAATGCTTGTCAACAAGGAAAACAAACTAGGTCAACCCACAAACCAACTAATCAAACTCAAACCAAGTCAATTCTGGAATTAATTCACCTAGACCTATTTGACTCACATGGGGTTAAATCAATTAATGGGAACCTATACTGCCTAGTAATTATAGATGACTATTCAAGATTTACCTGGGTAAAATTCTTAAAAAATAAAGATGAAACTTTTGATACACTCACTCAATTTTGTAAATTAACAGAAAATGAAAAAGGGATTAAAATCAAAAGACTTAGGAGCGATAATGGCGGAGAATTCAAAAATCACAAATTTAATCAATTTTGTCTAGAAAATGGCTACCATCACGAATTCTCTTGCCCTAAAACACCTCAACAAAATGGAGTTGTAGAAAAAAAAATAGAATACTACAAGAAGCAGCTAGAACAATGCTAAATGAATACAACTCACCTAAATACCTTTGGGCTGAGGCTGTTAGTACAGCTTGTTATGTACAAAATAGAATAACTATAATTAAAAACCTAGGAAAGACCTCCTTTGAAATCTATTATAACAAACAACCTAACATTAAATACCTTAAAGTATTTAGATGTAAAGTCTATATCTTAAATACTAGAGAACACTTAGGAAAATTTACTTCTAAGGTTGAGGAAGGTATCTTTGTAGGTTATTCCCTTTCCAGTAGAGCCTATAGAGTTTATAACAAAATTACCCTAAAAATTGAAGAAACTACAAATGTAAAATTTGATGAAAAATCTGACCCAATAACTCTGATCAAACCACCTACCAACCAATTGACTTTGTTAGATCCAGTACTAAACCCTGATAAAGGCCAATTGAGGACCCAAAACGATGATCTAACTGAACCCACACCTGAAACTGAACCTAACCAACCAGAACTGTTCGAGTTAGCTCAGCCCACCCAACTGATCAATCATAGGTGATCCAGAACTAAGGGTTCAGACTAGATCAGCCTTTAGAAATCTTAGTCAGATAGCTCTTGATTTCTAAAATTGAACCTAAGTCTATAGAAGAATCCTTACTTGACCCTGATTGGATCATTGCCATGCAAGAGGAGTTAGCTCAATTTGAACGTAGTCAAGTCTGGGATTTAGTACCCTTACCTAAAAACAAAAAGTTTATTGAAACCAAATGGGTTTTTCGAAAAACTACTAATGAACAAGGTGAA
>JAGFNQ010001809.1:43935-78076 GCA_024364735.1 Boesenbergia rotunda | reverse complement strand
GGAGAGCGGAACAAACGTATTTTTGGGACAGAAGATCCCAATTGGTTTCTATAGCACGCCTATCCAATCAAGCTATCTTAGACCATGCTCAAGTTAAGGTTTGCCGCCCTACGTTATTTTATATAAATTTTAATATAATAGAAAATAATATTCAATAACGTCAGAAAATCTCTATAATATCTCACCCGGTAAAAATAAGACTCAATTATTATTATTATTATTATCGTCTGTAAGCAAACAACTTGGATGAAAACATAGATCAATTAAGAACATCATTCTTAAACCTCTCAGACAATAGTACATCAAACCCTACTAACAGATTAATTTTTCACATCGACTTCCAAGTTAATCCCATCCTAACCCTTTTTATTACACTGCAGTTTGCCAAGGGGAAAAAAAAAGAAGTAAATAGACTCCAAAGGAATCAGAAATATCGAGCCAAGAATGAATTGCCTTGAACATCATAGCCCTCTCGGCGACCTCTATGCTTATGCAAGTGGTCCTCTTGCCTGATCAAATTGTCGACTAAACGATCTACGTACGAACTTTAAGTTCAGAAACTTCACAGGGAAATGCCAATAGCATCATTTACAGTGGATCATCAGTGAGATGTCTAAGATGTTGGGTTTTGTTGTCGATTTGTCGGTTACATGCCTTCCTCTACTCTTTCACCTGGACGGATGGGAATTTCAAATTAGACTGCTTGGCATCCATGCTTTTTCACCTGAATAGATTCGTATTACCTGTGTAATCAGTCGAAACTCCATAACTCAGACCTTCCTGGGCATCGCCTTTGACATTGTCGTCCGCATTCTTGGTATTTAGGAAACGACCTCCACATCCCCTAGCTCTTCTCATTGCATGTTGGTGGCGGGACTCATCAGATACGGCTGCAGGTGGAAAAATATCGACAAAGAAAAGCAAAACTTATTTTGTTATGATTTATATGGCTGAATCTAGAAGAGGAAGAACAATCTGCTCTTCAGGTGTCGATATATAGCAAAAAGGAGGCACATAGAACACTATTGAGATTTTTCTTTTGGTAGCATAAGGCTAACATTGCACACATATGAGAAGTGCTATATGAGATTAGAATAAAGATGGAATGAAACACAAGCATGCATTAGCCATCACACTCTCAGTTCGAATGTGAAGGCAACTGAGAATATTCGAAACAATAACAATGGTGCGCGTGCATGACTCCTTCCTTACAAAAGAACAAATGTTCTGTTTTTGAAGATA
Source organism: Boesenbergia rotunda (assembly GCA_024364735.1). Classification (NCBI taxonomy): domain Eukaryota; kingdom Viridiplantae; phylum Streptophyta; class Magnoliopsida; order Zingiberales; family Zingiberaceae; genus Boesenbergia; species Boesenbergia rotunda. Next base: position 76,834 of record JAGFNQ010001809.1, on the reverse strand, counting down.
TAGATGGCAAATGTCACTAGAAAGCGGCTGATATATTTATGTTGGCTGAAACGAAGATGAGTTTCTTTCCATCAATGAACTTGACTGAGTTCATAATATAGTTCAAGATTTCAACTGTGATAAGGAGTTAATGTAACATAGTGCCTTTATGGAAAAAAAAGAAACCATCCTACAAATAATAGAAGTGAAGAGTATATAATTGATTGATTCCTACTATGAATGGCATGTCTTGAGAGCTGACATACCTTTCTAGCTTTTACTGCTTTTTTCTCAAGTTCAGCTTTCGCGCGAGTCTGTCTTCGCCTGAGAATTCCATGATACTGCTTGGCATTAACATAAATTGGTTCCTCTGCCATTTCTAGCGGTAAAGGCATGCGAGAGTGAGAAATGCCAGTGATCTGAGGATGAATCTGTCAAAAATACCCTTCGGCGATTAAATTTGAGCTATATACTGTCCCCTAGAGGAGTGCTATATAACTACCGAGATCAAAAAAAAAATGAACATACTGTCCTCTAGAAGAGTGTTAAAACTACCGAAAACAAAAATTATTCACATTCAATAGTTGGCCGATGTTGTCTAATCGAAGTTCAGGTCTTGAATCATTGGTGAATTTTTGAACTGTAAAGCATAAGGTCTAGATACAAAATTACAAGTATGTTTTAAAAAATTATACTTCCTTCAAAATAACATCCTTCAAAATAATTTTGGCATCTTATATTTATATAGCATTATATTTAATAGCGTACTCTTATAGATGGAGCAAATTGATGTCAACTCATTGAAACAAGATTCGTGTTTCTAAATAAGCAAAATCATAATGTTTGTATTCAGATTCATTTTGCTTGCAATGGGATCTGAAAGAGTTTGACCTTGGTGCATTTTCTATGGAATTCCTCAACACTATCCATTTTATATGCAATCAATCAGAGACTTTGCATTTTATACAACTAATCGACTATGATACAGCTAAATCCAAAAACTACTACAAAAAAGAATTAAGTGTAAATGAGCATCCTCCAATTGCAAAGGTACATACCATTGTTTGAGTTCCATAAGGAACAACTAGGCCAGCGAAATAAGGATCAGTAAAGGGGTACATAGCATAGGCCTGTTGTATGAGTAAATTAAGTGACAAAAAAATGTTAGCATAAATGGATTCAACAGAGTAATAAAATTAAGCTAAGGAATAGTTAGAACATTATAAGGAACCCACAGTTGAATGACCAAATTCGAGTTGCGTTTGTGGTGCAAGATACATGCCCGCCATTGATGAAGCACCCTGAAGATTCTGGTTTCCCCCTCCTAAGTTCTCATCTGGTAATTAAGCTAGAAACGTTTAAGCAATAAAGAATACTATTTGAATATTACTATCAAGACATCTTGGGTTATTCAGTTAGTATTTTCAGACACTGTATCAACAAGAATATCAGCTATGGTACAATTTAAACATGATGCAGAGGAAGAAACATTAAGATTCTCAAGTTTTGAAATATTGGACTCAAACTCAAGCACAATGAAGACAGAAGTATAAAATCTAACATGTTATACAATTAAAATTTATGAATAGGAACAAAAGAAATCAAATGGAATTATGAACTTAATTTCATAATCATTACCACCTGATGCGGTCATACTACTTCACTCAGCCATTTTGCCAAAAAGGTCTTGTTTTCTTCAAGCAAGGAACAATTTTGGCAAAATGGCAGAGCAACAATGAGTAAGCTTGAGAAATAACCTGGTCGAAGACTGACTGCAGCCAACAGATCCTGTTCCATGCTCGTACCTACTGTACTTGGAGCACCAGGATGCGATTCCATTATCCGTCTGAACCTTCAAAGAAACTATTCTTACAAATAAAGTCAATTTTTGTAATCTAATTAAGCATTATGACCACACGAAAGAAAGAAAGGAAGGGAAAAAAAAACAAAAGTAGAAGAAGAACGAGCAACAAAACTCAAGATGTTCAAACTAGAACTGATGTGGTGGAGATAGTCGGCACTACGTCGCATGGTCAAGTCAAAAGTCAAATTGAGTTGGAAGTCAAGACAAGACGAGCTCGAGTCCGGTCAAACTAAGCTCGGGTCAAGTTCTCCACTAGAAGACCTCAAGTCAAATTCACCGAGTCACCTCCAAATTTGGTTCACCACAATTTCAAATTCATCCGACCATCAGGAGGTGTGTGTCTTTTAAGTCAAGATGAAGAGTTTGGAAATCAAGATCATTCTTTCACTCTCTATTTAAAGATAATCGGTTTAAAGCAAGTTTCATTCTTCTTTACTCTCCTTACTATTCATTTTCGCCTTTGGTTTTTTTCATTTTTCTCTAAAGTCTGATTTTAGTGTCGGAGGGGAGTGGTCAAGCCTGGACTCAACTGCCCTTCTAACTCTCTAAGAACTCGGCCGTAGTTATTTTGCTGATTCATACCATCCCTCGATCTGGACCGGAGCAAGAACGCTTCCAACAGGTGACGTATGAGTACAGTAAAAGGGCAAGACTAAAAACCAAGGTGTAGCAGACTAAGAATTTGTTTCCAGAAACAGGAAAGCAGAAATCTCGGTGGAGCCTATTGCGATAATTAAGGACATGTCCTTGCATCCTACACAAAATTCCATTAAAAAAGCGGCAACACATCTTTTGTCAGTGAGAAACTGCAAGATTCTCAGAAGTGAACAAGAGAATTAAGCCAAGAACAAGAGAACTACAAGATGACTCTGACATAAACAGCACAAGTCTCTGGCATCGATAAAAAAATTCGCAAATCTTACAGTTAAAAAAAAAAAATCAACGGCTCAACTAGCAAACACCACGATCCACTTCGAAGTTAAAGCAAAACCACAAAGAAATCGATCATGCATATATCAAGAGTGCTCACCTTAACTGCCGAAATCGGGTTTCTCTGTCCACTCCAATCGAATTGCGCTGATTCCTTGGAGCCGTCGAACGAACCAATCAGTCAGAGGAAGACCCTAAATTCGCCACTTGTTTTGCCTACTTCCAATCAGAGCAGGAAAAAAAAAACCCTAATCCCTTGATAACGCAACTCCTGCAACCGATTGCTATCGCGCGAAACGATCGAAAGCAACGGCGAGCAACCAGAGGCAAAAATACTGAGGAAAAAAGATGATTTTTATTCTTTTGTTTCATTTCTCTCCGTATTATTCCAGAAATAACCAAATCCACGATGCGAGGACTAATCGTGCGCTTTATCCTCGAAGCCTATCCAGGGACGCGTGGGCATTTTTGGACCGTACGATTCCGATTTTGGATGATGGGGTATTAGGATAAGGATAAATTGGTCATTACACAGCGACTTCGGAATCAAAAAGATAAAAATAATATTGAAATATTGAAATCTGAAGATTTTCGACGACGGCGTCAAAGGGTGTTTTGGTAATTTAGGAACAACGAAGTGTGAGTTAAGTTAACCGCGGGATAGTTACTGTCCAACCACTCCACCGAGCGACGTCTGCGGCACGTGTCGGGAAGGCGGGGTCGCCTCAGGGGTCGGGCCGACGCGTGGCGGGGACAACAACGCGAGAGTTGCGTCTGTCGGTCCACGCGGCGATTCCTTAACCGTCGGGAGTTTTAGGTCCTGTCGAGGGCCGCAGTGGCAGCCCGTCGAAGGGGAGCAGCACGAAAAGGACCCCGGCGCGCTGGCCACGTGTCGAGTCTAAGACGGCGGGGACTGTCAAAGTCAACCGACGGAGGCGCAATAACGTCGACTGTGGGGACCACTGCTAACGTGTCGGTTTGCAAGTTAGTTTCTTGGTTTTGTCGCGTAGTGCAAAATAGACTCCGCAACCTGACCCGGTCCGTGCTTGGCTGGGCCCAGTTGAGCCCCAGACCGGATGGTTGCCTCTATTTTGTTTTCTTAAAAAAATCTTCTAAATTTTAAAATAATCAGGACAAATTAGATTTACTTTATGCATTATTTATTTTCTAGCGAACAGAGCCGGCCTTTGGGTGGTGTAGGTGGGGCCATTGCACAGGGTCCCACTTTTGACAAGGGCTCCCATTTTAAATAAATTCTTTTTAAAAAATATAATATATATTAAACCACTAGTTAATCTTAGCTCACGTTTTTTTTAATTCGTCGCTCCATCTCGGCGGCGGCGATAGATATTTCCTCCGAAGAAGCCGCGAGCTCAATGGCTCAACCCTCGATGAGATATCCAAGTACTTCTTGCTTCTCATCGCCGAGGCTGCTTCAATTTTTGGTAATGCCGAAAGAAAACCTCCATTGAGTCCCTGCTTTTGTTTTTTAATTGTTCATTATGTAGCTTTGACCATTCGAATTTCGGATCGCGCTTGTCATCCTCCTATTTTGGTTTTTGTTAATTGTGATCTAAAAGGAGTTTGCTTTTTCATCTTGTAGTTAATTTATAATTCCTAATTCCTATCGTTTTAATTTGAATCTTTGACAAATTAGTTGGTGTCTTTAAACCATGTCTATGTAAGATTAGAATTGGCATTCATCCCAATGATCATGCATGAAAAGCTAGATTATGTTTTTTTAAAAAAAAAAATTAGTCAGCCTTTCCTAATCCTATGATACTGATTTACTTCAATTATTTAGTTAGGATTCAAGTAGACTAATTTGCATCATTCATTTATCAAATTTCACTTAAATTAACTGTTGTTAAATGGCCAGATTTTGTAACTTAACATCATAACTAAATATTTTGATCTAATCAATATGAATGTTTACTATGTTTCAAACAAGTTCTATTCTACCTATTTTCTTCTTCTAAATATCAACATTTTTTCTAATTTCTTTAAAGTGATTGTTTTAACTACTAAACAAAAGCTAAAAGAAAAAATAAAAGATAGATTGAGATACAAAGGAATAACACTCACCCTCAAAGAGTCCAACTAACTTTTAATAGATTGAGATATCAGGCTTTACAATAGTTTCTTGTCAAATAGTATAACTCAAATAAGATTAAAACATTAACTAAGATTTCGATTGAGAGTGAGTTTCTAGGAAAATTTAATTATGAAAAATTATTTGATGACTTTGCAGATAAAAATGCGAGAAGATCAATATTTCGTAGATAATTGTAATACATATTTTTCATTTTCTATGATATTGATTATTAGCCATGTGGATTATAATATTCTCATTATTATAAATCTTAATGTATGTGCTATGTTAATGGAATTATTTGTATAGGATCAATTTTATTATTTTTCATATTAATACAAAAGGCCCTTCTTTTTTATTTTTTTTACACCAGACCTTTTAAAATCTACGACCGACCTTACTAACGAATATATATATATATATATATATATATACTCGATTCTCACCGGTGATCGATTTGGGCAATCTAATCATCAGTAAAATTTGATAAGATTTTATTTCTAAGATTTAAATGTTAGATTATAAAATTAAATAAAAAATATTTAAATGTTCACGAAGTGTGCATAATAAAATTATATATATATATATATATATATATATCTTCGACGATTCATGAGTGATCGTGAGTGACGAGCTCATATGGCGCTACCAGCTCAATTTTTATATTAAAAATATCCTTTTGTTCTCTCTCCCGCTCACTCATTTTAGTATTTGAGTATTAACATATTCCTTTTGTTCTCTTTCCCCTTCCTCCTTCCATTATAAAACTCTCACTCTCTTCACCTTCCCAAATTTTAAATTTTTCTCGCTCTCGTGCCCTTTTCCTTTGTTGCTCTTGCTCCTACCCTCGTCGTCATCTTCCGCCACTCTTGTTCCTACCCTCGCCACCGTCTTCCGTCACTGCCACTCCTTCCTTCGTCGGACGCAAACAAAGTTAACTCAAGGCTCTTCTCATTGGCCAATTAAGATCCCCAAACTCAAACAAAAATCGATACTGCTGCCCCCACCTCTTTCATTCTACTTTGCAATTTTTTAATTAGGGCTTCAACTAGAACGCCAACTATTATAGTACTATGGTGATACACATTGTAGCAGCTATCTCAAAGTTGTTGCTACAACCTTTTGTTGGTATAACCTTTAAAGTGTTAAATTTTGAAATTGCTACAACGAAAAATTATTGTAATTTTTTTAGTTATCTTATTTGTAGGAAACTTGGCAAACGTCTACATTATGAAATTTTACAAGATGCTACAATGTAGAAGTTTTACTATATAGAACTGAGACACTTTATATAACTATTTAAGTAGAATCAACTACAATATTGTTTATAGCTGGTCAATAGTAGATTTGTAGAAATATTTACTCTGCCGCTACAACGTGAAAGTGAACTAGTTCTACTTAACCACGTTGTAATAGCTACTTCAAACTAGCTGCTACAACGTTATAGTAAATTTTGTATAAGTATTTGCTACAAGTTGTAGCAGCTACTAGACAATAACTACTATAACATCAAACTTGTGTACAAGTACTTGCTACACATTGTAGCAGCTCCTGAATAAAAACATCTACAATGTCAAACATGTATTGTAGCAATTACTGGTTAATAGCTGCTAAAGGTCAAATTAGCTTTATTCGCCAGTAGAACTACTACATATTGTAGCAACTATTTTATAGTACTTGCTATACAAGCTTCATAATCTGGTGGCAAAAATAAAGATGACGTTGTCTCTCTCAAACCTCCACACTCAATCATAAGCTCTCTATGTCCAGTATATGTTTTTTTTCTATAAAATACATTTTAGCATAAGCGTTGCATTCTTTTATTAGAAATATTAATTTTTCTATTATATAATTTACAAAAAATTTTGCAAACAGTCTGATGGGGCTGGATAGCCCGTGCCTGGCACAGGGGATGAAGAAGCCAGGGACACGACATAACCTCCCTCCTTGGGCCCCGGGACCCCCCTCGGGGGCGCGCTCGGGAAGGTCAGTCCAAGGATCCCTCGCAGAAGCCCCCCGGGAGGTGAGGCCCCGAGAGTACTTTGGGAGATATCGCACCCAATGACCCCGAGCCCACCTCGGGAGGCGGAGTCCTCGCAACAGCCGACCCCGGGTGCCGACCTTCCCCCGCTCAACGCGGGCAATCATCCCCGCTAGAAAAAGTCCACGCACCCCCCGAATGTCTCAACGAGAGAAAGAGTGATAACGGCGTAGACTGTTTCAAAGGATATTCCTTTATCACCGAAAGCAGGGGGCGCGACCTAAATATCGGAGACGTGGCACCGATAAAGGGGCACGACTTGTCTGTCCACACCAGTATAAAAGGTAGACCAACCCCTCTGGTAAGGGGGTGATGGACCCAAGAAAGGCTGTCACGAATGTGGGTCTCAAATTTAGATATTTGTAAAGTTGAAAACCCTTTTTGCTAACGAGGATAGATAATGTAGTAAAGAGGCCACAGGTCGTATTTTTCCCAGGGCTAGTTAAGGTTGTTGATTCAAGATTGAATTTATGAGTCGTTAATTATTTTTGGGTTTCAAATAAGAATTAGGTTTGGTTTCAATTAGAAATGGAAAAGCAATGAAAAGCAAGGAAACTTAACTAAATGAAGTTAAACTAGACAAATTCACTAATGAACTCAACTAATTGTGAATTAAATCCACCAATGCAAAGTAGCCAAACTTGGGGAACAAATTTGATATCAAATGCAATCCAAATGCTGAGCAAATGAATAAAAGCAGTGCTAACAATTTCCGGAAGCAAACTAACTTGAAACAAATGCTAGCTACAAACTTTAAAATCAACAAATGCATACATGGATGATAAGGTTCAGAAACAATCCGAATGCAATAATAACTGATTTCAAGCACCATAGCACACTAAACACAGCATATAACTTGATACCAATCAGTGCCTAAGCTACCCTTGATACAAATTGCAGAATTGAACAACTTTGATACGCAGAAAAGAAAGCAACTGATGTGCCAAACTTATAATTGAAACTTGTAGAAACAATGAACTGATAATGCAGATATTTGACTAATCAATTCAGCCTGGAAAGGCCAACTATCAGTGAAGTGAAATGCAAGGATGAATGAAGAACTTTCAGGAGTCGAAAACTGATCACTCAACAAACACAACTATTGCAGAAATGAAAGTGCAGAACTAAGAGCTCGAATGCAGAAATTCAGCTGCAAACCAATACAGAACAAACAAACAAATTGAAACTAATGCACAACTCCAATTTAAGCAAAGAATCAAAAGAGCTAATGTCTCTGATACAAAATTACAGAAGTGATAACTGTAAATTTCAGAAATGAGGCTAACTTGCATAAATGGGGACTGGAAAATGCCAAAATGCAGCTACAAATGAGATGCCAAACAGACAATGAGCTGAGACTAAGTGAACAGACCTAATATTCAGAAAAGAGCTAGGAAAACTTATGTTTACTTGACAAAAATTTCAGAAACAATAAACTGGAACATTGCCAAAAGTACACTAGAACACAAGCAGCTGGGTTGCAAAATCTAGAGTTGATACGCTACTAATGAGACCAAATGCAGCAGTTGAATTCAATAACTATGTAAATGAAACGATCTTCAAGGTTAATTCAGAAGATAGAGCTAAAGCTAGCTTGATATAAACATTCAGAAACTGAAAATAAAACCTGATACGCAATGAAGGAACTGTTATGTAGAAACTGGACTGATACGCAAGAACTTAAATCTGAAACGAACTGAAATTAACTGGAGTTGTTCACTAACAAGCAATATGTCTAATTAACTTGCAGAATTTAAACCTAACTAAGGCAGAAAAGATTCATACAAGAAAACTAAATAGCTGATACAAAGTTCAGAAATGGAACAGATTGCAGAAATTAGATCTATTGCTCGAGACTGAAAATTCAATAAGAAAACTAGCATCGATCCCTTCCCTTAGCTCTAGATCTTCTTGTCGTCACACAAGAGTGAGCCTCGAACCCCTTAGCATCCACAGATCACTAGGAATTAAGCTCTGCGAATCAATCCAACTCCACTCTGCTCAATCTCTGAAGAAACAATCCGATCTCCTCGATCTCCTTGTGTCGTGTTGCGATGATGATTTTGGAGATGATCAGAGCACTCCAGAGGACCCTCCAGATAGCTCAGATGGATGGAATTGGCACACAAACGGGATCCAAGCGATCAGATTACAGATCTGACGAAACCCTCAATCATCTCTGTTTTTGGCCGAATTGGAGCTGGAAACTTCACGGAGAAACCTTCCCAACGATCTAGATCTAGATCCAAGAATGAAATCGATGCGGTCACGCCCTCTGATGAAGAAAATCACAGAAAAAATGAAGAACAATGAAGAAGAATAAAAAAATCTGAGCTCGGTGAAGAAGACGCGACACCGATCTAAGCAGAGGAATTAGTTTATATATTTTGAAAATGGACAACCCAGATTGTTCAGAACTAATCCAACGGTTGATTCTTATCCGATCTGAACCAAAATTTGATGATGTTGATCAGGGGTCAGGATGTGCCTCTCAGTGGCTCAGATCTTCCAGATTTGCAACGGATGTCTTAGATCAGCCTAATCTTTGAATGGATGGTCTAGATCCTCCCGAGCTTGATCCAACGGCTGAATGATCTCTGATTTGGATGAAATCTTCAGATCTTGATCTAAGTGCTTGATTAACCTTAACCCCAGCTCGGTTTGCCTCAAATTTCTCAGATGGCCTAGATCTAACCGTTTTTTAATCGGACGACCCATATTAGTCGATGCTTGATCACTCGATCCAGGTCCACTTCTGACTCAAGTTTGACCCAGCCTGACCTAGGTCCACGATCCTTCCAAGCCTGCAAAAGTAGATCAACAATTTAGTAGCAAAATAATTCAAATATATCAAGATTTATAATAAAGCTCAAAAATAGAATAGATTCATGAAACCCAGGCTAAATTCGATATTAAACAAATAAAATATGGGTCAAACTTGGATTTTAGAATCTGAAATGATCAACAAAATGGTACTTATCAGGGGGTTACGACCTCTCATTTTTACATACTGTCTTCCTTTCTCACCACGATTCCTCTTCGGATAACTTACTGACTTGAGCGTCGGAGTGGACTCCGACGGACCCCTGCTGGCGTGCCCCCTAACGCTTGTGTTAATTTCGCAGGACCCTCAAGTTCCTCCTCGACATAGTGACTTACACAAGGGCTAAGCCTCGGTGACTGGCCATCGTCGACGACTCCTTCCGGAACAAATTTGGCGCCGTCTGTGGGAAAATCTAAAAGCACATGAAGGAGCATCGATGGCAGGATCGGAGGGACAACCCCTCACCCAAATGTGAGAGGAATTTGACCGCCTGGTGGCTAACACAATCAAGGAAGCACTGGAGCAGCACCAAATTGAACAGGCTGCCCCACAACTAGTGGGGTCCGGCGGGAGAGGAGATCCCCAGGGTCTCCGCCTCGCATTCCCGGAGATCCGTCACCCCTATGGGGCGACAGGACGGGATAGCCCAAGGCTCTCAGAGAGAATCCCCTGGAGATGGGGAGAAGGCCCATTCAGTGGCCTTCAGTGCTCGGAAGCATGAAGAAGGACTGGGGAAGAGGGATAGACCCAAGATCTCTCAGAGGACTCCCTCTACCCCCTTTTCATCCGAGATTGTCGAGGATCCCATGCAGTTTCGCGGGTCGGGGATCCTTGAGTATGATGGGAAGACGGATCCAGAGGATCACATCTGCAAATTCGAGAACGCAACACTTCTGCACCAGTATACGGACAGGGTGAAGTGCCGGGTGTTTTTGAACACTTTGTCAGGAGCAGCTCAGCGGTGGTTCCAGAGGTTGCCACAGGGTTCCATCAACTCCTTCGCGGAATTCAAGACAGTCTTCCTCCACCATTTCGCGAGTAGCTGGCGCTACCAGAAGACAACACTCAACTTGTTCGCTCTCAAGCAAAAGCCTAAGGAACCGCTCAAGAAGTAGCTACAAAGGTTCAACCGGGTGGCTCAAGATGTACCCAGCGCGACATTGGAGATACTCGTCATCGCTTGCACCCAAGGGCTTGCTGAAGGGGACTTCCTCCGGTCTTTGGTGAGGAAGCCCCCCGCCAGCTTTGACGATTTGCTGGGATGCCCAGTCAAGCATGTCAATGTAGAGGAAGTACAGTACGCTTGGCGCAAGGATCCAGTTGGAACTCCTCCTCCGGCAGCTCCTCAGTCAAACAAGAGGGAGCCCCCGGCTCCGACGCGGGGAAAAGACATTCTGCCTGGGAAGGATAACTGGACCCGTAGGCGTCGGCTGGTGGAGACGGTAGACACCGAGCAGCCTGAGGCATTGCCCAAGTACTGCAATTATCATGGCAGTTCGACTCACTCCATAGAAGAGTGTCATGCCCTGAAGAAGAAGTTCACTGAGGAAGCAGATACCAAACCTCGGAGAAAATGGAACAAGTCAGGGTATCACCGAAGGTCGCCACGACGAAGCCTTTCCCCTCGACGATGGCCTGCAGGGGAGAACGAAATTCGATCGCGGTCCCGATCGCGATCCAGAGGCAGGAGCTGGGGGCCCGCACCCCGACGATCCCTCTCCTTGGAGAGAGATCCCCAAAAGGGCAAAGCCGCTATACGGGGCCCCCCTTCGGGCCACGTCGGGGTCATCTCCAAAAGACCTACCGGAGGAGACTCTAATCGAGCCCGGAAGTCATACACCCGATTGTTGGAAAACTACTCCATTGGGGCAAGCCAAAGCTAAGTGACGGACCCAACCATCTCGTTTGGGCCATCCGACCTCGAAGAAGTAGAAGCTCCTCATGAGGATGCCATAGTGATCGCGACCCGCATTGCTAATTATGAGGTGAAGCGAATCTTCATAGACACGGGGTGTTCCTTGAATATTTTGTACAAAGCGGCTTGGGAACAGATGTAGATAGATGAGGCTCGACCCCACTATTCGGCTTCATGGGGTATTGAGTGCAACCGCTGGGCCAAATTACCCTGTCACTCTCTTTAGGCAACGACAGGCTCGAGAGAACTCAGAGAACTCCTTTCTTAATCGTGGACGCACCTTCCTCCTACAATGTCATCCTGGGTCGCTCGACACTCAGTACTTTCCAGGCTATAGTATCTATTTACCACCAGAAAATTAAGTTCCCGGTGGGCGATCGGGTGGTGGAAGTTCGAGGAGACCAGCTGGTGTCCCGACGATGTTACAGTGGAGAGGTCAAGATAGAGTCTCGGAAGAACCCGAAGGGCCAAGAAGACTAGCTGCGGAAGAAAGGTGGAAGCGCAGGAGGTCCCAATCCGGCCACGGTCTCGGACCCCTCTGGCCTTGGTAAGATTTGCAATTTACTTAGAACAACTGTCTATGTCTCCCTGTACTCTTGTAGAAAAATCAAGTAATAAAATGGGATGCCTCTTTCAAAATGACAAATGTGCTACTAAGGAAGTCCAAAACCCTAATGCCCCGCGGTCCAGCCTATGCCCGGGGTACTTAGGATTGGTCTGGGACCTACGTGCCCGACCAAATAACCAAAACCCTAATGTCCCGCGGTGCAGCCTATGCCCGGGGTACTTAGGCTTGGTCTAGGACCTACGTGCCCCCACCAAGTAACCAAAACCCTAATGCCCCGCGGTGCGGCCTATGCCCGCGGTACTTAGGCTTGGTCTGGGACCTATGCGCCCGGCCAAGTAACCAAAACCCTAATTCCCCGCGGTGCAGCCTATGCCCTTGGTACTTAGGCTTGGTCTGGGACCCATGCGCCCGACCAAGTAACCAAAACCCTAATGCCCCGCGGTGCAGGCTATGCCCGGGGTAATTAAGCTTGGTCTGGGACCTACGCGCCCGACCCAGTAACCAAAACCCTAATGTCTCGTGGTACAGCCTATGCCTGGGGTACTTAGGCTTGGTCTAGGTAATATGCACCCGAACAGGCGAACCCAGATTCTACTACTCCGCTACACTGGGAACTTAACCGGTTTCAAAGAAGAGATGACATGGCATACCCTATTTCGGAAGAACCAGCAAAACAACGAAATATCAACACAGGGCAATTATACACACATGAAAAGTATCCAAAAGGAATTATTTATTTATATGAAGAGATACATGAAGATATACATCTCGGTGAGTTACTAAGACACGTTGAGTAGCACAGGTACTCCCTCCAAGTGGTCCGGGACGAAGATGGACGCCTGAGGTAACTCATGAGTAGCACGGGTACTCCGTCCAAGTGGTCCGGGACGAAGATGGATGCCTGAGGTAGCACATGAGTAGCTCGACCCCATCTGGACACCCCCGATCTTCTTCGTGAAGAGGCAGAAAAAAGAGGAGGGGGAGCGACGACTACAATTTCTTCCCGGAGTGTTAAAAGATGCAAAGAAGAATTGCATTAACAGGAGAAGGGGGACATCACCCACAGCTCCTCAACGAAAAGAAAAAAGAGAAAAATCAGCGGTTGCAATCCTTCCCCCCTTGATGACGCATCCCACAAAACACCACCCTCTGCCCAAAACATGGGGAAAATAGGGACTCGGATGAGGATGACGCTTGCTGGCGCAGGAGGCAACAATCAGGATACGTCATCTCCTTCATGCTCCCTAGAGAGCTAGGTAAGGTCCTTTCTGAATTCTTCAGATAACCCAGGAATCCTGCATCCCCCAGGATCTTCAGAGAGACCAGGGACATCATCTCCACCATGCTCCCCGGCGAGGGGTACAACAAGAAGGTCTCTATCCCTACCCGGTCCCTCAGCCAAGAATATGACCTCACCTCCAGGGGCAGGCATAGCAGATCTCAACGGAAGGGAAGGGAAAACCAAACGATAGCACCCCGCTATCAAAAGTAGGTCGGTAGGAGGGATGAAGGGGACGGTGCTCCCCCTCCCCCTATTTATACTGATAACTGCTACCTCATGCAGTTAATGCAGGGAGGATGTAATCATGCAAACGAATACCGAAGCGTCGCTTCGACTGGCACACCCATAACGCGCCGAGGAACCTGCAACCACTAATGAGTCCCATCAATGAGATCGCGGATCGTACGGAGACGGTGGTTCGAAAACCATTCGCGCACTTCACCAAGAAATCTCGGCGGGGACCCGCTGCAGACTTAAATAGAGGATACGAAGAGTTGATTTAAAAACACCAGAATCAACCTTGAAGACAACCGATGGAAGGTTAAGTACATAAAGGCAGAGATCGCATCACACAAGAGCACCCACACAGGGAGCAGGGAAAATGATTATAATTAAGCGAAACCAATACAACTTGATTTGTCTCTCAGGCCCGCTTCAGGCCGCTCGAGGCCTCGAGAGAAGACCCTTACCTAGTTCGAGGGACACTTACAATCTCGGACCACCATCTGAATGTAAGAGTTTCTCTTTCTTCAGCCTATCAATGGCCCCATGAAAAGCCCTGCTGTAAACGCTCCATTACTTGGTCGGCTATGATGGTACGGAACTCCTTCAAACCCAGGAACTTCACCCTGAAGCCCCTCTCGGCCTCCCCACTGGCAGAAGCCTCGGCTGCCCGTAAAATATGAAGTTCAGCCTCCACAGATCGCCTCAGCCACCTCAGCTCAGCGGACATATCATCATGCTCAACTAGGGTCTCTCTGAGCCTCTCCGACATAGCCCGTTCATCCGCCCGAGCCTGGATAGGTCATCCTCCAGGATAAACGCGCGGTCAGTGGCCATCAGGAGACTTGACTGCATCTGGCTCAGTAACTCCTGCACTTTCACCTAGAGTTGATCTCTCTCCTGGGCCACCCTGAGAAGGTCCTCGGTAACCGACACAGCCTTCTCGGACGCCAAGCGTTCTCTGTGCCGAGAAGTCTGTAGGGCCTGCTCATGATCCTGCACGAGTTTCCGCAAGTGTTCGACTTCCTCGCGAAGGGCTCTGTTGACGTCGGCTTGCATCACCCCTACTTGATGCTTATGATCGGCCGCAGCCTCTGCCTGTAAGGTTCGATGGATTAGGACCTCCACTTGGGGCCCGGAGTACAAGCCTCAGCCAACTGATATGTAATCCTCCTCCGCCTACCATCGCACCGAGGGGTTAACAGTCGGGTAGGGAAGCATACAAGGCAATAAAATAATTCGCACCTTCAGGAGCGTCTCCCGAAGACCGACTAGCGCTCCGGTCGATGCTTGCATGACTACCCCTTCCAGATTGCTGGGTAAGATGCCTCGCCCCGCCCCTCAGGGGGCGAGGAATTCGGGCGGAGGGGAAGTCGGTGAACGCTTGGAGCTTCCGGTGGCACGATGGAGGGGCCGGAGTCATCCCCCCTCAGAGCTAGAAGTCTCCTCCGATAAAACCCCCTTAGTCGGGTCTCGTTTAATTGCACCGGAGGGGAAGATCGTAAGGAGGCCTCCAACGTTGCATCCAACCTCTCCCTTAGGCGATCTAGTTTCATCCGGTATTGAGGATATAACGTCTTCTTACCCGGGGGAGGGGTGGCTAGGTTGACGGAGCTGGTAGGGGGCACTGGGCCGACTGCCAATGGAGTGGAGGCCGATGTAGCAGGAGGAGGAGCTACTGCCTCAGCTGGTACAGTCGCTTCCTCAGGCACCGGAGGAAGAGGAGAAGAACGGGCATGACACTGTTTTTTTCCAGGAAGGGCCCAAGCCCTTGGGGAGCCGCCGCTTCTGCCGATCAAAGGGTTGGGTACCCGCAAGGGTAACTGAGGGAGTAGACTTTTCGTCCACCCTGGTAGGGCAACTTGTGCTCGGGGAGGAGTCACCCCCGGAAGGAGGATCCATCACTGGAGCAACTGGCGGAGCCGGAGGCTCTTGCTCCTCGGCTGGTAGGGATATAACAGTAACATTGACCCCCGCAGGTGAAGCGACCCCACGGAGCAAGACAGCAGACCCCTCGAGGGACTCGGCGGGAGCAGAAGGAGCGTCAGAAACAATCGGAGGAGGATTCAAGGCCTCCTTGTTGGCCTCCTCCCACTTGATGAGCCGACTCATCGCCTTAGCATACATGATTTCCTTTGCAGAAGCCAAACAGAAAGAGCATCAGTCAGAACCAATGTGCGTGGAAGAAAAAGACGGGGCATACCTAGGGTGGGGCTGATCTGCGTTACTCTAGGGCTAAGGCCCGGTCGATACATAAGCTCTTCGTTCTGCACCAGCCCCGGGCCACTGAACTCCATCCCCGAAAGTACCTCTCTAGCATGATGGTACACTGGGTTGTGAAGAAAGCTCTCTAGGAGGGGAGGAGTCGGCAAATCTGATATCCAACACAGAGGGCTGAAGGGCAATGACGGTAGGCGGATGAAGAAGAATTTCTCCTTCAACCCCTTATGCGAAAAAGGAAATCCTCCTAGAAACCTATGGCCCGGACGGGCCGCGAAGCTAAAAACTCCTCTCGATCCTATCGGGATGAAGAAAGAATGGAAAAGGTGCGGGGTCAGAGGGAAACCGAAAAGCTTGAAGATGATATAACCCCCCCCGCAATCTGTGCGAAGGCATTAGGAGCTATCTGATGCAACGGAATGCTAAAATAGGAAGCTATGTTTGTAGAAAGGGGGGATAGGGAAACAAAGCCTAGCTCCATTTTCCCTAAAAAGAAGGTCAGCATGCCTGCAGGGGGCTCCACGGGTGTCTGGTCCACTTTAGGGATGACAACTGCCATCTCGGCCGGGACCCCATAAGCCTCGATGGCTGCTTGCAGGGCCTCCGGCCTCACTCTCGAAGAGGCCGATTCGTACCATTCCGCCTCATAGCCCTCCATGACCCCTAGACAAAAGACGAGAGGAAGACGAACTACTCACCCACAGAAGAAGCTCTATAGGGGAGAAGGACAAAGTACACCCAGTCGCCGAACCGGAAATGGAGGCCAGCGTCTGCTTTTTCCCCTCTTATACCTCGGCAGGCACCTACCTAGGCACAATGTGGAAAGGACGCGTGGAAAGCTAGAAACCGCTTTGTCCAGACAGTCAATCGTCGCGAGCTAGCCGTACCAACACACGACCATGAGGACTTGTGAGGGTAGCCGTTATAATACATGGTGATAAGGCATTCGTGCGAACATCCTGTTACCCTCGAGAAAGAAGATCATGCGCCTTTATCCCGGGAAGATATGCATCATTATAAACCTTTGGGAATCGGAGAAGCCTTTTTGGAAAAAGAAGAAGGCACAAAAAGGGATTCCTAGGAACACAAGACGAAGGAGATACGATCCACAAAGGCTTCCATGATTATGGCAAGAACGGGCGTAATGGCAAAGACCCAGGCGAATGTAACTTCTTCATCCCGGCACTAGTCCGATCAGTTAGCCACACTTTCTTCAATCAGACTTGAAGGGAGGGACTTGTGATGGGGCTGGATAGCCCGTGTCCGGCACAGGAGATAAAGAAGCCAGGGACACGACATAACCTCCCTTCTTGGGCCCCGGGGCCCCCCTTCGGGGGGCGCACTCGGGAAGGTCAGTCCAAGGATCCCTCGCAGAAGCCCCCCGGGAGGTGGGGCCCCGAGAGTACTTCGGGAGATATCGCACCCAAAGACCCCCGAGCTCACCTCGGGAGGCAGAGTCCTCCCAACAGCCGACCCCGGGTGCCGACCTCTCCCTGCTCAACGCGGGCAATCATCCCCGCTAGAAAAAGTACACGCACCCCCCGAATGTCTCAACGAGAGAAAGAGTAATAATGGCGCAGACTGTTTCAAAGGATATCCCTTTAACACCGAAAGCAGAGACGTAACCTAAATATCGGAGACGTGGCACCGATAAAGGGGGCACGACTTGTCTGTCGACACCAGTATAAAAGGTAGACCAACCCCTCCGGTAAGGGGTTACGATCTCTCATTTTACATACTGTCCTCCTTTCTCACCACGATTACTCTTCGGATAACCTACTAACTTGAGTGTCGGAATGGACTCCGTCGGACCCCTGTCGGCGTGTCCCCTAACACTTGTATTAATTTTGCAGGACCCTCAAGTTCTTCCTCGACGTAGTGACCTCCACAAGGACTAAGCCTTAGTGACTGATCATCGTCGATGATTCCTTCCGGAACAGTCTTAAAATTAGGGATACATTTTGAATAGTCACTCAACGAATTTATTTCGTTCCTATATCACCGATTTTAGGAATTTTTTTATTGAAATCTCTATTTCTCTCATCTTTTTTATTCTCTCCCGCGTGTGAAAGCGCGCGGCAGACTCACCGATTCTCTGGCCGGATCTGGGCGGCCGAGATGCGGCGGATCTCCGATTCTCTGCAAACAGGCGAAAGCACGCGACCTCGCTGGTGGTACTCTCCTCTCTCTCCCCTCTCCTTTCCCCTCCCCTCTCCGCCCCGATCTGGGCGAGAGGTGCACCGGCGTGCTCCTCAACCATGGCCACGAGGCCGTGCGCGACCTCTAGATCCGGCTGCTGGAGGTGTAGATGGCAAGGCCTGGCACGCTAATCCGCCTAACGGAGGCGGAGATCCACCAGCTTCGCGTCGCCTCTCTCGAGATCTTCCTCGCCCAGCCCAACCTCCTCTAACTTGAAGCCCCCATCAAGATCTGCGGTCAGCTTACTTCCCTTTACTTTTTCTTGGTTTATTGGTTGATCGCCATCGTAGTTTATTTATGGATCTATAAAATTGGCCTTTGGCTTTACTTTCCTGAAAAGAAGAGACAAGTACATTTTAGATGTTGAGTTTCCACTTCGAATGAACGTTCATGTTCATTTGTTTTCAATTTCTGCATTTTGGTTTAGAATTTGCTGGGCCTTTAAATTTATTTTACTTCACTTTCCAAATGATTGTTTTCTTATTAAATCCTTCTTGTTTCTTTTTGTCTTGTTAAATTGACGCATGAACTCACTATATGTTTGTTTTCTTGATTTTCATTTAACAATGCAGTGAAACCCTAATGTGCGTTAAGGACTCTTGAGAGTTTTAGTCATTGTTTATGTTTATCCTCTACTCTGTTGTATTTTGGTTACAGATAACAAATAAACATGAATGCACTACTTTCAAATTATGATGCTAATTCTGCATATTAGTTGAAATAGTTTCACACAGTTCTAAGACGGTAGGCAAATTTGAGGATTTCTGTTGTTCCTGTCAATTCAATTCAATTGTTCCAGCTATTTGTGCTTTCTCGTCTCTATATTAGGTCCATATCTTGTAGTGTAAAAGACATGACACACGCATCCAAAAGGAAAAAGAAAACTCCTTTACATTTATTGCTGTAAAAATGTTTCAACTTTCCTTGCTTTCTGTTTAATGGTTCCTTCAATTTGGTTCAAATTTCTGACGCATGTTTTTCTATAGGTTCTGTTGTATTTTAATTGTTGATAAGTTTGTCAGACTGATCCGCCTAGTTCAGGTTCCATGTATATGATTAAACAACACCAAAGTTTGTGAGAGATTGAGTAAAAATTTGAGTGTCTAGTGCAGACTGGCCATATGAACCCAAGTTTTTTTTTGTTACATTGTTCCAGGTGGTTGATTTAGTATCTGCAAGCCAACGTGAGATGGGACAGTGGAGGCCTGATTATCTCAGAACACACCATGTGTCTTCTTCATGGCAAGTTGATGGAGCTGGTCATGCTGATGTTGATAGTTAGTTAAACTTTGACAGAGGCGTCTCAAATTATCAAGTTTCATGTGTTGATGCCAACTATTTCTGAAGAACAGTGTTGATGCATTCTTATCGTTTAGTAAAAACCAGTATAAGCCATGAGTGTGTTTCAAGAAGAAAGAACTAATACAATTGGTGATTCAGTGTCCGAGTGCATATTGATTGAGTAATCTTTTGGGCGTTGGCTATCATCATGTTTTTTCTTCCATGCAACTAAGCATGGCAGATGGGTCTATTGTCTCACTACTCTATTTTCAATTACTTAAGCTTATTGACAATTGTCACATGTTCTTTCAACTCTGTTTTTTCTTCTAGTGGAATAAAAAGATTGGATACATTGTATTTGATTATGACTTGTATTTTTTCTTCTAGTGGAATAAAAAGATTGGATACATTGTATTTGATTGTGAATTGTGAATTAATTGAATCTATTATTTTATAGTTTGATGAGCTGATTTAATTTTTGATTGGTTTTGATTGAATCTTTGATGGATTATAGATTTATAAATTTTTGTGAAAAAATTAAAAGTTTGCAACAGATTAGCAAGGAATTTTGAAACAAAATTCATTAGTCATTAATTTTGTGATGAATTTTGTGACCTAAGGAGGAAATTATCAACATCTGAAAATAAGGTCGACAGTACCTCAAGAAAAATCAAAACCTTAAAGAGTAAATTAACATAAACACTTTAACTGAGTAAACCCAAAATGAAAACATAACTAAAGAGTAAATTAACATAAACACTTTAACTGAGTAAACCCAAAATGAAAACATAACTCAAGTCACTAAACTTGAACAAGAACACTCCACATTAGAAAGTGAAGTTCAAAAACTTAAAGACTTATCAAAAACATTTACAACAAGATCCAAAAATCTCGACTTAATCCTTAGATCACAAAAAATTATTTACAATAAATCTGGATTCGAATACAAACCTAAGTCAACTAATAAATCATTTATCACACTTGTCAGTCAACACAAAAATTATAAAAAAGTATTGAGTTCCGAAAGCTTATCTAACAAAGCAAGTAGAACAAAATCAATTTTACATACATAAAAAGGAAATTCCCTATATAATCCCAAAACACAGAACATATGATTCATGGGGGCACCAAATTAGTTGGCATCTCAAAAGTAAACTTACCTGTCAGGGTACCTAGGGTTAGACAACTCAGGGCATAATCTTAACTTGATAAAGATTAAGAATTAGTACTAAGTCTTTTGAGTGAGACCAATTAGAAAGTTTTGTCTAAGGCACGTGGTTACTGTAAGATCGGTGTCGGTCAATAAAGCGGGGGTAAATATCGACTCGAAATTTTAGCCAAAATTTCGTCGGAAAGCGTCTTTCTATCAGGGTTAGTACGCAGCGGAAAATAGAATAAAAGAAAGACAAAACAATCGTACACGCGGGTTTTATTTACTTGGTTCCCGACCCCCCAGAGTCAGTACGTCCAAGGCCTATGTACTCGACGTGAGTCCACTAATGATCTCCTTTCCGAAATTTTCGGAGGTGGAGAATACCCGTCTTACAGTTCGAATTACAATCAAAGAATAAGTAAATTGAAACACAACTTGTAAATAAAAAGCAAACCAAAAAACTCGGCCAACATTGGAAGTCCGAAGCATCGCACGCTTCTTCCTGGAGCCTCCTTGGTCGCAGAGCTTCGACTTGAGCGTTTTTGCTTTACAGAGAATGCTTAGACTGATGTGAAAGTTTTTGTCCTGAGATGAGGGTTCGAACCTCTTTATATATAAGCTTCTCGGGCGTCTGTGAGGTCGTGGGCACCTGCCACGTTGCGGTCAAACTTCATCCGAACCACCGAAATCGTAGCATGGGATAAACCAACCCTTCCCAGCACCTGGGACCTTCCCAGGTGCCTGGGAAGCCACAGGCGCCTGGCTTGCCAGGCGCCTGGGATAGGCTGCCCCCAATTGAGGCGCCCAACATACCTTGGGCACCTGATTCAAGTCAGGCGCCCAGGATGTTCTTCCCAGGTTCCTTTTCTCCTGCGTTTGCTCTCCTATCTTGTCTCCAACTCCAGGTACCTGCAAGACAACAAACCCAAGACAAAAATACAAATAATTTTAGCCTTAACTTATTGGTTCTGACTTTAGATTTCACCCGAAACCCCAGGTCAAACCGACGCCTAATGTTCCCTTTCCCAGGGAACGCGTCCTCACCTACTCCACACTTGGAGAAGTTACTTTTGTCAATAGGAACCTCTGGTTGGACTTTCGCTCAGCCTCCGAGAACCCGTATCTCGAGACGTTCGATCTTGACCCGTCTCTACTTCTGTCCGCGATTCCCGCTCGACTAAAGCTTTTGCCAATCGGGACCTCCGGCTGGACTTTTGCTCGGCCTCCGAGAACTCGGATCTCGAGACGTCCGACCTCGACCCGTCTCTACTTCTGTCTGCCATCCTCGCTCGGCAAAGACTCCTTTACCCGATCCCCGACCAAGACTTAGTGCTCAGTCCCCCGGACCAAGACTTCAAGCCCAACTTCACTCACCAGGACTTAGTCCACCTAGCTTCACTCACTAGGACCCAGCTTCACTCACCAGGATTTAGTTCACCTAACTACACTCACTAGGATTTCTTCCACCTAGCTTTCCTTGCTAGAACCCAGCTTCACTCACCAGGGTTTCTTTCACTATAATCGCTCCTTTGCTAGTCATCATAATCCTGATTAAACTTCCTCCAATCTTTAGGTAAATATAATTTCACACCTCAAGTCCGGTATGGTTTAATCCCTTGGTCAAACTGACCAACCCTGGGTTCTATTCATTCTGTCAAACATCAGATCATGTTTGGCTAACCCCTTTGTCAAACTGATCAAACATGGGTTTACCCTACCAAACATAAGGTCCTGTTTGGCTTAACCCTTGATCACTTCGACCACCCTTAATATATTGTCTAACATATGTATTGTCACTAACTTTAGTATATTATTAAACATCGAAACCCTAAAAGATGACTGTTTATCACTGATACATTTTGCACCAACAGTTACTTCTAATGATGTCCAATGACTCACCACAACCTGGAAACTTATCCAAGGAAGCTAGCTTAAGGATCCAAAGCTATACTTAATCCAAATTAAGATAATAAAATCCCTGAATAATAAACTAACTCATCTCACAAAACTATATATTTTATCTTGGTTGTAAATGGGGCGGGATCCTCTGGTCCCAAAATCCTTGGTCTATCCCTGGTCCATACTAAAATTACGGCCGGATCGTGATTGCGATCCGGCCGCAATTTGTTTCGATCCCCTCTAGGGTTCACCGTGCCCCTCAGGTTATAGTTTGGGTTCGAACGGGTGGCCGGAGGCCACCCGACGGCCTAAACCCTAAATCCGGATTTAGGATTTAGGGTTTAGGGTTTTAGATTTAAGGTTTAGGCCGTCGGGTGGCCTCCGTCCACCCGTTCGAACCCAAACTATAACCTGAGGGGCACAGTGAACCCTAGAGGGGATCGGAACAAATTGCGGCCAGATCGCAATCACGATCCGGCCGCAATTTTAGTGTGGACCAGGGATGGACCAGGGATTTTGGGACCAGAGGATCCCGCCCCGTTGTAAATCTAGACTGGGTGAGATTAATAAGGATAACTTAATTTAAAATTTTAACATTCATTCAATTTAAACTTAATTAAAATTTAACCTTAATTAAAATTTTTACCGTAATTCAATTAAAACAATCTATTCAAATCTTAATCAAAATATGATTTAAAGCTAACCAAAAAATTAGTTTTTCAAAATCTTTATTTTCAAAAACTCAATTTTTCAAAAACTTCATTCATTTTCAAAAACCTAGTTTTACAAAAACTTCATTTATTTTTCAATAACTTAATTTTCAAAGATTTCAGTTTTCAAAAACTTAATTTTTCAAAAAAAAATCATTCAAAACTATTTTTAGCTTTTTAAACTCAATTAATCTCAAACTCAACTCTTAAGGGGACGCTTGGTAGGTAGGTTTAGTAGTCTGGAATGGAAATAAAATCTATTTCATTCTCATTCTTGCTGCTTGGTAGACGATAATTGGAATCAAAATATGAGTTTGATATCCCTTATTTCATAACTCGACTTCCTAGGTTATCACTAAACTCATTCATTGTCATTCCTTATTCTTTTGCTTTTGGACAGTCCAACCCCCGACACCGCCTCCTTCCTTTTCCTCTCTTCTATTTTTTTTCCTATTGTTTCTCCACCAGCCTATGCCCACCTCTTCTCCTCTTTCTTCTCCTCTTCCTTTTTATTTTCTCCTCCATTTCTCCTCTTCCTCTCTTCCTCTCAGCCGCCCCCCTTTCTTCTCCCTATCCTCCCTCCTTGCTTTACCACCTTTTTTTCGGAAGCCCAACCTCGCCGCTTCCTTCCTTTTCTTTTCTTTTTTTTTCTTTTTCTTCTCTAGCAGTCATCTTCCCTATCAGCACGCACCTCTTCCACTTCTTCTCCTCCTCCTTTTTCTTTTCTCCTCCATTTCTTCTCTTCCTCTTAGTCGTCTCCTTTCTCTAGCAGTCGGCTTTTATTCGTTGGAGCGAATGAAAAATATTTACTATATTGTGTTTTTTAAATAAAATAGTTCTATACATGGTTTGTGTGATTATTTTTGTATTTTACTTATAAGGGTAAAATGGGAATTTTTATTGATTCCCATTCCATAATTTATGTCAAACCAAGCAACATTTAATGGGAATAATACTCATTCCAATATTTATACCAAACACCATTAATCTATTAATCATTCCCATTACCATTAACTCCTCGATCAAAACTCATTACCATCTCCATTGCCGAATGTATACCAAGTGCCCTCTTAAACTTATTTCTTTTGACAACCTAATTTCAACTTAACCTAAACCAAACAACGAATAAATTACCTACTTCTATGTAGGAAACCAAATAGATATTAGATAGTATTTGCTCTAGACACATGATTGAGGATCACACCAAGTTCCCGGAACATAAACTCAAAAGCTTAGGAATGATTGCCTTTAGAAACAACGACAAACATAAGGTAATCAGCATATGTAACATTGAACTTAAGTCTAATTTCATCATTAAAAAGGTGTTACTTGTTGATAATTTTAAATTTAACTTACTTAGTATTAGTCAACTGTGTGATACGGGACATAATGTTAAATTTTGATTATATGAATGTCAAATCAAATACACAAACAACCCTAGATGGATATAATGTTAAGTTTCAATCATCTGAGTGTCTAATCTGTTGGGGCAATCTATGGTCTGGAGTGATCATGTGTTTTGATGTTTGGGCAAAGGGTTTAAGTTAGGTTCACCCTTGTATTTGATATGTGTATGTGAGTGTGCAGGTTTGTAGGATACACATGGACTTAGTTGGACGACTTGGGGACATATGAAGGATGGCATGGAAGACAAGTCGTGAGCTTGTATGCATCTGAGGGACCGTGGACAGAGCAGGGACGATGAGCTTGTTAGATGTGTATACTAAAAGACTTGCTCTTTTTATATATAAGATCATCTATATTTTTGAAAAGAGAATCACAACAACACTAGGTGCTTGTTTATATTAGTACATGCATAAAAGTCTTTTACTTTGCATTGTAGATAACATGGTGTGTGGTGTCACACGGAAGATCATGTTATCAGTTCCTTGCTAGTATAAGCAGAGGCTCACAGCCGAGATGGAATTGGACAAACCATCGGGATAACTGTAGTGTAATTAGGTGTGATTGGTCATGACCATAGAATTACACTAGTGTGCTTTGAGTACATTCAGCAGGATCAAAACCAGATGTCATCCAATTTGTACTGGCTTGATAATTAGATAAGACCTCGGATTTTATTATGGAGTACAATCCCTAAATCCCGATATAATAACGGGCACATATTATTAATTATTATTTCTTTGATTTACCAATGGACGAGATCTATTCAGTTAGATCGATAGATCGATAGGCCTGGTAAGTTGGGAAATAATATTAATTATATGGTGTGTCATTGATTATTGACGGAAACCGTGTCCTGGTGAGTCGGGATGATGATGCCCCCTTGATGAGCTCCAAAGGTTCATCATGTTAAACCCTGCAGGTGGATTGATCCGACATGATGATAAGGTTGAGTGGTACTAATCAAGGATCCAGAAGTTAATTAATTTAAATTGTCAGTAATTTAAATTAATTGACGGACATTCGATATCATAAACACGGGGGGATGAACGATGCGTAATAAGTGGAGCCCATATGTAAATATGGGGTTGGTGAGGTAATTCAATGAGGATCCTTTAATGGAATGGATCTTCATTAACGGATCGGATTTGGATCCATTAACAGGCCAAGATCCAACTCCTCCTCATGGTCCCTACCGTAGCCCTATATATATCCCATGTGGCATAAAACCAAGTTTAATGGATTGATCCAAGGATACACAAGAAACCCCTAATCTATTCTCTCCTCTCTCTCTCTCCCTCTCGGTTCAGCGGCGCTGAACAGCAGTGGCTGCTATTCTCTCTTCTCCAGCCACGCGTGGACAGTAGAAGTGCATGCGATTCTTCTTCTCCACCCACGCGTGGACAGCAGCCAGAGCCTGCGGTTCATCTTCTCCACGTTGAGTGCAACGGAACGGGAGCATGCGTGAATTGCGCATGCAAACGGCAACACAATATACAAGGGTTGGAGTTGGACGGCGTGGCTTCTCCAAGCAGTGGGCGGCGCTTTCTGATCTCCAGTTGAAGCTTCAATGATTCTATGGATATTGAAAGCGATTTACTGGGAGAAGCTTCTCACGACAATAGCGAGAAGGCAGCTGAGAGAAAACAAGTTGCGTGGGCGCAACTCATCGGCGGCTGAGAGAAAAGCAAGTTGGAGTTGTGGAGTTGCTCAGAACACAAGTTGCTAACGCAACTTGGAGCCGCTCAGAACACAGGAGCTCCAAGATACTTGCTGTTCGGGTGCCGACGGTAGAGGAGAGGAATAGTAGGGTTTTATGTTTGGATTATCTTCTTCCTTGGAGTGGACGACGACATCCCTTTGGTTAGGGATTGGTTGGCGCAAGGAGAAGGGATCGACTTGGTGACCACGGTTCTTGGTAGATCATCGCCCACACGACGTCCAAGAGGGGAGAGTCATACAGTAGAAGATTGTAAGGTAACGGAAGGTATATACTCTTCCTTGGCTCCTTATTTTGTCTCGTCATTTCATGTTGATTTTAATTAATTATTATTGTTATGATTAATTGTTAATCTTAGGTAATAATTAATTAATAGGACCCCGACCATAAACACAAGAACCGGCGATCCACTCGTCGTCTCTTCCGCGGTCGTTCGGTTAGGAGAATTACAAGGCACGATTTTTGTGATTGGCCAAGTTGTAATTCATACCGAATGATACGATGACGAGATGGTCGTTGGGAGACGGGTCTCCATTCGGATTAATTTTTAATCCGTAGATATGAAGAGGTCTCTCAAGGACGACCAAGTATTCGCTTAGGAAACCCGCCAAGTCATACCCAACAATTGGTATCAGAGCCGAGGGAAGCGGACTTTGAGGCATACGCGAAGGATGGCATGGGAGACAAGCCGCGGGCTTGCATGCATCCGAGGGACGAGAGCCAAAGGCGAAGATGACTTGAAGGCAATAGGTCGAGGCTGCTAAATGAAGAGTCAACTGAGTCATGAGGATTCGAGTGCTGAGGGAATTGTACTCGGGAAATCCTATGGTTCGAGTGCTGAGAGAAGTGTGCTCGGGAAGGAAAACCTTAGGTTTAAAGGTGGACCAGTCAACTGATGTTGATCAGTCGACTGATGAAGTCCACAGAAAGATCAGTCGACTGGCCTTGGATCAGTCGACTGATGGCACTTGGAAATTCGAACGTTAAGCTGTAGCGGTTGAATCTAAGTGGGACCAGTCGACTAGCATTGGACCAGTCGATTGGTAACGGTCTTCACAACAAAGAGTTCTATTTTGGCTGAGACTTCTTGACGAAATTGGCTTTGGTTAAAGGCCAATTAGTAGTCTAAGTGCTCAGGAAGGTGTTGCGGGTTGTGGCGAGGTTTCTCCACCCACAAGGAGCTGCACGAGCTAGCCAGAGGTCATCCGGGGAGTCATCTGCCGACAGATCGGGATCGTCCACCTTACGGACAGCCGTGGAGTAGGAGCTTCATCTCCAAAGCACGTAAATTGGTTTGTCTTCTTAGTTAGTTTTAGTTTAAATTGTATTTCCGCTTGCGCACTAACGTGTAGAAAGAAGATCGAAGATAAGCTATTCAGAGCAAGGTTCGCTCGTCTACGGACTAATCGCCAAGAGAGCAAAGGTGCTAGAGGAAGATGGACTCGGAAGGTCCACTAGGATGGGATATTCGGATTTCACCTCCATACGACCGAGATGACTTCGATTATTGGAGGAAGCGGTTGGAGACGTGGTTCCAAATGGATTGGGATCATTGGACCGCATTGGAAGTGTCATTTAAAGCTCCAACGGACAAGAAGGGAAAACGCCTTCGACCTCGGTATTGGACCAAGAGTCAAATGGAAGAAGCGGAGGTGGATAAGAAGGTAACTAGAATTGTATTAAATTTATTACCTTTATATATTGTGTCAAATGTAGGAGAACACAAGAATGTGTATGAACTATTGAAAAAGGTGATAGTCTTACATGAAAATTCGACACAAAGACAAGGAAGAGAGGAGTCCAAAGAAAAGGAGTCATTGGTCTAAGAGAAGGAGAAGGACCAATCGGAAGTTGAGTCAAGTTTAACATCCGAAGAGGAGGAGAAAGTAGAATCATCCACGTCCTCAAGTGAGAAAGAAATAGAAGAAGTCTCCACTTCAAGAATTGAGGGTGAAGAGACCATCTTCAATGTCGGAGAAAGAATAAGCTTCCACCTCCATCAAAGCAAAGTTAAAGGATCATATAATTTGCTTTGGGTGCAATCAAAAGGGACACTACAAGGACAACTGTCCATTGGGTAAGAAAAAGGAGGTAAACTCTAAACTCAATTCAAATAATTTGAAAACTAACATAGGTTGTAGGGATGAAGCAAAGAAGGATAAGAAGCATGTAATTTGCTTCACATGTGGTGAGCGTGAACACTACCACACCAAGTGCCCAAAGAAAGGAGAAATCAAGAAATTGACGCACTTGAAGAAATTGGAAAAGAAGAGCAGCTCAAGTCAAGGGGGAGCTTCAAAGATAAAAGGGAAGGTAATCTCTTGTTTAAAATTAAATCTAATTTCAAATTCTTATATACTTGTTAAGAATAATCATGGATTTAGGTATAATGATAGGAATAGGGTTAACAAGCTAGATAATTCTAGGAAATCATTACCTAAGGCTAGATCAAGAAAGACCCAAACTACCATGCCTAAGGGAAGGGAGGTGGTTAACGATCAAGGCATAAATCCCAAGAAGGGGAGACATATGCCTAGAAGGATGGGTAGGTCTAGGAATGTCCAAGGTGGACATGTTGACTTTAGGGTTGGGGCTCTAGAGTTGGAAAACAAGTCTTGAGGGCAAGACTTGAAGAAATGAAAAGAGTCCTAGGTAGGGTCATTATTGGTCATAGGGGACTTGACATGTGTTTGGGTATTCAAAAACCAAAAAATGTCAAATTTGGTGCATCCAAAGCAAATGGAAGAAAATATGCTAGGGTAGCATACAATTATGTCAAGGATGAAAGATTAGAGAATGACAAGGGAATATCATTTAAGGGTAAGAAGTGCTTAACCAAGGACAAGTTGTTCAAAGTTAAGGAAGGTAAGGTTGTAGACCAAGAGTCACCGGAGGTACACCGGTATGGTCTAGGATTTGTTGAGTCACCTAGGCAGGTGGCTAAGGCTAAGAGCTCAAGGGGGAGCTCTAGGAGCCAAGTTGGGACCCATGGTCTATGGATCTCGGAAGGATTTCTCTCGGAAGCCTAGATGGGTCGTGGAGTGTGCCAAGGGATGTGGAGACAGATTTGAGTCTTGTTCCTAGGGATTTGACACATTGGATTTTAGTTTCATGCATGAAACCATGACATTGGGGTCGTATTGCATGAAAGGTGGTTTTTGATGTGTAGATACCATATAAATCAATGCTAGGGGTACAATGTGGTTTGGTATGAGTAGATACATCAAGAAGAGATCAAAACTAGAACTTTAGGACAAGGTTCAATTGAACCATTTAGCTAATTTTGGGTTTTGTGTCAATCTTGGGAATGGTGATAGATACATTTTTGAGTGTATTTTTTCCAAGTAGATATGGGTATCACAAACCTCTCCACAAGATTTGGGAATTTTTGGAGATCTATGAAATTTCTGGTGCATTTCTGAAATTGGGTCAGAAATGCTGAAAATGGGATTTTTAGGGTACCAGTCGATTGATACAGGGGGCAGTTGACTGGTCAAGGCTTAAATTGTGTTTCAGTAGTCGAAAAGTGTTCAAATGATGTAAAACAAGTGTGTAATCTTATGGGGGGTTAGTACACTGTGTTTATGACCATTAGAAGGAAAAGGATCCAATAAAAGGGAGATTGTTGGAGTCTTTTTGATGTATGACAAAGGGGGAGAAGTGTTAGGTTTAAGTGGGAAATCAGACACGCCTTTGCAAGAAATCCATGGTCAAGGGGGAGCTTAGGTAAAGGAGCATTGTTGTTCATTTATTGGCGAAGGGGGAACCTTGGAAAGGTTCTTAAAAAGACTTTGTAAGTCCAATGTAGGAGGAGCCTTGGAGAGATTTTAAAATACCCATTTTGGTAACAATTCCTAACTCTTGTGGAGGTTAGGTGTAGGTATGTCTTGTGTAGGATCCATGCATGTGCGCATTGGCGGTATAAGTCCAAGGTGAAGCCTTGGCAACGTAAATTCAAATGGTTATTGACATTGTTTTTGCTAGTTGTTTTCCCTAACTTAAACGTATTGCCAAACATCAAAAATGGAGAGATTATTGGGGCAATCTATGGTTCGGAGTGATCATGTGTTTGATGTTGGGGCAAAGGGTTTAAGTTAGGTTCACCCTTGTATTTGATATGTGTATGTAAGTGTGCAGGTTTACAGGATACACATGGACTTAGTTGGACGGCTTCGGGACCGGTGAAGGATGGCATGGGAGACAAGCCGCGGGCTTGCATGCATCTGAGGGACCGTGGACAGAGCAAGGATGATGAGCCAAGGGAAGCAGACTTCAAGGCATACGCGAAGGATGGCATGGGAGACAAGCCGCTGGCTTGCATTCATCCGAGGGATGAGAGCCAAAGGCGAAGAGGGCTTGAAGGCAATAGGTTGAGGCTATTGAATGAAGAGTCAACTGAATCGTAAGGGTTTGAGTGATGAGGGAATTGTACTCGGGAAATCCTAGGGTTCGAGTGCGGAGAGAAGTGTACTCGGGAAGGGAAACTTTAAGTTTAAGGGTGGACCAGTCGACTGATGCTTGATCAGTCGACTGATGAAGACCACAGAAAGATCAGTCGACCGATCTTGGATCAGTCGATTGATGACACTTGGAAATTCGAACGTTAGGCTGTAACGGTCGAATCTAAGTGGGACCAGTCGATTGGCCTTGGACCGGTCGACTGGCCTAGGACCAGTCGACTGGTAACAATCTTCACAGCAAAGAGCTCTATTTAAGAGAGCTAGGTTTTGGCTAAGACTTCTTGACGAAATTGGCTTTGGTTAAAAGCCAATTAGTAGTCTAAGTGCTCAGGAAGGTGTTGCGGGTTGTGACGAGGATTCTTCACCCACAAGGAGCTACACGAGCTAGACGGAGGTCATTCGGGTGTTGGGTATGGCTTGGCGGGTTTCCCTAGCGAATACTTGGTCGTCCTTGAGAGACCTCTCCATGTCTATGGATTAAAAAAATTAATCCGAATGGAGACCCGTCTCCTAACGACCATCTCGTCATCTTATCGTTCGGTACGAATTACAACTTGGCCAATCACAAAGATCTAGCCCTGTAATTCTTCTAATTGAACGACCGCGGATGAGACGACGAGTGGATCACCGATTTTTGTGTTTATAATCGGAGTCCAATTAATTAATTATTAACATGATTAACTAATAATCATAAAAGCAATAAACAATTAATTACATGAAATGACGAGACAAGAAATAAGGAACCAAAGGAAGAGACTTATACCTTCCTTTACCGCATAGCCTTCTACCTTATGTCCCTCCCCTCCCGGTCGTCGTGTAGGCGACGAGCTACCGAGAACCGAGATCACCAAAGGCCACCAAAAGAGCTCTTCTTCTTGCCCTAGCCGAAACCCTAGCATAGGGTTTTACCACCGGCTTCTTCTTCTCCCACCCGTGTGTCGCCGACCTTCCAAGGTCTCTCGAGGTCGCCGGCTACTAGTCCTCTATCGGCAGAGGTTGTGGAAGGTGAAGAAGTGTAAGAAGAAGAAAGAAGAAACCAATTCTTCTTCCCTAAACCTGCCGCCAACCTTCTACTTGTCTCCCTCGCCGCCGGCACCTTTGCGCCCTTCCTCCTCACCACCGGCCCTCTTCCCGACCTCCTCAAGGTGAGCTCCGACCACAAGCTGGTAAGGGAGAAGCTCTTCCCTCCCTTGCAGCCCTCACCGAGAGAAAAGAAGAGGAGAACAAGAAGAGGAAAAGAGATCCTCTTCTTGTGTTGCGTCGGCGCCCTAGGAGAGAGAAGGAGAGGGAGAGGAAAAGAGAGAGGCCAAGGGTTTAATGAATTGGATTAAGCCATAGTTTCATGATCTCATGGGGTTTATATAGGGCTAAGGTAGGGATTAAGAGGAGGAGTTGGATCTTGGCCTGCTAATGGATCTAAACCCGATTTATTAATGAAGATCCATTCCACTAAAGGACCCTCATTGAATTACCTCACCAACGCCATATTTTTATATGGGCTCCACCTATTATGAGTCATCCATCCTCCTGTGTTTAAAATATCGAATGTCCGTCGATTAATTTAAATTACTGATAATTTTAATTAATCGACTTCTGGCTCCTTGATTAGTACCACTCAATCTTATCATCATGTCGAATCAAATCCACCTGCAAGGTTTAACATGATGAACCTTTTGAGCTCATCAAGGGGGCATCATCATCTCGACTCACCAGGATACGGATTCCATCAATAATCAACGACACACCATATAATTAATATTATTTCCCAACTTACCGGGCCTATCGATTTAACAGAATAAATCTCGTCCATTAGTAAATCAAAGAAATAATTATTAACTATATGTGCCCATTATTATATCGGAATTTATGGATTGTACTCCATAATAAATTCGAGCTCTAATCCAATTATCAAGTCAGTACAAATTCAATAACCTCTAGTTTTGGTCCTGCTAATGCACACAAAGCACACTAGTGTAATTCTATGGTCAAGATAAGCCACATCTAATTACACTACAACCATCTCAATGGTTTGTCCAATTCCATCTCGGCTGTCAGCCTCTGCTTATACTAGGCAAGGGACTAATAATGTGATCTTCCGTGTGTCACCACACACTATATTATCTACAATGCAAAGTA
>JAGFNQ010001809.1:14775-38212 GCA_024364735.1 Boesenbergia rotunda | reverse complement strand
TGTGAGAGGCGTAGTCCTGAATTGGGAGTTGGGTAGAGTGGAACTGCCCTCCTGCAGGGTCCATGGCCTCCCCAAAGAAATAGTTGTACAAGTGTTCAGGTCAATATGAGAGTAGGGGGCATCGAAGGGCAGGTTCCTTGGAGGGTAGCAACAGAAGATGGACTGAGATGGTCGGAGTCCCAAAAATCGGTTCAGTAGGGTAGGAGTGATGCTCAGGGGCATTCCTTGAATGGTAGTGACGAAGCTCAAGTGGTCTTGCCTAACTATGTTGTTATAGAATTCTGCACATAGGGTGTTGTTGATCGAATGTGTGCAGAATACGAGGTTATCCAGTTGATAGAAGTTAATTGCGGACATTGCGACTGGACAGGATTGGGAGAAGAAATGACGGTTAAGGTAACTTGTTTTAATCGGAATGTACGAGGTTTGGGCGAATTTGTTACAAAGTGCTAGGTTAGGAAACCTAGGGTCGGGACTGGGCTCGTTACCGGGGTTCGACTGAACTGCTCGGCGTTTTCTAAGTGAAGAAAAAATAAGTGATTAAGGATAAAGAAGAGACTTAAGGAATTTTAAAAAAATATGTAATTTAAGAAAAATTAATTGCACAACTAAATTTCATACTTTGGAGGCATGGTTGAGGCAAGGGAGGGCTTAGATTCACTTGATCTACAAGAATAAGGCAAGGGGAGGAAGGAGTGTGAGATGTGGTGTGTTTGAAGTGTGGGAAATGAGGGAGTCTCGGGTCCCTTTTATAGGGGTTTGAGGGGGGGGGCGCCCGTGAGGTTCTGGGCGCCCTCCACAGGTCGTTTTGCCTCGGGCAGGGAAACGGTCTGTGGGGGGGCGCCCGACAGGTCACGGGCGCCCTGGCCAAGGCTGGTCAACTGCAGCTATTGCTGCTTTGACTGGCGTGGACGACAGGTTTGTCGATAGGGGCGCCCGATAGGTCACGGGCGCCCGACAGGTCACGGGAAAAAGTAGTTGATTGCAGCCTTTTGGCTGCTTTAATCAGCGTGGGGGACAGAAGTGTATAGGGGCGCCCGACGGGTCACGGGCGCCCATGTCAAATCGGTCAAATGCAGCTTTTGCTGCTTTGACTGGAGCTGGTA
Source organism: Boesenbergia rotunda (assembly GCA_024364735.1). NCBI lineage: Eukaryota > Viridiplantae > Streptophyta > Magnoliopsida > Zingiberales > Zingiberaceae > Boesenbergia > Boesenbergia rotunda. Next base: position 37,106 of record JAGFNQ010001809.1, on the reverse strand, counting down.
CCTTGTCAGTGTTGTCGGGGGCGCCCGACAGGCTGTGGTCGCCCTCAGTTGCAGCCTTTTGACTGCTTTGACCAGTTTTGACTGTTTGACTCCGTTTGACTGTGTTTGACCATTTTTTACTATGTTAATCATAGTTTGATTATGTTAATCATAGTTTGACTATGTTGACCACAGTTTAACCATGATTATGAAGGCACAAGCAAGGTGGTTTAATTTGAGCTTAATTTTTCTATCTCACTGAATCTAGGGTTTTCAAACACGTTAACCTTAAGGTTTTTGTGAGACAGGTTTGAAGGTAAAAATTAATTTTGAAAGGGAATTTTCATTTATTTTGAAAAGTTATTCACTTTTGAAAAAAAACAGAAATTTTGAAAACAGATTAAGTGTTTTGCAAAAGGATAATAAGTTTGAGAAGTAGAAGTTTGAAAAACAGATTAGGATCTATAATTATTTGAAATTTGAGTTAGATTCGAATTTGACAAAAGTTAACTTGAATTTGAATTTCAAAAATTGGCTTCCAGGTCTTGGCGAGGCACTAGGCCTTCTTTGGCCGAAGCCTTATGGGATCATCCACCCTTTCCTTGACAAAGCCTTTTAATGAAGTTTCATTTTCAAATTAAATTAGGTCATTTTCTAGTCTAACTAGCTTGGGTCTTGGATCGGTAGCTTCGGCTAGTTCCGCCAAATTGGCTTTCCTAACGTACTATCATCTCACCTCCACCCAATACTATGTTTTCAAGTTTCAAGTAATTTCGTCCTTAAATCTAAGTATTCCTTAAATCTAAGCATGACAATTTGCAAGAAATTAAATAAACAAGCAATCAGTTAAAAAAAATTATCTAATTATAAAAATTATTTTGATTTTGGCTCCCCCTGGACTAAAGCCTCTATATGGGTTAGGCAAGATGTGAATCTTGTCCTTGGGAATCCAAAATTGATTTGAACCAGTTGGTTTAGTCAGGCACAGTTTTGGCACCCATGCCTGAACCTTAGGTCTTGACTGGTTCAGTACAGCAAAGTAAGATCTTTGCCGAGATTTGGTTCTATAACCAAGTCCAGATCGGTTTAGAACAGACTTCTGTTTTCCCAGAATCATGTCAAGATTCTTGGAACCAGAAGTGAATCGTTCTAAAGCTGTTCTTAAGTCCTTAACTTGAGTTTTCAGGGAGGAATTCTCTGATTCAAGTTTTTTAACTTGATCAGGGGTTCCTTCCTGAATTTTCTCAGTTAAGAAATCAGAATCAGCTCCCTTTTTCAGGAGTTTTACTTCCTGTCGGAGAGACTCGATTCGGAGTTTGGCTTTCGCCAAATCTCGGGATAGATAGGAAATAAGAGAATTCAATTGCGATTTTGAAAAGCCCGTTACCTTTATTTTGCCGTCGTCGGAGAATGTCAGCTTGCCGTCGTCCCGGTCCGAGTCTGAGTCAGTCTCGATTTGATCTGAAGCGGTCAGGGCTAGAAGATTGGACTGAGGTGCTTCTTCTTCTTCTTCTGAGGAAGACTCGTCCCAGGTGGCTTGGAGTGCCTTCTTCTTTCTGTTCTTTTTGGACTCCTTTAGACTTGGACATTCAGTCTTGTAGTGGCCCTTCTTCTTGCATTCGTAGCAGGTTCCGTTGGGCTTTTGTTTGTCAGTTGCCGGTTCATCTTGTCCGTCCTTTCTTCGGCTTGTTCTTCGTGTGTTGGTTTGGTTCTTCAACTTTTTGTAGTAGTTTCGAGCTAGCCGGACCAGTTCAGATTGATCTTCTTCTTTATCTTCTATTTCTGAATCTGAGGTAGATTCAGGTTCAACTTGAGTTTTCTTCTTGGTCGTCTTCCCTGTTTTCCCTGCAAAGAAGGCTATACTTTTCTCGACCAAATTGGAGTTAGTCTGTTCATGCAGCTCAAGTTCAGAAAATAACTCATCTAGCTTAATTTTTGAAAGATCCCTAGAGACCTTGTATGCATCTACCATAGATGCCCACAAGGAGGTCCTAGGGAACGCGTTTAGAGCATACCTTATAAGATCACGATTTTGAACCTGGTGACCTATTGCGTGAAGACCGTTCATCAGCTCCTGGATTCTGGCGTGGAGCTGGGCTGCTGTCTCGTTATCTGCCATTTTGATAGTAAAAAGCTTGTTCAGTAGCAGGTCTCGTTTACTGATCCTCGTATCTGAAGTTCCTTCGTGGAGCTCGATCAGTTTAGCCCATAGCTCCTTTGCACTTTTGAAGGGTCCAACGCGGTTCAGCTCTTCTTTCGTTAGTCCGCATTGGAGAGTGTGGGTTGCTTTGGCGTCGGCTTCAATTTTACGTTTGAGGGAAGTGTCCCATTCTGAGTAGTTTTGTGGTACACCTTCAGCATTTGTGGGAATCATCAGTCCAGACTGGATGATTATCCACATATCCACCTGAGTTTTCAGATGGACCTCCATTCGACTTTTCCAGTAGGGAAAGTCTTCTCCACTGAACAGTGGAGGTCTGGCGGTGCTAAATCCTTCTTGGATAGACATTTGTTCTGAAATTGTCAACAACAAAAAAGAAGAATATTCCAAGACTTTGTCTTGGATTAGTAGTGCTGGAAGAAAATAAAAACAATTTCAAGGGGTGTTGCACCAACCTTGAAAGAAAAATTCGAACGAAAATTTAAAAAAAAGAAAAAGAAATCCGAAAAAAAATTTCAAACTGGTGGTTGCACCAAGTTTGACTTCCCCGCTCTGATACCACTTGTTGGATCGAGAGTTGCGAGAGAGGGGGGGTGAATGTCGCAATTCGTTCGGATTTAAAAAGAGTTAGTGCGCAGCGGAAATAAGACACAATAACAATGCTAACACGATCGTTTTACTTGGTTCGGAGCCTGTGTCGACTCCTACTCCAAGGCCCACGGTCGTTGACCGTTTTCTGCGGGCAATTCTATACGTTCGAGAAAGTTTACAATCACAAGTATTACAGAATTAGCTTCGTAAACTTAAATGAATATTTCGTTACCGACGTCCGGTGTAGATCGGAGTATTGATGCAGCAGGACGTCGTCAGAGCTCGAGTTGGAAGATTTCTGGAGCGTCTCGTGGAAGCAGAAGAGCGTATGAGAGTCGCAGTTATTTTATCTTTCAAGAAGGAGGTCGAGGGCCCTTTATATAGGGCCTGGGGGCGCCCTGGTCGACGGGGGCGCCCCCCACGTGGCTTCCGATCCGGTGATCGCTTCGGTCAAGGCTGATCTCTACATCTTCGGGATCAGCTTTGACCGGGGCGCCCCGAGCGCGCGGGGCGCCCGGGTTGACCGGTCAAAGCCTCATCCTTTGGCTTCGCGAGGGCAGCTGATAGTCGGCGTGGCACTGGGGGCGCCCGCGACACGCGGGGCGCCCGATGCGCGCGGGGCGCCCGAAACATCCGGGGCGCCCCCAAATGTGCTGCTGTCAGGGCGTTTACTTGCTCTGCTGACTTTGGGTTGACTCTGGGGCGCCCGAAACATCCGGGGCGCCCTGCTCAGCTACTGCCTCACTCCTTTGAGGCTCTCTGAGCTGCAGAAACACAGTCCTTCGGTCCTGCATCCAGGGTTAGTCCAAAATAGCAATTAATAAGTTAATTTTACACAGCCTTGGCTGTCTTGGTTCTGACTTTGGGTCTCCAAAATGGAGCCCTAGGTCGAACCGATGCCTAATGTTCCCTCGAGGGGAACGCGTCCTCACCTACTCCTCTAGGGAGAGTTTACCTGATGCCAACCGGATCCTCCAGTTGGACTTTTGCCCGGCAGTCCTTCGCCAGGTCTTGAGTTGCCAAGCTTCCCTTTGCTTGGTGCCTAGCAGCCCTTCGCTAGGTCTTTTCTTTTGGCAGCCTTTCGCCAGTGCCTAGCATTCCTTCGCTAGGGCTTGTCCATTCTGGCAGTCCTTCGCCAGAGCCTAGCAGCCCTTTGCTAGGGCTTTTCCTGTCTGGCAGTCCTTCGCCAGTGCCTAGCATTCCTTCGCTAGGGTTTTTCCTGTACACTCAAGAAACTTGTTAGACAATGACTAACCCTTAACTTTTGAACCCTTTTGTCAATATCAAAACATAGGTTTGACTTGGGTGCATACTGCACCAACACTATGGAGTGTGCCAAAGGAATTGGAGACGGACTTGAGTCTCAATTCTTGGGTTTTGGCACGGTGTTTTTGAGTTACATGCATGGAAATATGATATTAGGGTCATATTACATGAAAATTAGTTTTTGGTGTGTAATTGACATGTAAATCAATGCTAGGGACGCATTGTGGGTTGGCATTGCAGAGACATCAAGGGGAAACCAAAACTAGGGCTTTTAGTTACGGTTTGAGTGAACTTTTATGCTAGTTTTTGGGTTTTGTGTCAAACTTGGGAATGGTGATAGATACATTTTAGAATGTATTTTTTTCAAGTAGATATGGGTACCACAAACCTCTCCACAAAATTTGGGAAATTTTGGAGATTTGTGGAATTTCTGGCGCATTTCTGAATTTCATCAGAAAAGTTGAAATTCTAGTTTTCAGAGTATCAGTCGACTGCCCTGGGGGGGCAGTCGACTGGTCAAGGCTAATTTTTGTATCAACAGCTGGTTTGGGGTCCAAATGATGTAAAACAAGTGTATGGGGGGCTAGTACACATTGTTTATGGTCATTGGGGATTAAAAGAACTGATAATTGGGATATTGTTGGGTTCTTTTTGATGTATGACAAAGGGGGAGAAGTGTTGGGTATAAGTGGGAAACCAAACACACCTTTGCTAGAAACCCTAGGTTTAGGGGGAGCTGAGTGTAAGGGGGAGCATGGTTACTCCATTCTTGGCGTAAGGGGAACCTTGGAGAGGTTCTTAAAAAGCCTTTGTAAGTCCAATGTAGTGGCATCTTGGGAGAAGCTTTTAAAAAGCCCATTTTGTTGAAAAAGTCCTAACTTGGGGTTAGGTGGTGAAAATCCTTACTTGGAGGGTTAGGTGATGAAAATCCTAACTTGGAGGGTTAGGTGAGGAAATTCCTAACTTGGAGGGTTAGGTGAGGAAATTCTTAACTTGGAGGGTTAGGTGTGGAAAATTTCTAACTTGGAGAGTTAGGTGTGACATGCCTTGGGATAGGATCCATGTATGCATTGCATAGCATGGTTTTGCTATTGACTACTATTTTTCTTTCCCTAACTTAAATGTATTGCCAAACATCAAAAAGGGGGAGATTGTTGAGGCAATCTGTGGTCCGGAGTGACCAAGTATTTTGATGTTTGGGAAAAGGGTTTAAGTTAGGTTTATCGTTGTGTTCTTATATGTGTATGTTGAGTGTGCAGGTTGTACAAGTTACACATATGGGCTTGACTGGACGGCCTCGGTACGATGAATGGAAACAAGCCGCAGACTTGTGTGCGCACCTGAGGGACCTTGGAGAGCAAGGACGATGAGTTGATGGGTGCGAACTTCGAGGCATGGGTGAAGGATGGCATGGAGGCAAGCTGGAGGCTTGTGTGCATCCGAGGGACGGGAGCCACAGATGAAGAGGATGCGAAGGCAATAGATGAGGCTGCGGATGAGGAGTCAGTCGAGTCGTGAGGGTACGAGTGCTGTGTGATTGTACTCGGGAAAGTCCTAGGGTCGTGTGCTGAGAGAAGTGTACTCGGGAAGGGTAACCCTAGGTGGGTGAGTTGGGCAGTCGACTGATAAAACTCACAGAAAGGGTTTGGCCCCTGGACCAGTCGACTGCCCTGGGAGCAGTCGACTGGTGGCGAGGGTTTCAGCCAGAGTCCTATTTAAAGAGGACTTTGTGGTGGATGAGATTCTTGACGAGTTTGGTCTTGGTTAAAGGCCAAACAGTAGTCTTTGTGCTCAGAGGTTCTTAAGGTGTTGTGGTGAGGTTTCTCCACCCACAAGGAGCGACGAGAGCTAGCCGGAGGTTATCCGGGGAGTGATCCACCGACGGATTCTTGGATTAGTTACCCGGCCGGGGTGGATACCAACTAAAACCGGGTTGTTAGCATTCTTTATTGTTGTTAGTTTTTATCTTGTTTGTATATCCGTTGTGCAACTAACAACGTAGGTGAAAAAGTCGAAGAAACACTATCCACCCCCCCTCTAGCATACCGGAAACGATCCTACAAAATCTATTATAGACACTAAGTGGGGGTTTTTGGAATAAACTAAATGATCAATGGAAAATTTTTAGAAATAAAGCCCGCTTAGTAGCTAAAGGGTTTAGTCAGGTCGAATGGTTAGACTATGATGAAACTTATGCCCCAGTAGCCAGACTTGAGTCAATTAGAATGTTATTAGCTTTTGCAGCCCATAAAGGGTTCAAACTATACCAAATGAATGCCAAGTCTGCATTTATTAATGGGTTTATTAAAGAAGAAGTTTATGTAGGGGAACCCCCAAGATTTGAGGACTAAGAAAAACCTAAATATGTATTTAAACTTAAAAAAGTACTTTATGGGTTAAAACAAGCACCTACGGCTTGGTATGAATGATTATCAACCTACTTAATTTCTAAGGAATTTAACTAAGGTCAAATTGACTCCACGCTTTTTGTTAAAACCTTAGAAAAAAGATATTTTTATTGCACAAATATATGTTGATGATATACTATTTGGATCTACTAACTCTAATTTTCTAAAAGAATTTGTAAAAATCATGGAGAGTGAATTTGAAATGAGTTTGGTAGGTGAGCTTAATTTCTTCTTAGGTCTACAAATTAAACAAACTAGGAATGATAATTATGTCCACCAATCCAAATATGCTAAGGAATTGATAAAGAAATTCAAAATAGACAATTCTAAAAGCTTAAGTAACCTAATGGCTACTAATGTCAAAATAGATAATGACCCGGAGGGTAAACCTGTTGACCTAAAATTAAACCGAAGTATGATTGGCAGCCTTCTGTACTTAACCGCTATTAGACCTGATATCTTATTTTTTATAGGAATGTGTGCTAGATACCAAATCTGTGCTAAGGAATCTCACTTAGCAGCGCTAAAAAAAGTTCTAAGATACATTAAGGGTACCCTAAATGTAGGGATTTGGAATCCTAGGACATCAACTTTTGAACTATCAAGATATTGTGATTCTGATTATGCTGGGTGTAAGTTGGATAGAAAGAGTACAAGTGGAAGTTGCCAATTATTAGGACAGAGTCTAGTCAGCTGGTGTAGTAGAAAGCAACACTGCGTAGCCTTATCCACAACCGAAGCAGAATATGTTGCCCTAGGAGAGTATATAGCACAACTTTTATGGATGATGCACACTCTTAAGGATTTCCAGCTTGACTACACCCAAACCCGAGTTTTTATTGATAACATTAGTTCAATCAATTTAACTAAGAATCCAATTCAGCACTCCCGAACAAAACATAATGAAGACAAACGTCATTTTGTAAGGGATCATGTAGCCAGGGGCGAAATACTACTTATGCATGTGGACTCAAAATCCAACTTAGTTGACATTTTTACCAAACCCTTACCTGAATCTGAGTTTAGCTTACTAAGAAGGCAGTTAGGGTTGTGCTTAGTAGAATAGGACCATTCTATATTGTGTTTCAAAAATCTGTTCAATTTTCAATTTTTGTAATAAAAAATTAGAATTTAAATTTCTTTAAAATCATTTCTTTCATCATGTTATTGAAATTTAAATTGATTTTCTGACTTAATTTTTTCAAAAACTTACTCCTGCAAAACTAGGATTTTTGCGCAAAACGAATATAACTTAGGCCCTAACCCTAGAACTGCATGCACCTATAGATCTAGAAGTCAACATCACACAAGCACCTTAGGATACTTTGATTGATAATCTAAACTGGGTTGAGATGCTTAGGTCTATGCCTTGATTCAAGATGCTTTAAGTCAGTGCATCTGCAGTAATTGGGGCGATAAATATAAATTGAACAGCAATCAAGTTAAGTGTTCAAGTTTAGCAAATCTATCTTGATCCGATCACTTAACTTGACTAACCCTAGTGAAAATTACTATTTTATAACAGTTAGTAAGTAGCTAACTGGGGTAGACAGGACCCGAACGGAGTCGGATTAATTGGTTTGTTTTGCTTGACTTCACTAGAGTTGGTTCAATACGGACATCCAATTTTGTAACTAGCTCTAAATCAAAATTAACTTGCAATAGTTGTTATCAATTATTTTGATATATGACAAAGGGGGAGAGAATGGAGAAAAGAGACAGAATTTTTTTTTCAAATTTTTATCTCTACTTCAAAAAGTAAAAAAAAATTCAAATTTTTATCTCGACTTCAAAAAGGAAAGTTAGGTGCTTCAAAGTTTTTTAAGTACTTCAAATTTTCTTCTAAGTATTTCTAAGAGCTTTCAAAAATGTCTAAGTGCTTCAAAGTTTTTTTTCTAAGTGCTCCAAATTTTTTAAGTACTTCAAATTTTCTTCTAAGTATTTCTAAGAGCTTTCAAAAATTTCTAAGTGTTTCAAAATTTTCAAGGAGAATTTTTCTATATATTTCTAAGTAAAATTTTCCTTAGTAAACAAAGTTTGTCTGTGAAAAAACCTTTTGAAATTTTTTTGTCAAATGTTTCTAAGTAAAGTTTATCTTAGAAATCAAATCATTGCGAAAACTTGTTTAAAAATTCTTAAGTGAAATCTTTCTAAGTGTGCAAAAATTGAAACCCTTGTAAAATTTTGATTAAGTTTTTTTTGGTAAAATGCTTTTTGCAAAGCCTTGTGAGTAAAAGTTTTTTTTACCAAAATTTAGGCTTGCAAAACTTGTCTAAAGTGAAAAATTGTCTAAGTGTAAAAAGTTTTTTTGGTAAAAATATTTTTGCAAAACACTTAGTCAAAATTAAAAGCACTTAGAAGTTTTACAAAAACTGAATGCTTGTTTAAGGGGGAGAATGTTTATTTCAGGGGGAGATAATTAAAAATTATTTTAAGTTTCTTTTAAGATAATCTTGCTTGTTAGATGTGCTATAAGATGTTTTTTCTTAACTTTTTGAACAGTGTTGCCATAAATCAAAAAGGGGGAGATTATTGGTGTCGAAAGGACCAAAGTTAAACCTGTGTTTTGATAATGGCAAAGGGTTCGAAGTTAAGGTGTTTTGTGATCTAACAAGGTTGATGAAGTACACTAGGCACTAAGTCCTAACTTTATGAATTGGGCACTAAGACTAGTGAGTGAAGCTGGGCACTAAGACCTGGTGAGTGAAGCTGGGCACTAAGACCTGGTGAGTGAATCTGGGCACTAAGACCTGGTCGGGGACTGGGCACCGAAGACCTAGTGAGTGAAGCTAGGCAAGAGGCCAACCGGTGGAGCCGGTTGGCAAACAGGTAAACTCTCCTGAGGGGAGTAGCTGAGGACACGTTCCCCGTAGGAGGGAACATTAGGCGTCGGTTTGACCTAGGGTTCCATTAGGGTAGCCCAAAGTCAGAACCAAGACAGCTCAGGCTGTAAATCATACTTTGTTTTATAGCATTTATATGTTTCTTGTGGTTTGGAACTAACCCTGGTTGCAGTAATAAAGTAATGGCGATTTCTGCTCCCAGGCGCATGAATGGAGTCAGGCGCCTCAATGGTGAGGCGACTGTGTTGAGACAGATGCCCAGTGAAGGGCTATTCCAAGCACTCAAAACAAACTGCCACGCAAGCCTATAAACCAAGTCATTGAGGCGCCTGAGTTAACACAGGTGCCCTAGTTAGCTTAGGCACCCTGGTGAAGGGGATAAGCACTAGACAAGTCTGCAAATTGAGGTTCGTGCAGCTGAGGCCACGTGTCAGGCGCCCACTTTAACACAGGCACCCCAGCTACGACTATAAAAGGGGATTCACCCCCTTGGCTTCAATATCAATTGCTTTCAACACATTCGCTCAAGCACTCCACTCCGACAAGTTCCATACTCGAGTTTCAAGTGCCTACGACAACCCACAGTTACGACAATCTGATCTTCCGTTCATCGGTATAAGTTAGTTTTGTTAGTAGGAGCCCTAGAGCCAATTATGTGATGATTGACTAGAGACATTTTGTATCATATTCTATTATTAATAAAGGCATGTTTGGTTATTATATTTACTTTGTATTTTGTGCTGAATAACTAAGTATAATAATGTTCTTGGGTAGTAGGTTCTTATCTACATTATATCGATTGGCTGAATCGATAGTGAGATAATGTAGAGAACACTACACTAAATTATTCCTAGTCAAGCATTAATATTCAGGGACAATATTAATGCACGGAGACTAGCATGTAGGTCAATTGATGACTTGAGCTCACAAGCTATGGATATGTGATATCAAGTTGACACATGATATACATTGGAGAATGTGTACTGAATGACCGGCCATGAGAAAGTTTCATAGATTGTTATATGAGTGTCATAGACTCTCTCATGTGACTATTGGTATGAATAGTCCTTAGACCTAAAGTCACTACGGTTCCCTACATAAGGAGTTATGTACTTTGGTATCGTTAAACACCACCCGTAACAGGGTGGACTATAAAGGAGATCACTGGGTATGTAATGAATTATGCGGAGGGATGTGAGTGATGTAGATGGGATCTATCCCTCCCATATGACGGGAGTGATATCTGTGGGCCCCTTGATCGAGTAGGACTACTAAAACACATGGCCATGCTCAAATGAGTCAATATGAGATATTGAGCTCATTTGTTTGAGTGAGTCTACTCGGGGATCAAGAAACACAAGATTGATTGAGGATGACACGGTCTATACCTCATTGGTCAATCTAGATATCAAGGATAGAAGGACAAGGTCATATACTATCATAGTCACGGAGGTTTAGTTGGATCTCGACTTTTCTTGTTACTTGGGTAGCAATGATGCATTGCTAGATGTCGCTCATTGCTTATGTGTCTAAAGGGTTTAGGCGCATTGCCAAGTCGCGAGAACCTATTGGATCACAGACTAAGGATGCAATGCTTCGGGAATTCTGTTCGGCAGATAGGAGCCCGAGTTGGGGAACTCGGGAGTCCGATCCCGAGTTGGGAACTCTGGAAGTTCGAGCCCGAGTTGGGGAACTTAGGAGTCCGATCCCGAGTTGGGAACTCGGGAAGTCCGAGCCCAAGTTGGGGAACTCGGGAGTCCGATCCCAAGTTGGGAACTCGGGGAGTCCGAGCCCGAGCCTAAGTCCGAGTTGGGAACTCGGGGAGTCCAAGTCCGAATTGAGAACTCGGGAAGTCCGAGCCCGAGTTGGGAACTCGGGAGATCTGAGCTCGAGTTGGGAACTCGGGAGCGCAGGTCGGGAGCTCGGCACTCGACAGACTGAGCTGTACACTCCGCAGACTGAGTCGGAGTTCGGCAGACTAGGTCGGCACTCGGCAGACTGGGTCGGAGCTCGGCAGACAAGGTTGGGAGCTCTACACTCGGGAGACTTGGTCGGGAGACTTAGTCGGAATCCCGAGAGGCCCGATCGGAATCGCATGCAGGAAAGAGAAAAAGTCTTTCTTCATTAGATGAAGAGAAGGTGAAGAGTCACATGAATAGATGTGCTCTTTATTGGCTTTAATGAAGGGAAGGCAAAGAGACAAATGACTCTTGGTATTCATGGGATGAATATAAAAGAGGTCAAGTCATTTTGAATGACAACTAAGTGTGCTTCCTTCTTCCCTTCCTCACTTCTTCCTCACCTCCACTCTTGGCCGAAACCTTACTGCAAGGTTCTTGGTGTTTTTGAGCTACCTCAAGTTGCTAGCACAACTAAGGTAGTTCTCCCGAAGTTGAGAGATTGTGTCCGTGTGGATACGAATAGAGGCACGGACGTTTGAACGTGCAAGAGATCCGACGCATCTTGGACCAGCGGGATATACGAAGGGCACGCTTCAAAGGTATAAACAATAGATAAATCTATTAGATAGATAGCTTTGTACGAGTTTTCTTTCGCATGGATCACTCGTGGGTTCTTGTTTCTGCTGCATTTTTTATTGTTTTGTGCCGGGAGAACCCAACAAGTTTAATTGCTGTAATCTTTTATTCTTTATTCAAACTTCTACTTGTAATTATTTGATGAAATATAGAATTGCCCGTCATAAACGGTCAAGGACCGTGGGCCTTGGAGTAGGAGCCAATCGCGACTCTGAACCAAGTAAAACAAACGTGTTAGCGTTGGTTTTTCTTTTCCGCTGTGCAATTACTCTTACGATTTCCAACGATTTTTGTCGAACGATATTCACCCCCCTCTATCGTTTCTATCCAATCCCACATGATTGTAATAATTATTTAAATTTTCGGGGTTGACGAGGCTAATTAGTATTTAATTTTTGTTATAAAATCCGGGGACATGGAGAGCAATCTAACCGAACGAGAAACCGAAACCCAACATTAGACTAGGCTTACACCCATTCCATAATATTGTGGGAGTAGAGGGTACTAATTTAGATGGTACCAAGTTCAGAAGATACACTGTCATTTCCAGAGCATACTCCCAGAACGAATTCGATAATTCAGAATAACTCATCATCGATCTAACCAATTCCATAAGAGTCCTATTCCTTCACTCCGCCACACTATTCTGTTGGGGTGTACCAGGTGCGGACATATGGGATTGAATCCCAACCTCTGATAAGTAACTCCTAAACTCTCCCAAGAGGTACTCACCACCACGATCAGACCGTAATGTCTTGATACTTTTACCATGGCGTTTCTCCACATCAGCCTTGTATTCTTTGAACTTGTCAAAGCACTCAGACTTGCAGCCTCTTGAGAATCCATATTTCGAATAATCGTCTATCAATGAGAATGAACCAATTCCAACACTTCTTTGGCTCTATACCCCTTGGCTTTATAAGGCCTCTTGGTCATTTTTCCTTCCAAGCAAGATTCGCAGGTTGGGAAGTCTTCCACCACCAATAAACCTAAAGGTCCATCGGCTATCACCCCCGCGAGCATGGTGCAATTGGTAATGACTCACTTGGGTGATCCCTCACTTCCCGGGTTCGATTCCTGTTGAGGCAATCTATGGTCCTGAGTGACCATGTGTTTTGATGTTTGGGCAAAGTGTTTAAGTTAGGTTTACCCTTGTGTTCTAAAATTTGTATGTGAGTGTGCAGGATGTACAGGTTACACATATGGACTTAGCTGGACGGCTTCGATACGGTGAAGGGAGGCAAGGAGACAAGCTGGAGGCTTGTGTGCACCCAAGGGACCTTGGTATAGCAGGGACGATGAGCCCAGGGGTGAGGACTTCAAGTCATGCGTGAAGGATGACATGGAGACAAGCTGGAGGCTTGTGTGCATCCGAGGGATGGGAGCTAAAGATGAAGAGGGCACAAAGGCAATAGTCGAGGCTGCTGGTGAAGAGTCAGCTGAGTAGAGGGCACAAAGGCAATAGTCGAGGCTGCTGGTGAAGAGTCAGCTGAGTCATGAAGGGACGAGATCCGAGGGAGGAGGACTCCAAGGGTAAGCCAGGAAGTGGACTTCAAAGGGCACACGTGAAGGGTGGCATGGAGGCAAGCCAAGGGAAGGCTTGTGTGCGCATCCGAGGGACGATACCCGGTGAAAGAGGACTTCAAGGGGCAAGTCAAGGGAGTGTACATGAAGGCACGCATGGAGGAGGGTCGTTGGAGTGAGGAAAAGTGTTTGTATCAACTAGGCAGTCGACTGGTGATATAACAGTCGACTGCCAGCACAAACAGAAACTCACAGAATGTAATCAACCCGAGACCAGTCAACTGCCCTGGGAGCAGTCGACTGGGGAACTCAAAAACAAGCCGTTGAGAGAGCCGTTGGCTGGCTAGTTGAGTGGGACCAATCGACTGGTAAATGAGTAGTCGACTGGTGGTGAGGGTTTCAGTTTTGAGTTCTATTTAAGAGAACTCAGGTTGAGCTGAGAACTCTTGACGAAACAAGCTTGGTTAAGGCTTGTTAGGAGTCTTGAGAGCTCAGAAGTGTACTTGGGATTGTGGCGAGGTTTCTCCACCCACAAGGAGCTACATGAGCTAGCCAGAGGGCATCCGGGGAGTGATCCGCCGAAGGATTGAGGGATCATCCACCTCACGGACTGTCGTGGAGTAGGAGTCTTCATCTCCGAACCACGTAAATAGGTTTGTTAGCATTGTTCTCATTTATTTTAGTATATTCTGCTAGCGCTTGCTAACAATTGTAGGAAGAAGACGAAAATTGCTATTCACCCCCCCCCCCCTCTAGCAAGGCATAACGATCTAACAAGTGGTATCAGAGCGAAGGACCGCTCTTGTCGGACTAATTGCCAAGAGGGCACAAGCTAGAGAAGATGGAAATTGAAGATAAGTTGGTGGATGACATCAATGTCCCACTTCTCTATGATTCCAAGGATTTCAACTATTGGAGGATGCGGATAGTGACATGGTTTGGAATGGAGTGGGACCTTAGGATTGCGATTGAAGAACCATTTGAAATTTCTAGAGATATGCATGGGAAGAAGCACCGACCAAGATATTGGAATCATGAGCAACAAAATCAATCAAAGGAAAATGAAAAGGTAATTGCACTTTTACTTAATAATCTGCTTAATAATGTAATTAGTGGTGTAGGAAAATATCAAAATATGCATGAGCTATGGGACAAGTTGGTAGCACTTCATGAAAATCCTACACAAGCTAAAATAGTGGAAGAGCCAAAAGAGATGAGGTCAATAGCCCAAGAGGAGGAAGAGGAGAGTGAGAGATCATCCACTTCCTCAAGGGAAGAGGAAGAGGTCACCACCTCAAGGATTGAGGGGAGGAGAGACCCACTTCCATATCGGAGTAAGAAGAAGCTTCTACCTCCACCAAAGCAAGAATCAAAGACCACATTATATGCTTTGGATGCAATGAAAAGGGACACTACAAGGATAAGTGTCTAATGAGTAAGAAAAAGGAGATAAAACCTAAACTCATTTCAATTATTTTTAAATCTAACATGGGTTATAGGAATGGAGAAGCCCAAGAGAAAAGAAAGAAAATTAGATGCTTCACATGTGGAGAGCTAGGGCACTATCACACAAAATGTCCAAGGAAGAAAGAGCTCAAGAAATTGGGGCATTTGAGAAGATGGGAGAAAGAGGAAAGAAAGAAAAGAAGCTCACATCAAGGGGGAGCTCTAAGGATAAGGGAGGTAATTCCTAACCTTAAGGTAAAATGTAATTCAAATTTATGTTCCTCCATGAATGTTAAAAATAGTGTCAATTATTCATCCATGTATGCTAGAAATAATGAAAAATGCTTGCTTGTGCATAATCATGGATTTAGGTATAACGATAGGAATAGGGTTAACAAGGTAGATCAAAACCCTAGGAAGGTCATGCATCATGAAAAATTCAAGACCTCTAGACCTAAGGATCAAGGCAAATATCCCATGAAGGGGAGACATATGCCTAGGAAGATGGGTAGGTCTAGGAATATCCAAGGTGGACATGTGGATACTAGGTTTGAGAACATAGAAAGGGAAAATCAAGCTTTAAGGGAAAAGCTTGATAGGTTAGAAAAAATCCTAGAGAGATTCACTATTGGATCTAAGGCTTTAGATATGATGTTGGGTGGTCTAAAACCCAACAATGGTATATCGGGGTTGGGATACCGATCTAAGGTCTCCAATGCCAAGGGAAAGAAATATGCTAGGGTAGCATATGATTATGGCAAGAAGGAGAAGTCCAAAAATGGCAAGGTGGTGCCATTTAAAGGAAAAAAGAAGGACTTAACCAAAGACAAGGTGTCTAAGGTTAAGAAAGTAAAGTTTGTAGGCCAAGAGTCACCAGGAGAACACCGATGTGGTCTAGTGTTTGTTGAGTCACCTAGGGAGGTGGCTAGGGCTACGAGCTCAAGAGGGAGCTCTAGGAGCCTTTGGGATATATGATGAATGGATCTTAGGAGAGTTGCTCCTAGAGGTCTAGATGAACCATAGGATGTGCCAAAAGAATTGGAGATGGACTTGAGTCTCAATTCTTGGTTTTGACACATGGATTTTGTGATTCATTGATGAAAATATGACATCGGGGTTATATAGCATAAGAATTGGTTTTTGATGTGAAAATAACATATAAATCAATGCTAGGGATGTATTGTGGGTTGGTATGGGTAGATACATCAAGGGGAAACCTAAATTAGGACTTTTGATCAAGGTTTGAGTGAACCTTTTAGATAGTTTTGGGTTTTGAGTCAAACTTGGGAATGGTGATAGATACATTTTTGGGTGTATTTTTCCCAAGTAGGTATGGGTACCACAAATCTCTCCACAAAATTTGGGAATTTTTGGAGATTTGTGGAATTTTTAGCGCATTTCTGAATTTGGCCAGAAAAGCTAAAATTTTGATTTTCAGAGTATCAGCCGACTGCTCTGGGGGGCAGTCGACTGGTCTGGGCTGGATTTGGTGTAACGACCCACCTTTTGGTACTACACTTTAAGGCGGATCGCTACTAACTGGCTGATTGATTACTAATTTCTGGATGCTAAACCAACTAGGAGAATTCAAAAATGTTGCTATTTACTGAACTAACAATTCATAACTTAAACAGCAGAATTAAGAGACTCTGTAACCACCCTCTTTTACTAACCTTGACCTTATAGGGCCGTTATGTTGACTTTACTGCTAGGCCAGCCAAAATAAAACAAAAAATTTAATTTTATTAGCTTGGCCAGGATTTGATCCCCCAACCTTAGCGTTGTATGACTAAAGCACTAACCAGCAATCCTATAACACTTTCTATTTTACACTGGCACCAGTCGACTGATATCTTGCCAGTCGACTTGTGCAGTCGACTGCACCTAGGATTCTATCACCTGAATATTTCTGTTCCCTCGACCAGTCAACTGGTAGCTGTCGCAGTCGACTGGCAGCTCTGAAATCTGAATATTCAGATTCCAGAAACGTGCCATGGTCAACCTACTTCGTACCAAAAACACTACTAATTCACATTTAAGCTTACTAACAGGTATACAATGATTCTTGACCATATTTTACATGTTCTCATGACAATAAGGCATACTTCAACCATCTCTAGGCATGAAATTAGAAACATGAACTTTATATCAACTTGCTAATAAAGGTAAGCATTGTTTCTGTCTAGATGCATCAATAGTAGCGCTATAATATCAGAAATGGTTCTATAGCCTTAGTGTAACGCCCGCCTTTTTCCGACAGCTTATGGTGTGGCGAGAAAGCGGCGTTACACTAACATACATGTACGCATATGAATATCTTAATGCAGCGGAATAATTTTTTTTTCTTTATACACATGTGTTTTACCATGCAACTAATACTTGAATCATGTATATATGCCTTAACTATCATTCATGAACATGGTGACATTGTAACTTGACATATTAATATCATACGTAGCATCATGATATAAACATTCCATAACTCATCCATAAGCATCATAAGTAGTAAGTTATTCTTTAGGCATAACTATCATAGGTATAGCATAGAACCTAAGAAAGCGTTTCAAAACACAAGGCATGCAACAAGTAGAAATATGAGAATCCTTTTTCTCTTTCCTTTGCCATGTCACTACCACACACACACTCTTGCCCCTCCTGCTGCTTCACTTAATAACCTCTTTCTTGATCTGCGGTATAAGAAAATAAGACTATAAGCACATAGGCTTAGTAAGACCCTTTCCTACTCACTAAAAACCATACGTCACATAAAACATAAACATATGAAACATTTGACATAGCATAATTCTGAACATAAAACATAAGCATATTCTTAGCATAAAACATAAACATATTCTAAACATAAATCATAAGCATATGAACATTTAACATAGCATGATTCTTAATATAAAAGATAAGTATATTCTTAACATAAATCATAAGCATATGAACATTTAACATAACAAGATTCTTAACATAAAACATAAGCATAAAACATACTTATCATGGCATAATTCTTAACATGAACATAAGCATAAAACATACTTATCATGGCATAATTCTTAACATGAACATAAGCATAAACATACTTATCATGGCATAATTCTTAACATGAACATAAGCATAAACATACGTATCATGACATAATTCTTAACATGAACATAAGCATAAACATACTTATCATGGCTTAATTCTTAACATGAACATAAGCATAAACATACTTATCATGACATAATTCTTAACATGAACATAAGCATAAACATACTTATCATGGAATAATGCATAACATGAATGAATGCATGAGTCAAATGCATATATCATAAGGATGCTTATTTGAAAATCATAATTATAAATACTTAAACATAATCATAACATCATGGGGGTCCCCGTCTTGTACCACATACATACATCATATGTGCGCATCCCTAAGTAAATACGAGGTAGCTAGTCTCGACCTACTAGGGTAGGAACAGCTACGGAAGTTCCAAAAATCGAGGCGTTCTTAAGGTGCCCATCCCTGTTGGACAGTTACGGTAATCCCAGAACCGTGGACAGCTACGGTAGTCCAGAACCGAGGCATTCTTAAGGTGCCCATCCCTTGGACCCTTACTTTGGTCCGGTACAAGCCCATTCATAGAGTAAAATAACTTCACATGCTTCATCAATCATAGAACATACATAGCATAACCATAATCTTGTTTCATGAAGCATAGCGTAAGAGTAGGAACAACTACGGTAGTTCCAGAACCGAGGCGTTCTTATGGTGCCCATCCCTTATCATGACATAAAGCATACTTGGCATTTCATCATTCATACTTAATGCATAACATCATGATGCCTTAAAGGCATAATCCTTATCTTCATTCATCATCTTCATTCATAAACATGACATACATACATAATTATGCCTCTAGGCATAAACATCATCTTGGTTCATAAAGCTTGCATGATCATGGTACATAAGATAAACATGTATTTCATACATGGTACATATCATCTAGCATACATAATCATTGTATCCCTCATAGAGCATGCATGGGTAAGATTCATATGAACATGATACATACTACTTAGGTTCATGGCCTTAAACATAACTTAGGTTCATGGCATTCATCATAGAACATGCATAGACCTTCATAACCATATATCTATTATAGGCATTTAACATCATACATGCATTATTCTATATCACATACATTCATGAATGAACATAGCACATAACCTAAGCATACAAGTCATGATATATAACACATAAAGCTAGGGTTTTAGGTAACATAAAAGTTCTTACAACATGCTTAAACCTATACATACATCATAGTAAACCATAAACAAGTATCCTTGAAACCTTAACCCAACCCAAACCCTAAATCATGGTCTTGGCCGAAAGTTCAATAGGAGAAGGCCCCATTATTCAATTCAACATGAAAGGTACCAAAAGTAAAAGAAAGTCCATACATTACATACAATGCCATAGGAAGCCCTTTGAACCCTTGATTGGATTTAACCTTAAGTCCTAGCCCTAAATCATGCATTGGCCGAAACCCTAGAAGGGTAATAAGTCCATAGGAAAATTCATATAAGTCCCCATTAATATCCATTATATCATAGAAAACATACTAACCATGGTTGAAGGGTTGAATTTTAAACCTAACCATGGTACATGGATGGTGGTCGAAACCCTAAAGGGGTTTTAGGGTGCTACAAAATTCCCCAAATCATACTTTTATGCTTAACTTATCATGAGTAA
The DNA here is from genome assembly GCA_024364735.1 of Boesenbergia rotunda. Lineage (NCBI taxonomy): Eukaryota > Viridiplantae > Streptophyta > Magnoliopsida > Zingiberales > Zingiberaceae > Boesenbergia > Boesenbergia rotunda. The sequence continues at coordinate 17,607 of JAGFNQ010001809.1, read as the reverse complement.
ACATTAGGAAACATAAGAGGGGTTTTTAACATCATTCTAGCCCCAAAAACATGTTTTGCCGAAAATCTTAGAAGCCTTAATCCTTTGTTTTCTCAACATAAATCCCAAACAACATCTTAAATCTTGATAAAAAACATAAACTATTATACCACAGGTGAGGGGGTCTTACTTTTCCTTATCTTGGATATAATCCTTGAATAGAAATAAAAAGAAATCTTCTTGACCCTAGACATCTCCTTAGCCCTTGTAGCCTTGTAGAAAGCCTTGGATCTTCAAGATGGAGTCCTTTGTGAAGCTTTTCTAAGGGATACAAACCCTTGTGGGTTTCGGCTAGAAGAAGGAAGAAGAGGGAGAGGAATAGCCTTCGTGGAAGAAGAGAAAAAGAAGAGTAACTCCAATGTCTCTTCCTTTCTCACCTACTCCTTTTATACCCAAATGAAGGGGGCAAGTGAAGAGACATGATGCCTCCTCTCATGGTGACCCTTCACTTCCTTTAGCCTTAACTAAAATCCTCTTTCTTTTCCACTAGCACTCCCTTGCTAGGTGAATTGGTTAGTACATGCATGGTTATACATTAGGTCTAAGGTTCAATCCTTGGTGCATGCACTTTATTTTTTATTTTATTTTATTTTTTTTCTTTTATTTTTGGCAATTCCCCCTAAGGCCCACCAATAGCCATGCTAATATTTCTAATTGAAACCCATTTCTATTTATATTAAATTCTACCTAAGATCCACTAATAACCATGGTACTAGAAAAGCCCATGTAAGGCCCATTAGTACTTAGCTTCTTATTCCATATATAAAATCATGGATAATCATGCTAAGGTTCCTACTAGTATCCCTATGTTCCTCGAGAATCTATCTAGGCATGATCAATATTTTAAAAAAAATATTGAGAAAATTTTACGGATCGTTACACTTAGATCATGCATTTTACTACTAGTTAACATGCACTTGAAATATATCACTCAACATATCACATGTAGAAGCTAGGCATGACCTAACTGCATGATATCAACTCATGATACATAATCTCATACTTGAATTCTCGCAAGGCTCATATCAAGAGTGATGCTAATAACATGACAAAGGTACTTATGATGCGGAAAATGATAAACATGTCAAAGAAACTAATTCATTTAACATTCTTAATAATGCGTCCTAATAATGCAAATTGTCACGCCCCGAGACCTAGGAGCCGCTGGTCCAATAGAAAATCGGACAGCACCTCCCCAGTCCGGCGGACAATTTACACATACACACAATAGATATATCACGTCCACGCAGTTTATATGGGCCTCAGGCCCCAAATCCAAGCAGAATAACAATATATTGGATAATATGCTCATAAAACCAAAACCCGAACTTACCTGAGCTGCCAGGGGGCAGGAATGCAGCAAAACCACACACATAATCCAACAATGGACTCAAAAATACAATGTCATAATTCAAATCCTAAACCACAAGTCCACGATAGATCCAGTGCAATGTAATAAAACGTAATATGGTCCTAAAACAGAAAATAGTAGATAAAACCCAAATCGAATGTAGTAGCAAGCACGGGACTAGCGACTCGGACCCTCCTGGCAGATATCAACCTGAAATCAAAAAGGTAATGGCAACGGTGTGAGTCCATAAGCTCAGCGGATACCCAGCAGATATGCATAGTACGTTACAATAACACTAAGGGTCTACGCTAATACAGTCTCATATGAATAATAGGTAAGGGTATACACTAAAGATATTGAATAACGGTACATACCCGAATCCGTCTAGCCTGCAAAGGGTGAAATACATCCCTATGGAACAAGTAGAACATATAATCCAAGATAAACAGATATCCAATATATGCATGTCAATCAAGTGCAGAAATCAAATGCAGCAAACAATGCACGATGCAAAATATGCACATGGTGCAATGACATGTGTCACCCCTAACTCCAATCAGATCATCGTCCACCTGTCATAAATGAACGTCCGAAAGGGTAGAGCTATGACAACTGTACGCACCCTACTATCACTGCTCCTGAGTGACCGAGTGGACAGGATGCTGGAGGAGGTCTCTCTCCTACCCCAAGCAATGGGGGAGTCTAGCTCTCATCTTCTCGTGTCTCAGGACGAGAAGGGATCCCTGGCTGCTACCACGCACCGGAACCACCCTGCAAATAGCGACCGTGCGGAGCAATACAGGGCAAATGCACACACCCTATGGTAGCCACTACCCATGAGTGGATGTGTGTGCATATCCTCATGTAAGTGGCGACGGGCTCGGACTATATAGGAGCCGATGATCGCCAGCATGCAATAATGCAAGAATGGTACATGATCCAAACATATAACCCTCACCAAGTTCTCGACTAACACCACGGGTGCTAGGAATAGGTTTGAATCCTATATCATGGGATACAAGTGACCTAGTAGATATACTAACAAAATAACCAGTGATCTATCAATATCAAAATGCAAAAGGGAAGGTATCACTACTTCTATGTATATATCTACCCATATAGATGGCAACTCGTGACACTGTATAAAGTGAAACAGGAGCTAACCTCAAGGATAAACAGCAGCATATATCAGATACAGGTACACTAAGGCAGATAAGCATACAATCTTACTGTTATCTATAACAGACAATGCATAGCAAGAAGACTATATCTAAAAGATAAGTCAAAGGGTACCCGCCTCAAAGTCGATGCTCATATCAGCACGAACCTCCCGTCTGATAATCAGTAATGACAAATCCAATTAATGCCCTGTATCAAAACATTACTCAGCTAATTATACAACTAATAAATTAGCTAAGTTATAGACTAAGTATAATGGGGCA
>JAGFNQ010001809.1:0-14312 GCA_024364735.1 Boesenbergia rotunda | reverse complement strand
AAACTGATCCTCTGCTCGTTGCCGGCGACGTGGATCGCTTAAGGGAGGGCACGGCTCGGGAGGAAAATGAAAAGAGGAGTAGTCGGCAAGATTAGGTTTCACGGCAGATGAGGGGATCGGGGAGGCGCTCGGTGGTTCCTTCGTGTGCGGCGAAGAGGGGATGGAAGGGGAAGAGTCGGCGCGAGAGATTTAGGGCACGGAATGAGGAGAAGAAATCCGAGGAGGAACGGCGGTGTGTCTGCGGCTAGGGCACGAGGAGGGGAGGAGTCTGCGGCCGAGAGCTTTAAAACAAAAAGGGGGTGGTCTTTTTGCAGAAAAGCCCTCATTCTTTTCCATTTCACACTAAACCCTTAGGGTTAATGTTTTAACCATATAACCCTCTCTTTTGTTACAATCTACTTCAAATAAGATTTATGGTTAAATTATTTACACTCTCGCTAACCCTAAATCTTCCAATATATTTTTACGAAAATTTATTTTACTGGATTTTTAATTTGCCGTATTTTACATTCTCCCCCACCAATAAAAATTTGGTCCCCAAATTTCGTTAATTACCCACAGCATATAGTAACAACACATAGGTAGTATAACTGCTGAACGGAATATAACCAAGCTTCACCCAATTTTGAGAAATAAATAGCTCAAATAAGTATTATGGGGTCTCCCCTACCTCTGTTTGATAACCCGTATCTTCTACCACGGTAAGGACACTCGTAAAACTCCAATGATCAAATCCTAGGTACTCTTTGGATACTATCCAAGTATATCCGAAATAAGTAGAAGAGAACTATCCATATCTACCACTAATTTAGCTGAAATGCATATATGAATTCATACCGCGAAAGGAGGTCGATCCGCGGTGTCTCCCTCTGGTGCCAGCAGAACTCGACCCATCTCTGCGGTGGTGGTGGCATTGTCGAATACTGCTGAGATGAAACTGAAATGAGGCTGAGGTGCGGACTAACCTCCAACAGGTGCTGAGGCTGCGAAGCGGACCCTCCATCAGGGTACTGAGGTGGATACGTCATAGACGGATATGCTAAATGAGTCTAATGCTGAGGGATAGACTGCTGCTGAGGTCCTACCTCTAAACTCTGAGCTATAGGTGGGGTATAGCTGGCCTCATATCCCGGCATAAAATAGGCACGTACTGGAGGGGCGATCGGTGGCTGACGGAAAGAAGACTGTGTCCTGCGCCCTCCCCTCTGAGATCTTGACTGTCCAGAATGTCCACTCTGACTAGCAGCTCCAGTCTTCTCGTTCTGTGCCTTCAGTGCACAGTCTCGGCTCAGGTGTCCTGGACGCTTGCAATAGTAGCAAACCGAATGCTCCAATGGGCAATCCGCCCTAATATGCTCTTGAGATCCACACTGTACACTGTATGAACCATCAGTAGACTTCTCTCGAATCTGCTGAGGAGGCCGGAACGATCCTGCTGAAGAACGAGCCGACTTCTGGGGTCTGGATGATGCCTCAAAGATGCTCTGGCTGTCGCGCATCTGCCCAGTGGTATGCGGCTGCTGAGTCTGAACTAAGTTATGTATGACCTGCTTACCTTCCTTCTTATCTCCAAACAGTCTATGCTGGGTCATCTCGATAGCAAGAGCTCGCTCTAACTCCTCGCGGTAGAATGTAGCAACAAATCCTGACATACGAACTTGAATGTACGTGGCTAAGCCCTGGTGAAACTGCGTAGTCCTCTCTATGTCATCGGCAACCATATGAGGACAGTACTCTGCTAGGCGCTTAAACTCCGCCTCATACTCTAGTACAGATCGATCTCCTTGCTGAAGATTCAGAAACTCCTGTCGTCTTGCCATACGAAATGTCGCTGGAAGGTACCTCGCCACAAATGCCTCTCTGAAGGTGTCCCATGTGACGTACTGCTCACCAATAATAGTCTGCTGCGTAGTCCACCAAGTATACGCCTGATCTCGCAGATGATAAATGGCCAGCTTGGCCTTCTCCCAGTCCGAGCATGTCACATATCGGAAGGTGCTCTCTAATGTCCTGATCCAAGCTCAGGCCACAGCCAGATCCGATCCTCCATGGAATAACGTGAACTGACCCTTTACGGACTCTGCCAGCATCGGAATCCGGGCTCGGTCCACCACGCCACCTGTAGAAGAAGATACTGCAGGCGCACAGTGGGGAATACCGGAGCAGGGACCATGGATGGAGCCGTCGGCAGGATCGAGATGGACACTGCAAGTGGTACTGTAGGTACTACGGAAAAACCGGGGGCAGCTATCGTAGGGTAGGCTGAAGGGAGCACTGGGGCCTGCATCATAATCGAAGCAGTGGGATATGCTGAAGTAATCGTAATCGAGGGAGCAGTAGAATACATCGGAGCCGGCATCCCAGGTAGAACTGTAGTGTAGAATGGAGCCGGTACTGCCGGTGGAATAGTCTGATAAGGTGGACCCGGTATTGCTGATGAAACAATATGATAAATCGGAGCAGGTATAGGCGTCTCCGATGGAACAATAGGGATAACCGGAACAGGTACCACCGAGGTAACTACCGGATGCGTCGGAGCAGTCACCATAGAAGAGACAATAGGATATGTCGGAACAGGCATCTCCGACGGAATAGTGGGGAAAATCGAAGCAGATCCTAATGGTACTGGATCTGCCGGAGGGGGTACTGTTGTTGACCCGGTGACTAATACCGGAGCAGATACAGCAGGAGGAATAGTAGGGACTACTACTGGAAACAGAGGAGGGACCCTTTGAGTTTGGGAATCCTGGCCCCTCGGAATATCCTGTTGAGTCTGACTATGACTAACAGACTCTGCTTCAGTGGGTCTCTCAGGTGACTCTGCAGCCTGAGACTCTAAGTCCTCTTACGTGGTCGTCCCGGACCACATCTCGGTGCAGGAACATATGCACCCCGAGTCATACTTGTTGAATTATTACCAAATATTACAAACAAGATCACATGGTTAACTTTACCAATTTACCTATTTGCCGCCTGGAGAGGTCCTGTCGCTGCCCAGTCCCAAAGTGCAATCACGTCGCGACAACGACTTTAAGGATACGAAAAACTCCGAAAAACACGCACAAACAAGTAAGCATTGCAAACCTACGCTCTGATACCAAATAAATTGGTATCAGATAGACACCGTAAATCCACAAGTCCTCAAGGTATCCGACAACGTCGTTCTGATACCAAAAATAAATTGTCACGCCCCGACACCTAGGAGCCGCTGATCCAATAGAAAATCGGACAGCACCTCCCCTATCTGATGGACAATTTACACATGCATACACATATACGACATCACCACGCAGTTTAAATGGGTCTCAGGCCTCAAATCCAAACAGAATAACAATATATATGACAATAAAATCATAAATCCAAAAACACGAACTTACTTGAGCTTCCAGGGGGCAGGAACACAGCAAAACCACACACATAGTCCAACATAGGACTCAAAAGTACAATCCCATAAAGAAAGACAAGTACTACAAGTCCACGAAAATCCAATGCAACGGAATAAAACATAACATGGTCCAAAAACAGAAAATAACGCATAAAACCAAATCAGGTGTAGTAGCAAGCACGGGACTGGCGACTCGGACCCTCCTGGCAGATATCAACCTGAAATCAAAATGTATGGCAACGGTGTGAGTCCAAATAAACTCAGCGGATACCCAAACAGATATGCATAGTACGTATAATAACAATAAGGTCTACGCTGATAGAGTCTCATATGAATAATAGACAAGGGGATACAATGAAGATACTGAATAAAGGTACATACCAGAATCCATCTATCCTGCAGAGGGGTGAAATAATCCCTATGAAACAAGTATAACATATAATCCAAGGTAAACAAGTCTCCAGTATATGCATGTCAATCAAGTGCAGAAATCAAATGCAGCAAACAATGCACGATGCAAGATATGCACATGGTGCAATGATATGTGTCACCCCTGACACCAGTCAGATCATCATCCACCTATCATAAATGGACGTCCGAAAGGGTAGAGCTATGACAACTGTACGCACCCTGCTATCACTACTCCTGAGTGACCGAGTGGACAGGATGCTGGCGGAGGTCACTCTCCTACCCCAAGCAATGGGAGAGTCTAGCTCTCATCTTCTCGTGTCTCAGGACGAGAAGGGATCTCTGGCTGCTACCACGCCCGGAACCACCCTCCAAATCATGGTCGAACGGAGCAATACAGGGCAAATGCACACCCCCTATGCTAGCCACTACCCCTGAGTGGATGTGTGTGCATATCCTCATGTAACTGACGATGGGCTCAGACTACATAGGAGCCGATGATCGTGAGCATGCAATAATGCAAGGATGGTGCATGATCCAAACACATATAATACCCACCAAGTCCTCAACTAACACCTCAGTGTGCTAGGTATAGGTTTGAATCCTATATCATGGGATACAAGTAACCTACTAGGTATACTGACAAAATAACCAATGATCCATCAATGTCAAATGCAAGGGATTATATCACTACATCTATGCCCAAATATATTTACACATAACCCCTACTAAGACTGTATGATGCGAACCCAAAGAGAATAAGTCTCAAGAACACACAACAAATGGAAGAAAGAGGGAAAGATAGTCTAAATCGAAAAGATGGAGAATAGAAGAAAGAAACCTTGACCCAATGCTTAAGGAAGCACGAACCTTGGTATAGAAGAAGAAGAAGATAGACGCCACAACCTTGGGATGGAGGTTGATAAGTCTTGAACGCCACAAGGGATGCCTTGATAAGTTCTAGTTCAATGAAGAACCAACAAGTGAGAGCCTCACCATGTAGTAGATTGAATAAGCCAAAAGTTACATGTTGTGGCCGCCACCCCATATATTTATAGCTATAGGGTGACCTAAAAACCCTAAAAGGCCAAAAGGAAACCCATTTAGTAAAGGCCTATATAGACTACATAGGCCTATTGAGCTCTTGGCACCATTACAACCCAAATAAAGCTAGAAATTGGGCCTAAATTGAACCTACAAAATTAAAATATCCTTCTTACATAGACAAGAGACTAAGGATACTAATTAAGCTCATCTAAGGCTTGAATTAGGTTGACTAAGCCGTAAGACTTGCTCTTGGTCAAACCTTCTTCAATGGTCGCTTTGGCTTTCACATCTTCAATTAGCACGTTAAGTGCTTCTTTCATCTTTTTAGCTTTAGCCCTTGTAATTGTGCCCCCTTTGATGCATAATGGATCAACAACTTCTAGAGTGGGTTGAGCATGATCCATATCGTTAGCTTGTTGGGCAACTTGTTCACTTCCTTTGTCTCCATCACTGTATGAAGCTAAAAGGGAGATAACCTCAAAGATATGCAACAGATATCAAATACAGGAATACTAAGGCAGGTATAGCATATAAACTTACTATTATCTATAACAAATCATGCATAGCAATATGACAATATCTAAAAGATAAGTCAGGGGTACCCGCCTCAATCGTAAGACGCTCGTATCAGAAAGAACCACCCGTCCGTTAATTAGCGATAATAAATCCAATCAATGCCCTGTATCAAAGGCATATTGTTTAGCTACTACAATATGAAATTTTATAGTTATACGAACTGTCTCAGATAATTAGGATCATTTCATCTAATTAACCATAATCAGATGATTAATCCCTAATCATCCCAAATTACCCCTGATTAGATTCCAATTAGGTTTTGGAATCCGAATTCACCAAGTTAACTCATTAGGTTTAAATTCCAAATAAACCCTAACCCGTTAACTCTTCAAACTATCCCAATGCTTCGTCTCCAAATGGAGCTCACGATAAGCACACCCAAGTTGCTGCCAATTGTTTCAACTTAACCTAAACAAGATTCCCACCATAACCATCCTTTTAATTAAAATACAAACTAACCCTATAAATCTGGTTAGGGTTGATACATGCCCAAACTTGATCAGTGGTTGAAACTGACACTTAAATAACTTGACTCTTACCTCAGTTAATCACCGACGACCCTCCTCAACTCCTGTGATCCATAGGGAGTTCAACCTATTCTCCCATTCCATTCAAAACAAGAGTCAACCCCAATCTGGGTGTCATACCATGAATTTGGTCACAGCCCAATGAACACAAGCGCTTACCAATTGAAGTGGCACGAATTCAGGGTACCAATCTCCGGATTAATCCAGCTAGCAGCGCCGACAAATCTACAGCAAGTCACATTGTAAATCCTCAATCAAGCTTCCAACCAAAACCTAATCTGATGGATCCAACCTATCTGATCCAAATCCAAAAACCGTCCATGGTTAAACCTAGACAATAATCCTCACCTATGCTTCGCGAACTGGCCTACGCTAATGGTCGGCGACGAAGAGGAGATGGGAGGGAGAGGTGGTTCAACGCAACACCTTTGAAGGGCTATGCCTCACCGCGGAAACTGACCCTCTCTGCTCGTTGCCGGCGACATGGATCGCTTAAGGAAGGGCAGCGCTCGGGAGGAAAACGAAAAGAGGAGTGGTCGGCAAGATAGGTTTCACGGCAGAGGAGGGGATCGGGGAGGCGCTCGGTGGTTCCTTCACGTGCGGCGAAGAGGGGATGGAAGGGGAAGAGTCGGCGCAAGAGATTTAGGGCATGGGATGGGGAGAAGAAATCCGAGGAGGAAGGGCGGCACGTCTGCGGTTAGGGCACGATGAGGGGAGGAGTCTGCGGCCGAGAGCTTTAAAACAAAAAGGGGTGTGGTCTTTTTGCAGAAAAGCCCTCATTCTTTTACATTTCACACAAAACCCTTAGGGTTAATGTTTAACCATTTAACCCTCTCTTTTGTTACAATCTACTTCAAATAAGATTTAGGGTTAAATTATTTACACTCTCGATAACCCTAAATCTTCCAATATATTTTTTTGAAAATTTATTTTATTGAATTTTTAATTTGCCGTATTTTACACAGTCCATTCGGTTGGATATTAACTTAGCCTTCGGATCTCAAGATGTTCGAACCTCGACCCGTCTCTACTTATGATGTCCTTAGTCCTCGCTCAGCTATGTTGCTCAATCCCTCGGACCAAGACTTCATGCCCAAACCCTAGGTCCAGGACTTAGTACCTAACTTCACTCATCAGGACTTTTGCCCAGCTTCACTCACCAGGACTTATTGCCCAGCTTCACTCACCAGGTCTTCGGTGCCCAACCCTCGGCCAGTGCTTGGTGCCCTATTCCACGAACCAAGACTTAGTGCCCAACCCTCGGTCAGGTCTTAGGTGCCCAGCCCTCGGCCAGGACTTAATGCCTAATTCCATGAACCAAGACTTAGTGCCCAATTCCTCGAACCAGGACTTAGTGCCCAACCCTCGGTCAGGTCTTAGGTGCCCAGTGTTGGAACCCGGATGGCTAGAGAGGGGGGGTGAATATAGCCAAATACTTGGACTTTGACACTTATCGAATTTCTGCACTTAGATTTGTTAGTAGCACAGCGGAAGTAGCAAACACAAAGTATGCAGAAAAACAGAAAACGAAAGCAAACTAACACAACTAGCAAGATCGCTAACAAGGAGGGTTTACAAGGTTCGGTGATAACTTGCCCCTACTCCTTGGCATGCCCGTAAGGTGGGCGATCCCTTGATCGTCGGCAGATCAAGCCTCGGTGAACACCGGATAGAAAGCAACCTCCTTCTCGGTGGAGAAACCTCTCCACAGCGTTTCAATCAAGGATATAGTTTAAGCACAATGAAACACAAGAAAGATCATACTTAGCACTTAGCAAAGACAAGAACACAGCAAGCTTTCTCCGAGCTTCACCCAGCGACGATCTCACGCAAGAACCCTTTCTCCGTGTCTTCTCGCTGTTGAACTCAAAGTCTCTTGTTCCTTCCTCCAAGTGCTCAAGCAAGGGACGGTTGCTTCACTGATCACAGTTGCTTGCTCAAGATGAAGGGATCACAGAACACACAAGCAGGAATGTGGAGAAAACAAATGCGCAGCAAGAACAAGCCAGAAGTTGATTCAGCGAACTCTCCTCCTTCTGCTCTTCTCCTCTCCGCCTTTTGTTTCTCCACTGAGCACAGGTGACACCATCTCACAGCAGCCTCCAGCTGCTTAGCTGCCAACGCCAACTACCACTGAGCTCTCCCTGGACTCCCTGAGCTGCAGTCTGCAGCTCCAGCCGTTGCAACCTGAAATGGAAAACGGACAAACCTGATCCAAGGAAAGGCCACCTTTGACTCTCCTTGAGTGTTTGAATTCTCCCCTATCACCTGCAGCTTAATCAGATCATTAGAGCAGTATATCAAATAGAAAATCAAGCATCAGAGATGAAACGCAGAGAATCGGATACGTTCAGACGCGATCAGAGCGTCTGATAGTGCATTTTGAATTAAAGTAATTGGTCACCGAACCGATCAGAGAGCCTCCTAATCAGTCACCAGACCGATCAGGCTCCATCCTGATCGGTCCCCAACGCTCAATCAGAAATCATGATTTCTCTGGGACTCTCCTGGACCGATCACCAGATCGATCCCAGTTTGTGGATCGATCACCAGACCGATCCACCCCTTTACCGGGCGATTTCTGAGTTTCGCAGTCCAAACCTCCTGATCGGTCACTGGACCGATCAGGGAGCCTCCTGATCGGTCACCAGACCATCAGGTCATGACCAGACCGATCAGGCTCCGTCCTGATCGATCATAGTGAGGAACTCGCGAAGCTGGATCGTTCTCGAGAACGATCTGCACAGTGATTCAGATCGGTCACCAGACCGATCAGGAGCAGATCAGCAAGGGAACTCAACCACACTGTGTGCTCCCTGATCGGTCACCAGACCGATCAGGAGCCAAGCAGTGAGTGAAACGCATACTCCCTGATCGGTCACCAGACCGAACAGTCATCGCTGGATCGGTCACCAGACCGATCCACGAAGGAGCACCGTGCCAACTCCCTGATCGGTCACCAGACCGATCTAGGGGCTCCAACCTAGTCCTCTAAGCTAGGGTTTCATCCAACCTAGCCCTCCAAGCTTGTAATGACCCGGAAAATTTTCTTAATATTTCGTTAAAATATTGAGCATGTCTAGATAATTTTCCGAGGGACCTAGAAATATTAATACGAATGGTAGCCTAGAAATTCATGTTTTCTCATTTAAATTGGGAAAAATAAGCACTAATGGGCCTTATTTGGGCTTTCTAGTATCATGATTATTGGTAAATTTTAGGTAAAAAAACTTATAGAAATATAAAGGGATTTTAATGAGAAATATTAACATAATTATGGGGGAATTTTTAAGGAATTTTTGAAATAAAGAGGAAATAAAATAAATAAAATAGAAAATTAGTGCATGCTCCAAGGATTGAACCTTGGACCTCTTGTACAACCATGCATGCTCTAACCAATTCATCTAGCAAGGGAGTGCTACGAGGAAATGAAGTGGATTATGGTTAAGGCTTAGGGAAAATGAAGAGTCGCCAAGGGAAGAGACACCATGACTCTTCACTTACCCTCCTTAATGTGTTATAAAGAGGGGGAATGGGAGTTACTTTCTTCCTTCCATCAAGTCCACCTTTCTTCTTCCTCCTCCCTCACTCTAGCCGAAACCCCAAGAGGGGATTCTCCCTTGGAAAAGGTTCACCTAAGGCTCCATCTCCAAGATCCAAGGCTTTTACAAGGGTATAAAGGCTAAGGGTGGTTAAGAGGCAACAAGATCTTCATCCTTCTCCCAAATCTAAGGTCTATAATCAAGATCAACCAAGGTAAGACTCCCTCACCTGTGGTATAATAGCTCTCCTTGAAGTTTACCATGATATGAAAGTTTTATTTGAGATTTTATGTTGGAAAAAAAAGAAAAGAGCCATGAACCCTCACCTTACCAAGGTGATGTTAAAAACCCGTCTCATGTTTTCTAATGTGTTATCATGATGAATATAGAATAAATATAATTTTTGGAGTACCCTAAAGACCCCTTAGGGTTTGGGACCCTCACCATGATTCTTTGGTTAGGATTGGGCCTAACCTTTCAAGTATGTACTTTGGGTATCCCCATGATTCAAGGGGAGGTTGAAGGTGATTTGTGTGAATTTTCACAAGGACTTGTGACCCTAAAGGTTTCGGCCAAGAAGGGTTCTAGGGCAAGAAGTTAGGGCTTACCTCAAGTAAGGGGTCCAATGGCTCCTATGGTATGGTATGGAAGGTGTTAGATGATTAGTTGGAAACGTTATGAATTTATTCATGCACCCATGGTCCAAGCATGTTTTGGCCAAGCTAGAAAATTAGGGCTAAAGGTTAGGGTAAACCCTAATCATGAGCCTTAATGGCTCCTTATGGCCGTAGATGTATTGTATGGTTGTTTCTTTTTCCTTATGCTACCTTACATGTCATTGAATGATGGAATCCCTCCCTTGTAGGTTTCGGCCAAGCATGGTCACTAGGGTTTGGGTGGAGTTAGAGTTTGAAGAATGATGGGTTGTGCTTTATTATAAAGTATATATAAAGGTTCAAGCATGTGGTAGAAATTAAGTTACCTATAACCCTAACCTTAAGTATTATGTTTCATGTTTGTATGTTTATGATTAGATGTCATGCTTAATAGGGTTACTCATGAATGTCTTATGTTCTATGCCATGCACTCGGATAGTAGGTCGCATGTTTAAGGAAGTTCTACCTATGTATGCTTGTGATAGATACCATGCTTGTGGATGAAATGCAATGCTTACCTTAGATATTATGATCATGCAAGCTCCATGGATTAGGAGAATGGTTTATGTAAATATATCATGTTCAATGAATATAATGCAATGCTTACCTTAGATGCCATGATCATGCAAGCACTAGGAATAGGAATAATGTTTTATGTAAGCATGCCATGTTTTATGAATGAAGATGCATGCCATGTTTTATGAATGAAGATGCATGTCATGTTTATGAATGAAGATGCATGCCATGTTTTATGAATGAAGATGCATGCCATGTCTTATGGATACTGAAGCATGTAAAGTATTTTACTTTATGAATGAGCTTGTACCGGACCGAAGTATGGGTCCAAGGGATGGACACCTTAAGAACGCCTCGGTTTTGGACTACCGACTATGCTATCCACGGTTCTGCCACTACCGAAGTTGTGCAACAGGGATGGGCACCTTAAGAACGCCCCGGTTCTGGGACTACCGACTATGCTGTCCTTACCCTAGTAGGTCGGGGCTCGCTACCTCGTATTTACTTAGGGATGCGCGCTTATGATGTATGTATATGGTACAAGCCGGGGACCCCCATTGATGTTATGATTATATTTAAGTATTTAAAGTATGATTTTAAAAGTTAAGCATCCTTATGTATAGGCATTTGGCTCATGCATTCATTCATGTTATGCATTATGCCATGATAGTAATGTCTTATGCTTATGTTTCATGCTAAGAATATTTATTATGTTTATGTTTATGCCATGTATCATGCTATGCTAAGAATATTTATTATGTTTATGTTTATGCCATGTATCATGCCATGCTAAGAATATTTATTATGTTTATGTTTATGTCATGTATCATGTCATGCTAAGAATATCTATTATGTTTATGTTTATGCCATGTATCATGCCATGCTAAGAATATTTATTATGTTTATGTTTATGCCATGTATCATGCCATGCTAAGAATATTTATTATGTTTATGTTTATGTCATGTATCATGCCATGCTAAGAATATCTATTATGTTTATGTTTATGCCATGTATCATGCCATGCTAAGAATATTTATTATGTTTATGTTTATGTCATGTATCATGTCATGCTAAGAATATTTATTATGCTTATGTTTATGCCATGTATCATGCCATGCTAGGAATGTTTATTTATGTTCAGGTTTATGCCATGTATCATGCCCTGCTAGGAAGGTTTATTATGTTTATGTTCGTGTCATGTCAAATATATGCTAAGTGATTCTAGATGCTTATGTTCTAAGTAGAGCACCAATTATGTTGATGTTTCATGTGCTCATTATTAAGTGATGAATGGTTTTAGTGAGTAGGAAAGAGTCTTACTAAGCCTGTGTGCTTATAGTCTTATTTCCTTATACCGCAGATCACGCAAGGGGACAGTATGGAATCAGCAGGAGGGCAAGGATGCATGTGTGTGGTAGTGACTTGGCCAAGAAAACAATATGTTTACTCGTCTTATGCTAGAACTTTACCTTTGCTACTTATGTGCTTGAATGATGACTTATGTGACTCTATGACATGATGCTAAGTATGACATGATATGATGCTAAGTATGAAATTAATATTCCAAGTTCCCATGTCATCATGTTAGGAATGGTAGTAGGTATAGGTAGGTATAAGTTTAAAGTTATTCCGCTGCCTTATGATGTCTACCTGCCCTACTCATGTTAACGTAACACCGTTTTATGAAAAAAAAAAAAAAAGCGGGCGTTACAGGTTGGTATCAGAGCCGTTACTATCTCACTACACACACATCAAGCCATCTTCCTGCAGCTTCCAAGTAAGTACCTATTTACATATCTTATAGTAGTAAGCACTTCTAGGATGTTTTATGGTTCTAGAATATGCAAGTATGAATGATGGTTATGATGAAAAGTACTTCAGGATATGTAACGATGAACGATATTTTATTTTCTTTTATGAATTAAATATTTAGAATCATATAGGGGTAGGGGAAAAAAATGAAACTGATATTGGCCATACTTGTCTTTGGTGAAGAAAAACATGGCTAGAAGACAGAGTAGCCGACTTAACGAGGCAACCCCATCGCCTGACCTGGTGCAATTAGTAACCCAGCTCCAGCGTCAAGTCACTGAGCAACAACAAACCATTAATACCTTGGTGAACCAGCAAGAAAATCCCACTACTCCACCAGTGAACCGGACTGCTATACCCGTTGCGCCCACAGTTACGCAGAACCCTTCGACAGGCCCGACCACTGTAGCACGTCAAGAGGCTTATCTGATTCAGTGGTTGAGGCTGAAACCGGAAAATTTCTCGGGTGTTGGCGAACCGTGGGACGCTCAAGCATGGTTCAAGACAATGGAAAGTACCATGGAGCTGCTAGACTGGCCGGAGCATGAAAAGATCAAGTGTGCGTCCTTCTGCCTTTCTGGAGACGCAAGAATGTGGTGGGAGAGGGTCAAGGCCAAAAGACCAGTGGACCAGATGACTTGGTCGGACTTCGAGTCGGAGTTCTTCGAGGAATTCTTCAACATGCGTATCACCAACAAACATTACGACGAGTTCACGGAATTTCGACAGGGCGACCTCTCGGTCAATGAAGCCGTGAAGAAATTCAATCGACTAGCTCGCCTATGCCCCGAGCTGGTCCGCACCGAGAAAGAAAGGGTCCGACTTATGCTGAAAATGTTGCGACCCGAAATAGTTCTGAATGTGGCTGGCGAAGTTAACCGACCGCAGACCGCCGAGGAGTTGTTTGGTAGTGCCCTACTCACGGAGCACTATCTAAACAATATCAATCAACAAAGGAAGGCGCTAAATGAAAGTAAGGATCAAGTTCACTCCGAGATTCTCGATTCTTCCTTTCATTATCTTTGATGTTTCCTTTCGTCACCGCTTAGGAGGGCAGAAATCCCAGGGCGTCAATAACAACTGGAAGGGAGATCAGAGTGGTAAACGGAAGTCATGGAACAACCCTCAAGGAGGTCCAGCAAATAAATAGGCCAAGCCTATCCTGTGCGCAACCTGCGGAAAACGACACTCCGGGGAATGCCGAAGAGGTACGAATCGGTGCTTCACCTGTGGAGTGGAAGGGCATATGGCGGCTTACTGTCCTACCAGGAGCCAGACACCTTCCTAGCAACTCGTCCAGTACCAAGGTGCCACAGCGAAACTACACTATATGCAAGCTGAACCGGAAGGTACCCCGATGCTGGAGGCCCAACCGACTATGATGAATGCCAGGGTTTTCTCAATTACCAAGGAAGACGCTGCGGAAGCTTCTACGGTGGTCACAGGTCATATACTTATTTTCGGTCAGCATGCTACCGCATTATTTGATACTGGGACAATGCACTCGTTCATCTCTGTGCCGTATACCAAGAAGCTAGATAGGCCTCCGCAAGTGTTAGACTGCAGGTTCTTAACGACCCTACCTTCGGGAGAAATAATGACATCCACCCATGTGCTGCGTGATGCGAACCCAAAGAGAATAAGTCTCAAGAACACACAACAAATGGAAGAAAGACGGAAAGATAGTCTAAATCAAAAAGATGGGGAATGGAAGAAAGAAACCTCGACCCAATGCTTAAGGAAGCACGAACCTTGGTATAGAGGAAGAAGAAGATAGACGCCACAACCTTGGGATGGAGGTTGATAAGTCTTGAACGCCACAAGGGATGCCTTGATAAGTTC